>CAUYUJ010009335.1:455338-485338 GCA_963575745.1 Prorocentrum cordatum
CAGGTGGAAGCCCACGTCTCAATCCTCCGACGGACAGGGCCGGTTGCTCAAAGCGCTAGTAGGAACCCCGTTGGGTGCATGACCCGTTCGGGAAATGAGTGTTCTATCTCTTTCGCTTCGGGACAGGGTTCCGACATAGGGTTCTGCTCAACGGCGCCCACGATGGCCCGATGAGGACTCCAAGGTGCCCCCACAGGGGGCTCCCGTAGCCACTGGGGCTCAAGCAAGTTCGGATCAGAGCGTGCTGTATCGAGCCGCCCTGGTGCGAATGACACATCCGATGCGTACCAACTCTTAGAAATGAGGTCCGACTGGCACTGTTAGCACGGTGATCACCGTGATCACCGACGGACACCAAAAACACATACGTGATCAGATCACGTGTGTGTGTGTGTGTTTTGTGTTTACATGTCTCGCACATGCCCTGAAGCATGGTGGTCTGAAGCACAAGCACAAGCAACATCACATCGCAAAACAAATGGGTGATGTCCAAATCGGTAACGTGAATCGAAGTGTTGACAGCCAAGTTCGACCACACGTCCAAATTGCCAATGCGAGCAGCAGCGGTGTCAACCAAAATCGAGGCCCGCACAGTAGGTTACAACATTTCACGCTGATGTCGCGTGTATATGCACAAGCCGAAGATGAGTTTATCAAATTGTCGTTGCCTTCCATCGACTATTTTGGCCATCGCGTTCTTTGTGTCCGAATACGGGGGTGACGTTCGTACGAGACGAAGAAGAGAAGGACGATCATGTTGTGGCAAATCGCACTCGAACTCCTTGGCCATTTCTTGAACATCAGTTCGAGACGAGGCCAGCGAATGGCACGCCGTGTTCCAGGATGGGGAGCGAAGGATATGTCAGGCAGTCGTAGTCAATCGTTTTCCTCGATAACATATTTGGACGTTTTGCGAGATGACGAGTACGTTGGCACTTCAGATTCCGATGCGTTTTTCTATGCAGTTGTTCTTCCATGGGGACTCTTTGATTGGGATCCGGCCCGTGGCAAGTGGATACCCCGCGTTTTCGGTTACAAGGTTTGCTGTACCGACTGGATGAGGACAAAGACTGGAGTCACCAAATCAAAGGAACGTGCGGGACAGTTCAAGACCGAGCGTGGCTTCCCCATATTATTCACGGTGGAGCACTGGAAGTTCACTCGCGATAGGATCACCCAGAGGGGCGTGTTCGCGTCCCCTTCTCTCGAGGAGATCTTCTGGAAGATATGCGATACCGGGTCGCACTCGCAGTGTGATATTAATCCGATAGCCCTTATAACGGCGACGATGGAACACAGTGCCGGGGAACTGCTTTGAACATCACCAGTCGTTCAAAGCAGTGCCCCGGCACTGCTTTGAACGATGCGGAAATGCGATCAGCAGGAGCCTTCGTCTGTTCCTTCTCCTCTTCTCGTCGCTGTATGCTCTTCCTTGTCCTCCCTCCTCCCCCGTTCCCTCTCTAATTAATTACCTCGTTCTCCCAGTCTCACGCGCACTCTTCCTCCCCCCTCTCCTCCTCCTCTTCCTGCTTCTCCTCCTCGTCCTCCTCCTCCTCCGCCTCCTCCCCCTCATTTGTTATATTTCTCCGTCCTTGTCCTCCTGTCCCCGTTCTCCTTCTCCCTCTCCTCCTCCTCCTCCTCCTCGTCGTCGTCGTCCTCCTCCTCTCCTCCTCCTCCTCCTCCTCCTCCTCCTCTTCCTCCTCCTCCTCCTCCTCCTCCTCCTCCTCACCTTCTTCCTCCTCCTCCTCCTCCCCCTTTTCCTCTCCCTCCTCCTCCTCCTCCTCCTCCTCCCCCTTCCCCCTCTTCCTCCTCTGCTATCACTCCTCCATAATTCCTGTCCGCTCCTCCCCTTCACTGATCTTCCTCTTCGTCATCATCATCCCTTTCGTCGCACGCCTCTTAATCCTCAATCGGTTCCCAATCTTCTCGACTTTCTTGTCATCCGCGTCCTTGGCTGTTGGAGGGGCCTCAGGAATTCTCAGGGCTCTTGTGTTGCACGCGAAGGCACACCTCCCAGGAACGCATCATCCTCCTCACATTCACCCTCCTCCTCCTCATCCTCCTCCTCCATGCACGTTCGGCTCAAGCCCGCGCCGACGGTAGGTTTCACGGCGGTTGGGCGGGCTCGCGCCCGCCTCCGCGGCCTGCAGTCGGGGCAGAGATGCGTGCAGGGTGGGATGACAAAGCGGAAGAGGAAACACGGGCCGCAGTTGCGGATTCTTCAAAGAGCAGCGGCGGCGGTTGGGGAACAAGTGGGGGTTGGGGCGGCCGCAGTGGCGGATACGGCGGCGGAGGTGACCGCAGTGGCGGCTGGGGCGGCGGAGATTCTCTTGGCGGATGGAGAGGAAAAGCGCAGGATGGCGGCGACGGAAGTGACCGCAGTCGCGGATGGGAGGGCGGCGGATGGGGCGGCAACGGATGCGAGGGTTGGGGAATGGAGGGCGCCCGCTGGTGGGACGACGAGGGTGGCTGGTGGAATGCATGGGAAGGTGGCCGCTCGAGTGCCTCGGCAGGTTCTCCTGCCGCGGAGCCCGCGGCCGCAACAGCGGCGGGCAAAGGAGGCGGTCCCCTGCTTCCCCCAGGGCGCGAAGAACAAGGCGCAGTTGCGCTGTTTCAAATTGTGCGCAATGAGCCGCTGCCAATTTTCAAGTTGGAATTCTTCGAGAACTTCAGGGCGAACTGGAACGGCAATTATAAGCAGCACAACGCGGCCTTGAAGTGGTTCCGAGACGAGTACGAAGACCGAGAAAACCCTTTCGGCAGCCGCACGCCCGTCTTCGGAGGTACCGCAGTTGCGGAGGAAATTTCGAAGATCCTTAAGTACCGCGCAAAGGGGAAGGCGCAGGACAACAGGGATTGGGACTGGGACCACACTGTCAAAGTGCCGTGGTCTTGGCTGGAGATGGTCGCGCAGATGGATGGACCTACAATGCTGCGCGTCGTGTGCGGCCCTGACAATGACCGCAGTCGCGGGTTGGTCCGCTGCGAGTGCCGCCCGTGCCCTAGCAGTCTCGACAACATGAGGCACACGAAAGGGGTGGACAGAGGACAGGCGCAAAGAATCCCTCTGCCCCAGTGGGATTTCGTCCTCATCCGCGACGACGGCTCGGGCATTCGCGTCCACCCATCCTGGTCTAGCCCGAAGTTCAACACGTATGAGGTGGAGCCGCACTCGCATCCCGTGCGGGGCCCGAGGGCAGGTCTCGGCAAGAGCGATGGCCACGGAACGTTCACGTTCTGGAAGATGCTGCACGCCCATCCGAATCCTGGGCGGTTCGACGCGAGCAAGGGGGCGCAGCTGCAACCGCGGTGGTCCGCGCAGCCTTGACACCGCAGTTGCGGGATTGCGCAGCCATGGAACCGCAGTTGCGGGGACCGATCGCGTGACGCCGCGCTCGTTTGACTCACTATGCGCGCTTTCGGCCGCAGTTGCGGCGCTGCCTTCTAGCGACTTCATACAGCTTGGCCGCAGTTGCGGCGCTCCCACGACTGACCGCTGTAATTAGGTGCTTCGGGCGCGCATCACCTCCGTTGAAGCACTCGTGACGTTAATTAGCGCGGCCGCAGTTGCGGAGACAGGTACTTAAACAGATGGATCCGCAGTTGTTCGTCGTCCTCGTCGCCCCTTCCCCGTCGTCCTCGTCGCAGTCTCCTCCCTCCGCCTTTCCTCCTCGTCGCAGTTCCTTCCGTTGGCCGTAGCCCGCCTCCGTTGGCCGAGTCATTTCCCGTCGTCCTCGTCGCAGTCCCCCCCGAGGGCCGCAGTTGCGGACTTTGTTGATTCCTCCTCCTCCGTTTCTGCCCCGTCATCCTCGTCGCAGTCCCCTTGCTCCTTTCACCCTCGTCTGAGCTCTTCGCGCCATCCTCTTCCGTCGCGTCCTCTCCATCCTCCTCTTCGCCTTCCTCGTCCTCATCCCCGCCGTCTCCCTCGTTGTCCTTCCTCTCCCAAGCCGGCCGCAGTTCCCCCGTCGGACGGGGGCCGCGCGCGGCCACGCCATGGACCCAGGTCGCAAAGCCGAGGTCGACAAGCGGTTCGCCGAGCTGAAGCAGCAACTGCGGGAAAGGTTCGGCCTGCAAGGGGCTGCCGCGGATGCCGCAGTCGCGGAGCCGACGGAGGACCGCAGTTGCGGAAGCCCCGAGCGACCGCCGCGCGAGGCCTCCCCGCAGTCGTCTAGCTCCTCGCGGGAATATCGGCCGCCGCCGCCGATAAGCGCTGCGAGTGGGAGCTCTGCTGGTGGGAGGCGCGAAGAGGCGCAGTTGCGCAGGGCGCACTTGACCCCCAAGGCAAAATGGGGGCCTCGGGCGCAGACGCCGACGAAGCAGCAGGACCAACCAGCAGTGACGGGAGCCGCCACCGAGACCGCAGTTGCGGGGGTGGCCGGCGAGCCAGGTGCCGCGCGCGGCTCATCTGGGAGCAGCGCGCCCTCGGCCGTGCTGCTCGCAGCCGAGTCCAAACGAGGCGCCCAACCCGAAGACGAGGCCGCCTCCCAGGAGAAAGCCGCCGAGACAATCGCCTCGGCCGATTCGCGGCCGAGGAAAAGGCCGCCTCCCACGGAAGGCTCGCCGCTGTCAGAACCGCAGTCGCGGGGTCGCGCGGGGCCTCCGTCGGAACCGCAGTTGCGGGAAGATGCGGGAGCACCGCGGAAGAAGCAGCGGACCAGGTCCCCTCCAGGGATAAACTACGTTGGGGAACGCCCCAAGTGGAACGAAGGATTCCTTCGTACAGCAGACGGCAATCGGGTTCCGTCCACCATCGCTTTGGTGTTCAACGTGGTGGTCATCACGAAGGTGGCAACAAAGGAAGATGTCTTCAGGTGCATCTTGCACCAAACTGCGGCGGTCGTCTTCGTCGTATGGGACCCCGAGCTGTTCCGCACGGGGAACGTCGAAGGCGCTTGCAGCTACGACGTTCCCGTTGGACTCAGGACTGCCGTCGAAGACGCTGTCACTTTGAAAAACAACACCGCGGAGCCTTACTGGACGACGGTCGGCCTGTTCAGAGACGCGGGCGTGGTGCTCGTGCGCCCGCGCATCATCGCAGAGACCGCAGTTGCGGGTCATGTTGTTGGGGCCACCCACGCCGTCACGATCCTGCGCTTTCGCCTGAAGGGCTCCGACATGAATCCTGCCGCGGTGATCCGTTTTGCCGTCGTGTCCAGACACGCAGTCACCGAACGTCTCCAACAGAAGATCACGCAATCAGAACAAACAGCGTGGCATCCAAGTTTCTTCAAGGACGCGGTTGCTTCCATCCATAAAAATGATGTGCGGTTCTTGTGCGGCCTGTTTGACATCCCGCCTGAGCAGCTCCAAGCATTTGGCCGCAGTTGCGGAGCCAGCTACACCTGCCCGATGGGGGTGGTGCTCAGGGCTGGACCCGCCCTGTTCGGAGGCCTTGTGGAGGGCACACGCGTCATGCATCCGAATTACGTCCTCCCCATTGGCCCGTGCGACGTGCGCATTGCGGACTACAACGCGGATTCTGCAGGGAGGCCGTCGAAGAACGATCCCCAGTGGCTCCCTGATTGGATGCATCGAACAAGCGACTCCATCATCTCTCGGCGCTGGGTCCCAGCGAAGTACATGCCCAAGTGGGAGGATGACCCTGACCGCAGTAGCGGAGTCAGAAGAAAGCTCGGCTTGGCAGCGCTGCCCCCAATCGGCAAGGTCATTCAGAAGGAGCTCAACGAGAAGACCTTCAGCACGCACTGGTGCGAGGGCATCCACCAAAACGTCGTCTTCGTCGGCCACGGACGCCAGAGTCGGGCGAGCAAGCGGAAGCACGAAGAGGCGCGATCTGCCGCAGTTGCGGACGAGCGGTGAGTGCGGCAAGACCGAGGAGCCGCAGTTGCGGAACAGAGCTCGGTACTACTGGGCGCCTGCTGCCTGCGTAGTGCATCCCATTAGCGATGGAGTGCATGTTGCGGTGTAGGATAGCCCGCAGTTGCGGGGTTGCGGTTGCGAAGCCGCAGTTGCGGTTGCGTATAATAGGAGAGCACGCGGTTGCGAAGCCGCAGTTTGCAATAAGTGTGCGCGCGCTGGGTCATCATCATCGTCGTCGTCCGTCCTCGTCGTCGTCGCTGCCGTCGTCGTCGTCGCGTCTGTCGTCTGTCGTCAGCAGTCGTCGTCGGTCGTCGTCGTCGTCAAGTCTGTCGTCTGTCGTCAGCAGTCGTCGTCGTCGTCGTCCCTCCTCCCTCCTCCCTCCTCCCTCCTCCCTCCTCCCTCCTCCCTCCTCGTCCTCCTCCAGGCCGCATCCCCCCGCCACCTCCGTCCTAGCTCTCCTTCCCCTTCCCCTCCTCGTCCTCCTCCAGCTTGCACCCCCCTCCCTCCTCCAGCCTGCACCCCCCCCAAGCTCTCGCCCGATATTTTGGATTAAAACTGAGCCTTCAGTCGTCCGCAGGCATTCGGCTCAGCAGGTCGTTGGGCTCCTGGCACACACGCCTCCACCCTGAGCGACGGACGTCGTGCCATAGTCCGCCATATCGGAGCTCCGGGCCCCAGTGGCGGACAGCGTCGGCACAGATATGAACGACAGCGTCGGCACAGATAATGCCGCAGTGGCGGACAAGAAAGCCGCAGTGGCGGACGAGACAGCCGCAGTTCCAGGCGGAACGCAAGGGATCTTTCAGAGGGCCAACGCCTTGAGGTCTAGATTCAGGACAGGGGACAAGGTGCGCCTCCCTGTGCTCATGCTCGCCCCGCACACGGGCAACCGAGGCGGGCACTACCCTCAGCAGGAAAGGGTTCGGGAACTCGCTGTGAAAATCTTCCTGGCTGGATTCACGCAAGCCGAAGCTGACCACGAAGGTGTCTGCGTTCAGATGTACCCAGCACAAGAGCTGGTGCTGAGAAAAAAGGAGGACCCGAAGTTCCAGACGTACACAGAGTACAATCTGGAAAAAGCGACCGGCCACCTCGCTGCGTGCTTCGACCGCAGTTGCGGAACAGACGTTGCGTATGGGACGTGTTCGCACTCCCACTTGTGCCTCGTGTTGCGGGCGTGCGCCCTGGGAGCCAAGTGGCCCATCCCCCAAGGCATGGAGTTCACGGAGGACGAGAGCGCGAGGCTGAAGCGCGTGCTCGATAAGGACGGCAATCTCGACATGGCCGCAGTGGCGGAACATGACCCTGTCGCTAAGAAACTCGTGCAGGGGGGTATGCTCATGGAAGTGCTTAGCTGGAAAATCATGGACGAGGAACCCACTGGTGCTTCGCTCATCAGCCAGTCCCTCAATAAAGGAGCCGATTTTGCGTTGCGAACGACTGAACTCACCGCGCTCCGTGTTCTGTGCAAGGCTGTTGACGCGGAGCTGCACGCCGCAGTTGCGGATCAGGTTGCCTTTGACAAGGTCAAGCTCTCCGTCATGCACGAACTCGATCGAGTCGTTCAGGACCCAGACTTCATTGAGCTGTTCTCGTTCGTTGTTGGGCTCGGGAGCACGAAAGCGCAGTTCATCCCCTTGCTGCTCCAGTTCTGCGAGGTCTACGTGAACTCCAGGAGAAGGGCCCTTCGGCTCGGTGCCTTCGGGGCAGCCAGCGAGCTTCCCGACGAAGTGCCGTGGGTCAAGGTTGCCGTGGTGATGCGATGCTACAGGAACGCGCCTGCGAGGAAGAGGGGCGTTGACACTCCTGTGTGGTGCCCTGACCCAGAACAATCGTGGAAGAAGAAGGAGTTCCGAGACTTCCTCATCGACATGAACTCGGCTCTCCGTTTGTACTTGTTCACGCTGAGCAAGGCCATCGACGGCATGGGCCCTGAGAAGGCGATCGAGTTCAAGGCGAACCTGTGCATACTGACCGCAGACGGCTTCATGCAGTACCTGAAGGACACCCACGTCAAGGAACGAAGTATCCCAGGACATCGTCAGGCGCTCCTCCGCGCTTGCGCGGAGGCCACGGGGAAGGTGGAGCCGAAGTCCAATCGGGACGCCCTTGAGAAGGCCCTCGGCGAAGTGGGAGTCGGAGGCGGGAAGCCCGATTGGTTCGATTTCAACGCGTTGCCGCGCCCAGAACCGAATGAGCCCGCAGTGGCGGGGAAGACAAAGGCTTCCGCAGAGGGGCACGAGTTGATGCCGACGGTCATTTCCTTTGACCCCACGACGCAATTACCAACGAACCACCAGCGCAGCAGGGACACGACGGCCATTCCACGCGGATCCTTCCCTTTGCCAATCGCCGAATGGAGGCGTTCAGCGGCAGCGAAGGAGCTGGGGCGGGAGCCTGCTTTGGTCAGCGCAGTGTTGCTGTGCCTTTGGGCGCGCCACATGTCCGCAGTTGCGGAAGCGCAAGTAGAGGTGTTGCAAGACGCTGACACAGAGAAACGCACCGTCAAGGCAACCGCTGCAAACGACGAAAAATGCATCGAGTTGTGGCCGTGCGTCCCAAAGGCATCCAAGGTGCACGCCGCAAGCACGCACCCCGAGAGGGTGGCCGTGCAAGTCTGGGTGAAAGGAGATCCAAATGGGGCCACGCCCACGACCTTCTACTTGCACCCCGAGTTCAAGCCGCCTGCGGACAAGACGCCCGCCGACGTGGCTGACCACGATGTGCGGTTGAGAGCATGGAAGTGGGATGCGCAAGAGACAATGCACGTCTTCTGGGCAGTCAACAGAGTCACGGAACAGGAGATCCAGCAGAGAAACAGCCGTAATGAAAGCGCAGTTGCGCGCATCAACATGGAGCTGGAGACGAAAGAATTGGCGGTGTGCGTGCCTGGGACAGGCGGGGTCGTGCTCGCCGTGAATGTCCCTGTGCTGGTGAATACCACGGCCGTGAAGAAAGGAGAAGAGCTCCTGTGGGAGGCGAGACCCAAAACCGCACCGAAGAAGAAGGCGGCCGAGGAGACGTGGAAGACGGACGCGGCCAAGAGGGCCAAAGGGAAGCCTTCGGGCCAGCCCGCGCCGAAGAAATCGAAGAAAGGGTTCGACGAAAGCGGGAAGATGTCGCTCTAATTAAGAAGCCGCAGTGGCGGCAGTCAGGGCGGCTTGCTCGCGTGACCGCAGTTGCGGGCAACAGGCCGAAGGGGGGGGCGCACGCGTGACCGCTGTTGCGGAGCGCTCGTGTAGTTTGCAGTGTCACTGCTTCTGTTAGCTGATGCCGCAGTAGCGGACCGCTGACGATCGAGCACGGAGGTTCGAAACGGACCTCCTCCCTCCCTTCTCCCTCTCCTCCCTCGCCCTTCCTCCACTTCCTCCCTCTCTCCTCCTCCTTTCTCCCCTTCCTCCCAAGTTGGAAGCCGAAACTACTCATTTCCTCACTCCCTCCCTCCCTCCCTGGAGGCCCTGGAGGGCCTCCGCCCTGGAGGGCCTGGAGGGCCCTGGAGGCCCTGGAGGGCCTCCCTGGAGGCCCTGGAGGCCCTGGAGGGCCTCCCTGGAGGCCCTGGAGGGCCTGGAGGGCCCTGGGCTGAGGGCGGAGGCCCTGGAGGGCCTCCGCCCTCAGAATGCTTCAAAGCAGTGCCGCGGCACTGCTTTGAAGCACCCAGGTGCTTCAAAGCAGTGCCCCGGCACTGCTTTGAAGCATTCTGAGGGCGGAGGCCCTCCAGGGAGGCGCGAGGATCGCAGGGACCGAGGGAGGCCCTCCAGGGAGGCGTTCGTCTCGCCATCTGGCTCAACCGCGCGCGGCCCCACTGCCCGCACCTCCGCCTTGCCCGCAGTTGCGGCTGTGTCCAGCGCAGTAGCACACATGCCGACTTCGAGCGAATGGAGCCCTGTGTGCGTTGAGAAGGTCTTGTGCATCCGTGGAGGTTGGCTTGCGCAGACCACCCCCATCCCCGAAAAGGATGTCAAGGTGCTCCACGCAGGGCCCCTCGGAGAGATAAGCTTCGTGCACGTGAACATGCAAAAGGCTTGGCTGCTCAAGGTGTGCGCCAAAGGTAAACCGACCGCAGGGGCCTTGAAGGCCTCCAAGGCCTGGGACGCGCTGAAGAAAGAACTCGCGAAGCAGGGCGGCGCCGCAGTTGCGGACGAGGAGAGCGACGGCGACGCGGGGGACGAAGCAGATGACCCCATGTCGGCCCTGGTCAGCTCCACGGACGCCACGAAGAAGCAGGCAGCGACCCCGACCAGCGCCAAGAAGCAGAAGACTGGAACGCGTGCGGCGACTACTGGCCTGCCCAGGGGCGAGGCCGTGGAGTCGGCCATAGCCACTGTGCACTCCGTACAGATGCCCGCAAAGAGCCCCATGAAGTTTCCGCACGACACGGCCGTTCGAAACGTGCGGGTGGCCAGCTTCAAGCGGAGGACGTTGTGGCTGGACGCTGCAGACCTTGGGTGGCTGATCGACATGATCGTGGACGACGTGAGCCTCGGCGGTGTCCCCGACATCGACGACGGCGACAAGGACGAGGCCGCAGTGGCGGACAGGGACTGGGCAACGGCGGTTGACCCTGCCACCCCGCTGGCGAAGCAAAAGGAGGTCGACTCCCCCGTGGCGCAGGGGAGCGGCTCTGGCTTCACCGTCGTTTGGGACTTCAAGGGCGCTTGGGTCGCGACCATCACGCGAGAGTGTGCCAACAAGGGCAAAAGGATCGAGATGGATGTGAAGAAACTTACAAAGAAGAAGTGGCAGTCGGCGCAGTCGGTGAAGGGCTACGACTACGAGTGGGAGGGCATGACGCAGCACCAGCGCAAGCAAGCGGCTCTGGATTACCTCGAGCTCCAAATCCCCAGTCTGTTCGACTGAGGCCCGAAGCCGTATGGGCCGCAGTTGCGGTGGGGCTACTGAGTGCCCGCAGTTGCGGGGTGGCTGGGTGCGCGTGAACACGCGGAGGGCGAGGCGGTGTGAGGAGGCAGGCGGAAGGTTTAGGGTGTTCCACGGGTGCACGCCTTAGTGCGCCAACTTGTGTGGGCGAGCGTTTTTCTTAGAGAAGCATGGAGTGAAGCATCGAAACCCTGTGCGCGCGATGATTGGGGCTTCCGCGCGGGCGTTGTTGAAATGTACCTCCTTCTTCGCCCCTCCGCATCGTCTTCAGTTGCTCCTCCCTCCTCCCCTCCCTCTTCCTAGTTCTGTAGCCCGCAGCCGAGTGCCCGGCCCGAGTCGTTCGCCACGCGACCGCTCATGGATGTTCCCGTGGGGCGGACATGGTATGGCGAGGAGGACGGAACGCATTTCGAGGTGGAGTGGCTCCATTACGACAGCGGCTGCGCACCGAGGAAAACGAAGTATGGCACCACTGGGCTCGCCAACATCTTGAGCCGCAGTAGCGGCGTTCCGTGCCCCAAGAAGATAAAGGTGCACGCATGTGCGGATTTTCCGTGCCTAGCGAAGTGGCCCGCGTCGCAGTACGGCCTTGCTGAGCCGCCTCGCTTTCATTTGCGGCCGTCTGCTTGGCGACCGGGCGCGACGCCACCACCCGCAGTTGCGGCTCCAGGCGGCACCGCAGTTGCGGCTCCCTCGGCCCCTGCACACATAGCACCAGCAACACCAGCAGAACTCGCAGCTCCTGCGCAAGAAGGACACGCAGCTCCAGCACCAGAAGCACCCGCAGAACCCAAACCTCCAGCAGCCCCTGTGCCCGAAGCACCCGCAGCAGCAGTCCCTCCAGCTCCTCCAGCTCAAGTGCACGCAACACCAGACCCGCCTGCTGCGCAGGAGACCGCAATTGCGGTTGAAGCTCCTGAGGGAGTGGAAGCGGACAAAGACACACCACTTCCAGCACGCTTGCCACCAGCGCGGCCGCTGCCAGAGAACTGGTCGAAGACGCAGGTCGCATTCTTCCCGTGCCCAGACCCAAAGGCTGCAGCACGAGTTGCGGCGCCTGTTGGCGACGCCTTGCGGCCACGAGTCGCGGCGCCACCCCTGGCGCCAGAGAAAGGTGTACCTGTGGAAGACGCGCCAAAGATCCAGGCCGCAGTGGCGGCGACGGTGCCTGACCGCGTGATGGCTCTCCTGAGGCAGATTCTGTCCGAGAATTCCTACATAGGGTATTCAGCTTTCATGCTGTTTGCCTTGCGGTTCGGGCGTCAACCTTACGTGTGGGAAGGCGAGAACCGCAAGGACCTCCTTGACTTCTACATGCCTTGGGCAAAGGAGAAGTGCACTGAGCCATGCGCCGTCGACGGCGTGGCGTGCGTACTCGCCGCTGCTGAGGATCTGTTCGGGGAATGGACAACGGTGGAACTCAGGCCCGTGACTCCCGAGAACCCTCTCCATGAGGTGCGCCACTGGGTGGCCGCAGTTGCGGTGGGTGGCGTGTGCTCTGAGGGGGCGGACGCGTTGAACAGGTTCTACGGTCCTCTGGGACAATGGGTCCTAGGGACTGTTTGCGATGGAAACTGCGGCATTGACCTTATGGCGATGATGTTGCAGAAACCGCAAAATGCCGAGACGCGCAAATGGCTTCGGGAGGAACTGTACGATTTCGGGGTGCGCCGCTGGGACGAACCGTGGTTGCACGACATGCTCGTTGTCACGCAGGAACTAACCTTGGAGGAGGTGCGGGCGTACCGCAGTTGCGGGGCCAGCGGCCCTGCTGGACCCATGGTCCTGCACGACTCCGAGGGCGAGGGCGAACCAGCAGAGGCGCCGAGAGAGGCGAGCGCGCCACGCCCCGCTCTCATGGCGGCGTTAGAGTGGCAGACGGGCGTGCAGGACATGGGTATATTGCTTGCCATGGCTGAGGCTATGCCCGAGGCGTTGCAGGAGGAGCAGATCAGGGCGCACGCACTGGCCAGCGCACGCCCAAAACCCGAAGTTGCGGAACAGAAGCGGCGCGTGTGCCCGCACATGCTCAGAGACCGCGAACTGGTTTGCAAAGACCTGGAGGCGCACGCACGCAGTTGTGGTTGGATGGGCGAGGGCGTTCTGCCACGGAATTCAATCGCGTCTTTTTGCGAGCGGTTCACGTGGCCGAAGGGCATGGGGGTCGTCCAGCAGCGCCAGGCCGTCTCCAAGTGGTTTCAAAACTGGCGCACACAAGGTGGACATGGCACGGCGGGCGTGCATGGCCGACGCCGCGCGCGGGGCAACCAAGGGCGCCCGAACAAGGCTCCATGGCTGGAAGCCGCTCTGTACGAGTGGTGGTCCCACATGAGGTACTCCGTGGACTGGAAGGCGGTGGCCAAGCGAACCGCAGTTGCGGAGGAGAGGCCCAAGATGTTGGCCAGGTTCTCCCAATCCCTGCTGGTTACGAAGGCGAAGCAACTCGTCGCGGACTACTGCGTGGAGACAATGAAGCGGGGAGGCAAACCGATGGTGCCGCAGTTGCGGCCTCGGTGGTGGGTGAAGTGGCGGCGCTCCTACGGCCTGAGCATGAAGAAGCCGAACCGCAAGTACAAGGTGCCAAAATGGTTGCTCCAATCTCGTTTTGAGACTATGATCTTGAACGTGGCCAGGGTCCGCGCAGCTGCAGAGGAGCTTCTGGGGTACGACCCGCACATCCTGAACTGGGACCAGTCGCCCTTTCACCACAACGAGTCGTCGTCGGCCTCGAAGCCGACCTTGGCTGTGAAGGGTGGCATTGTCCCGCTTGTCGAGGC
Source organism: Prorocentrum cordatum (assembly GCA_963575745.1). Taxonomy (NCBI): domain Eukaryota; class Dinophyceae; order Prorocentrales; family Prorocentraceae; genus Prorocentrum; species Prorocentrum cordatum. The sequence continues at coordinate 468,811 of CAUYUJ010009335.1, forward strand.
GCATGACGACAGCAGGGCTCGGTGGACAGCGAACCTGACGGTGTCGAGCGACGCGGAGGACATCCGCAGTTGCGGACCACCGCCGGCGGAGCTAATGTTCAAGGGGGGATCTGTCATCGCTGAGGGCTTGGCCGCACATGCCCGCAGTCGCGGCTATCCGTCTTGGGTGAGCACGGCGACGTCCGAGAAGGGGTCCTACCGCGCAGACGACGTTGTATCATTCTTGCAGCGGCACTTGCGGGCCTGGCCCGACGACCCGCAGTTGCGGGGAAAGTGGCGCATCCTCATGGCCGACGACCATTCCCCGCACAAAGCAGACGCTGTGCGGAGACTCGCCTGGCAGCGCGGCTACGTGCTGATCATTCACGGCGGGGGGGCGACCGCAGTTGCGCAGCCCGTGGACACGGACTTGAACCAGCACGTGAAGCGCCGGTACATTGCCCTCGAGACCAAAGCGCTGGTGCAGCAAATGGCGTTGGGGAAGCACGTGCCGCAGTTGCGGCGTTCCGATTGCGCCGACTTGATGCTGTCAGTGTTGGAGAATGTGCAGTTGCACTTGGACGCCGCGAAAGGTTTCCTGAAAGTGGGAATTCGAGCGCCCTTCGACAAGTCAGGAGATCTCGAGATTTGCCGAGAGGCGGCGGAACTCTGGGAAGCAGGGGGGCTGCGAGCAAAAGTGGACACCGCAGTCGCGGAGGTGAGGGAAGAATGCGAGCAGAAACGTTTGAAATGGTCCTACAATGACGTGCTGCGTCTCATACACGAATACGAGAAACACGACGCCACAGATTCCGTGTTGGAGAAGCTCGGCGACGAAGCGCTAGGCCAGGAGCCAGGCCACGAGGAGGGCGATGAGGAGGGCGGGGAGGAGGAGGAGGAGGAGGTGCACGAGGAGCACGAGGAGGACGAAGAGCAAGAGGAGGCCTCGTGGGCCGAGGCTCTTGCGGAACAGTGCGATGCCGCAGTTGCGGCACCTGGGCCTCAAGGATCCTCGGTATCCATGGACTGCGTGGTCGACGCAGAGGCGGCCGAGCAGGTGGCAGTGGCGACGTCCTTGGCAGAAACGCTCCGCGAGGCGGAAGATATGCTGCGCCAAGTGGGCATGGAGAAACTAGCGCAGGATTGCCGACAGCAACAACACAAACAAAAGAAGCGGTTGAGAGAGCTGGCGCGGGAGGACAACGAGGTCCTACGAGCGTTGACTGCCCAGCGAGACCACGAAGCCGCAGTGGTGGCGAAAAAGCGGCGCCTGGCTCTGGAAGCGAACGACAGGACGAAGGCGTTGCACGATCTCAAGAAGCAGATTCGAGAGGCCGAGGCCGCCTTGAGGGCAAAGAAGGAGGCCGCAGTTGCGGTGGAAACGGCTTTGGCTAACAAACACGCCCTAGCGCAGTGGAATCCCGAGGAGTTCAAGATCAAGAAAAACAGGATGGCAGCTCTGGATCGCCTGGCTCGCGGAAAAGGCGTCCTCTCAGACGAGCAGAGGGGGGAGTGGGCATGGTTCAAGACGCATTGGGACGAGGAGATGTGCAAGCAGCACAAGGAGCAATGGCCGCTCACGTTTGCTGGGTGGCTGCAAAAAGTCGCGAACGACGCGGCGTCTGGGAACCGTTCGGCGCTGTCGCAGTTCGTGCATTCGGAAACAGTGAGAACCCTGGGAGGGCAAATGGCGCTGGTAATCCCAGCCCTAGCGTGATGCAGGCCGCAGTTGCGGACCCACAGGAAGTCCAGAGGGAAGTTGTTTTTCCAAGCGGCTCCCGCGCGGGCAGGAGATGAGGCAAAACCGCAGTTGCGGTCTTCCTGCTGCTGTGAAAATAATCCTTTCACAGTCCCTTGCAATCGTCGCCCTCCTTCTGCTTCTCCGCCAGTCCATTTGTTGTTCTTTCGGTTCCTTTGAGTCCTCGCCCTCCTTCTGCCACTCCTCGAATCCTCTTTGTCTCCTCCCTCCATCCGACCCCATGCCCATTCACGATCCATTTCCGTAGCCACCGTGGCTCGAGGTGGCGCACGCGAAGACGCAAGCATGTGGCCGCCCGCGCGCCCGAGCGCATCCTCAGGGAGTATGGACCGTGGACTTCGATTCGCCAGAACGGTGTTCATCCACAACGCTGAGGAGGAGGAGGGAGGCAAAGACGAGGAAGCCGCAGTTGCGGATGATGACGACGACCAGCGGACGCAAGATGGCGACAGCACCGTCGCGTCCTCGGCTGCCTCCGCTGACGAGGCTGAGTCCCGGGGAGGTGCGGGAGCCGCAGTTGCGGCAGCACATGACTCCTACATGCCGAGAGTGTTGTCGTCGCGGAGAACCTGGAAACGGGTGCCCATCATCGAGACAAGCAATCTGTCGGAAAAACAAAGAGCTCTTGTCGACGCATGGGAGGAGAAAACGGAGTTCGAAGCGGGACGGGTCGGCTTCTACGTGGCCAACTTCGGAGGGACTGCAGCTAGACCCACGCAACGCGCGGACGAGTGGGCGCAGCTCCGCGCGAACCCTGCCCAGATCATCGCCCTCTGCGAGTGCGACGACGAGACCTGCGCGGTACTCAGTGGGGAGCACGACGCGAGGGACAGTGCAGCCGCAGTTGCGGACGATAGGTTTCGGAGTCGGACTCAATACAACTACCTGTGCGTTAAGGGCGGCGAGCCATCAGGGACCCTCCTTGTTGGCATGAGGGACCGCAGTGGCGGCCACATTGAACACGTAGACTTTGCGAGAATCTTCCACAAGCAGGAGAAGTCCAAAACGAAGAAGAAGAAGAAACAGTCCGCAGTTGCGGAGGCTCCTGCGCCAAAGCTGCACAACAAGTACTCCAGGGCGATGGTGGTGCGCGTCCACCTGGACCAGGCCGTGCCCCATTTGGGGGGCTCCTTCAACGTCATGGCGGTGCACGTCCACCACAGCTTGGCCAACCAAGACTGGGGCGTCACGAAGCTCCATGAGTTCTACAACTGGTTCGTCGCCTACGTCAGGGAATGGGACGTGAAGGTCTGCATGGGGGACTTCAACATGTGCATGTTCCAGCTTGTGTCCTGGTGCCGCAATTGCGGCCTGACTGTGGACGTCGCCGCGTGGACCCCCTGGAAGACAGCAGGCGGCCAGCCCAGGGCAGACAGCATGGCGATTTTGTTCATAAACTGTCCTGGGCAGTACAAGCTTCACCATGGCCTGAGTGTTCTGCACGACCGTGAGGGCGGATTCTTGACGACCCAGCATGATCCGTCTTTCCCTGTCTTCGACTACACGAATGGCCCTGGGAAGATGCTTCAGACTTACGTGCCCAAGGCTGAGCCCGTTGAAAACAAGATGCGCGCCTTCCTGACGCCATCTGGCGAATCCTTGACCGCAGATGCGGAGTTCGAGCAAAGGATGGCGCGCAGGGAACGCGACGATTGGGTGCGCTATCCCTTCAGAGTGAAGCAGGGCAACCTCGACGACAAGATATGGCATGGCGCCTTCGGCAGGGCGAGGCACGGAGCGCACTTCCCTCTGGTGGCTTTCACGCACAATACGTGCCGCAGGTCACCTGAAAGACTCGCCGCGAGGTTGGAACGCAGGAAGGGCGGCAGGAAGGGCGGCAAGAAGGGCGGCAAGAAGGGCAGCTACGCGGACACCGCAGTTGCGGGGAAGGGCGTCCGACCCCAGATGGGAACCGCAGTTGCGGGGAGAGACGCTGGGGCTGAGCGAGCTGGGAACACGCCACCGCCGCAAGCTGCCAACGGCGACGATGCGACCCCTTCTTGTGCCGCAGTGGCGGCTGGGTCCTGGGACGCCAGCGGCAGCGGCGCATGGGAGGCGCGCAGTCCCGCCACGAGATGGCAGGGCTGGTCCTGGTGGGACTGGAGCTCGAGCGAATGGGGCGCTGATGGCGCGCAGTGGTGGCCCTCTGATCATGCCGCAGTTGCGGACAATGCCCCTGAGGGCTCGCCTCCTCAGCGTGAAGTCGAGTGGGGCTCGAGCGGGCGACCTGCCGAGCGCCCTCCGTGGAGCTTCGAGGCGCAGCGTTGGTGATGGCCGCAGTTGCGGGCAAGTGGAGCATGATGTTGATTGCCGCAGTTGCGGACAGTGCACGCTGGAAAAATCATCATCATCATCAATCATAATCATCATCATATCATCATATCATACGTTCAAAGCAGCGCCGGGGCACTGCTTTGAACGCGTTCAAAGCAGTGCCGGGGCACTGCTTTCGATCGTCGCCTCGTCGCCGTTATAAGGGCTTTCGGATTATGATGAGTGCTTGGTGAAACTCAGCATGCAATCAAGACTAGTCATGGTATCTTCGCGACACGGGGGATGCGTAAGGCCATGCGCACGTGCAGGGCAGGGCATTCCACAAGAAGTATATTCTTTCTCATAGCGATGTCCACCGTCCCAGAGTTGGTATGATGGAGCATGCCACCCACAAGAAGAGGACGACAAGGAAGGTATTCGAGTACATGTGTGCGCATGCGACCCCCTCGATCCACACGATTCAATTGTGCAGCATGTCTGTCGCGGGCTGACTCCAGATTGCAAGTCAATAGTGTGGATACACCGTTTCGTCGACTCGCTGTCGAGCGCCGGGGTGAAGAGTGACACCCACGAAATCGCTCCAAGTCATGAAGCCATATCCCCGAGCATGAAAGACTACATGGGCAGGATCTACCTTCACAAAGAAGCGCTTCCACGGAGGATTTCGAATTACGCTCGCGTTCCTGAGCACGTATTCCTTTGTTGGCACGTTTCGCACGTGGACCCCGGTGGTTCCACGCGTCAGGGGCGAACAGCAAAACACAACAAATAAAAACACCTCCACATGGTACTCAAGATGTTTCCCAGAGGCCTCTAGCACAGCCTAACACTGTCGCAGGAGGGCCCCAGTCGTCCCAAGAAGGCCCCAGAGTGCCCACGCAGGCACATATGAGTTCCAACATGGCACTGGGAAGTCCCCAAGCTATCCCAAGCGGTCTCCCGATAATGTTAGTGCCAAGAGAGGCAAGGAGGGTCTCAAGACACCCTCAAGGTGGCCCTGGAGGGTTCTAAGAACCCTCCTTCTCTTCCTCGGCATCCTCCTTTTGTTCCTCGTCCCAGTTATCATGGTCGTCCTCCTCGCTGTCCTCTTCAACCTCCTCGTTTTCCTCATCATCATCCCCACTGTCTTTCTCCTTGTTTTCCTCCTTGTGTTCCTCCTCGTCATCCATGTCCTCGTCTCCTCGTCCTCCTACTGGAACGTCAGGTCTTCCTGTTCTGCATGGTTTTTATCCTGACCTTGCCGGTGCATAAGGGGGGGTTGCCTGTTGTTGTTTGGCTCATGGTTGCAACCTCCGCGCCCGCTTTACATAGTAATATTCGCATTGCATCGCGCTGGGTTCATTTACCGAGCACCATCGCGCCAAGTCCCGCCTCGCCTCGATGGCCATGGCTCCCACTCTCCGTCGCTCTACATCGCGACGCCGGCAGGAGGCGTCACTCAAGGGTACATCAGGGCTGGGCCAACCCATGCGCATCTGTACATGCCGCTCTGCATCCCGCTTTTCCTCCGCCTTCAACATCATCGCCTTCGCGAGCCTCTTCCTACGCACTGTGGCAGGGGACGCTACTTTGGGGCCCGTCGGGGCATCCGCCAATCCGCCAGGACCAATGGCCAAGAACGTGCACAAGCAGTACTTCATCAAGAACAACACCCAAGATCTACAAGGATCGCTCTGCGACCCATCCCGAGCATGCTCGGACTGTGTCCAGACAGCTCGCGGACCCCACTGTCAATGCCCCCGCCCGTGGGTGTAGCCTCAGGCCCTCAGGTGTTAGACAGTTGCTCGGCGCGACTTTCACGTTTGCGGTGTCAGGACAAGGTCCCGAGCTTCTTGTGACTGTGTCCCGAGAGCCCTAGGAGAAGAGCCGAGTGGGGGTGCAGTGGGGAGCGTGGGAACTGCGTTCCCAGCCCCCGGGATGAATGCAGCGCAGGGCGCGGCGACTGGGACGCCATCGCCCCCGTGGGGCCCAGGCACCAAGCTCGCGTGCTCTAGTGAAGATCTGGTCAGCGGTGAACTCAGACCTCAATGAGTCTCGCCATGCGGCTTACGTCTCGTCGCGCCTTAACAGCATGGCGTACGAGTTCGCGGGGGGACTCATCACTGGCAACCCGGTGCCACCGATGACCTTCCTAATGCGCAGCTTGGCCGAGCGATGAGGTCCGCTGGGCAGGGGGGGCGCGCCTTGGCAGTTTCTGCTCTGATGACCTTCAACCGACTGCCAAAGGAGTACATCGACAATCTCCTGTTGAGTTTCGACATTTTCCGAAACCGGGCGCAGTTCGCGAGTCAATTCATGATCGACTACGACGGGCTCAGCTTCCTCTTGCTGCGCGCCGTCGGCGCGTCGAACAATCAACTTACGATGCCCCGCGAACGCTCGACAGCTCGACCGCGCGACGGGCCGGCTGAGGCGCTTTCGGCACGTGGTCGAGGGATCGCCAGGCACCCTTGCCTCGGCAATCCACGCTGCCCAACTGCATGCGCAGGCGCGCTCGCAGGGGCAGAGCGGGGGCGGCATGGGCCCTGCCGCGCTGGGATCGGCGCCGAGCCCCCCCTGCGCCCGGCAATGAGGCCGCGCTAGGCCCGGCAACGGAGATCGACTCGGGCACTGACGCCGACGCCGCCAGATCATTCGGCGATCAGATAGCCGCCGACGACCCTGAGCTACGCGACGTTCCCGTGGAACAAAGCGGCACTCTTCTGGGCTTGCGAGCGCGCCAGAGCACGCCGGCGCACCTTCGACGGCCGCGAGCCCGCGCGCCGCGCCCGGAGGGCCATCGAACAGAATGAGGGCAAGGGCGCAGGTAGAAGCTGTTGCGCTTTTCTGGCCGCCCTGTCCGAGAAAGACCTCCAGGGGGCCTCCGCGGGCTTCGGGGGGGGGCACGGGCGGGGGCGGACAGGGGGATTTCAAGGCCGCCGGCGTGGGTTCGGGCCGGCGAGGACCCCGCGGGCCCTGGCGGGGTGCGTTTCAAATTCTGCGAGTGCGACTTCGAGCGCGACCGCGCCCGGCGTCGCCGAGCCGGGCGCGCTCTCTTCCTCGACGCCTGCGCCCCAGCGTCACCGTCGGCGCCGTCATCCTCGCCGCTATCTCTTCTGGGGCAGCGGGGGCCGCCGGGGCCGTGCGAGCAGCGGCGCGTGCCGGGGGCGCGCGCGGTCTGGGTGACCTGTGTCCGGGGGCGCTGGGAGCGGCGACCCATTGTGGGGCGCTGACCCCTGGGGCAGCGGACAGCAGACGCCGGCAGCGCCCGCGCCGCGGTTGTCAGCGCCAGCAGCTATTCCGAGCTCCTCGTCGGACGGCTCGCGGCAACCCACTGGCCGCAACCCTTGGCCAACTCGGGCAGAGACATCGTCATCATCTTCGGCCTTGCCGCGCGAGGCCGAACCATTGCGACTGCGACAGGGGGCGGCCACCTTCGCGGCCGTGCGCGAGCCTCTACATCACCGACGGTTCCGGCGACTGCGTTGCTGGGGCGCCCGGCAGCAGCTGGGGGGGCGCCGCCGGCCGCGCCAGCTGCAGGGGCACCAACAACGCAGGCAGCCCCAGCAGCCTCGGCGGCACCGCCGCCACCAGCAACACCACAGCGGGGGGCGCAAGGGGGAGGTGCATCCCCGCTGGGATACACCTACTGGCGCGACTGGATAGGCGACGTGCAGTCAGCCGACGTGCAGTTGCCGAGTTGGGCAGCTGGGCCTGCATAGCTTCAGTCTCAGCCCTTGTCATCAGCGCGCCACATGGATCGAGCTCCACGTCGCCGCCGCAATCTGCGCCGGCAGCTGCGTCGCCGCCAGTGCCGGAGCTTCCCCAGGACATGGGTCTGTTCAATCAGCACAGCCCCATCGATGTGAGCCAACCGTCCAGGAGAGTGGCCATGTGTTTCGCGGGCCGCGATGCCAGGGTGTCTGGCGGCGGTCGATCCGAGCGCGACGCACGCGCCGCCCTCGACCTCGCGCAATACGACGGCACTTCGACGAGCTCCGCAGCGCTCAGCTGGCGCTTGAACTCGTGCGGCAGTAAAATGAGCAACGACTCCAGACCGCGCAGAGTTGGACGGAAAGACATGTGAATCCTCCTCTTGTGCTGGCCGCTGGAAAGATTGCTCTGCCCCCCTCGGTGACGACGTTCAGCGGCGACGATAGGGGGCGCCCCTCGACCTCGAGGTCTTCCAGCACGGCGAGTGGGTGGTGCGCCTGCTGCGCCGCCACATCTTGCCCCAAGCGTGCCGCCTGCGACCTTTGCAGAGCACGGGCGCCCGCTCGGTGGAATGTCTGGCGTGCCGCGGACAAGCCGACTTCGTCTCCGAGTTCCGCTGCGTTGGTCTGCGTCGTGCACCGACGGTCCCGGCTCCTGTGGCACTGGCCCGCGCGGCAGCGGACAGTGCGCCCGCGGTTCGGGCATTTGCGTTGCGGGCCGGCGCAGCATCGGACAGGGGCGCGCTGATGGAGATCCCGCCGCAGCAGGACCTTGCGCAGTCTCCCCAGGCAGCCCCTGCCCCCGGGACGCCTCGGCCAGACTTCGTGCAGTCGCCGGGCGGTGCATCCAGTTTCTCTTCCAGTGGGCGCGGCTGTGTCCTGCGACGCCCGCTGGACTAGCGCGCGCCGCCCGCCAGGCCGACGTTCCCGTGGAGGCCGACCCTGTCGGGCACAGGCTCGAGTCCATCAGATGACTCGCCGCGCTACCTGGCGAGCCCCGACCTGTCGGGTGGCCGATTGCGCGTCGTCGTCGACATCGGCGCCGAGACCAACCCCTGGGGACTGACTGCTGCTCGCCATGAATCAGGCACACAAGGCCCAATAGGCCAAACTGTAGCCCTCCAAGTAGAAGTTGTCGTTTCCAGTTTTTGTTGCAGGAGCCGGCGGCGAGTCGCAGGTAACGCACAATGAGGTTCATTGCCCCATCGCAACGACTCCCCGCGACGGCGTGACCAGTCGGCACAGCCCGCGCGCCCCCCGACCTCTCTTCCTTGTTACGTTCCGCCTGCAATCCGCGCGGTCCAACAACGGGGCGGCGAAGACAGGCGCGAGCGCCTCGCGTTTCCCTGACCAGCCGGCTACGGCATCGAATAGGGGGGCCGCGTCCATGTGAAGTGGACGCCGGCGCGACTGCGAAGTCTTCGCAGTCGCGTCGGCGCCGAGTGGCCACTTGCGCGCCCCTGTCAACGACTGCGACAAGCTCGAGCCGCACTCCAGGGGCCTGCCGCGGATGCAGCTCGCGCTGCTGGCGGCAGGCAACGACGACCAGGATTCCGACGCCGCCGACGGCCGCGAGCCCCAGATGCTAGGGCCAGCTCCTCAGCCCCAACGCGCGGGCACCCTCGCAGGGCGCGTCTGGGGCCGTGGGCTATGACTTTCACGCGAGCTCGGACGTCAGTATCGCGACGTGTGGTCGTGGACTGGCGTCGACGGGCATGGCGTTCCCGGCGCCGCTGGGTACCGACCTGCGCATCGCCCCCCGCTCAGGACTCGCCCTCAAAGGGATCGACGTCGCGGGCGGCGTGGTGGACCCCGACTTCCGCGGCGAGTTCATTCATGTCCAACGCCGGCCCGCGGACGCACTTCGTCGTGCAAGGCCATCGCATCGCCCAACTCGCGATGCCGAGGTCGTTGTCGTTCCCAACATTTCCTCGACATCTCGCGGATCTGGAGGCTCTGGACACGCTGGCACGACGCTCCTCATGACTCCAGCGCGACAGCGAGGTGGCACATCCGCGGGGTCTCTCGGTGAGTCTGTCATCGAGGACTCCGAGGAGCTGCCTCGCCAGGGCGCGGCCAGGTCGGCCCGCGAGGCTGGCCGAGCCGACCTGCCCTGGCAGGAATGTGCAGCAGTCCCAGGATGCGCCGCCTGGGTCTGAGAACTGGGAGGGGACACCGCACTGGCATTGCAAGATCGCGATTTCGACGTCGCCCACGCATCCGACGTCGAGGGCGCCGTCGAGTCGCTGTCCGACGGCGCGCTCCCCAGCGCCAGCAACTGCCTGCTGCGACTTACGTGCGACGCAGGCAGGGGCGAGGTCCACGCCACCCTCGATTCCTACCCCCACTGGTGCGCCAGAGTCAAGGATGCTGGAGCCAGGCTAGAGATCTGTGGCCGGCATGGCCCAACTGGAAACGACGCGCAGTGCGACAGATGATCGACCCTCAATGTGATCCACTCGAGCCGGCGTCGGGCATGCCGCAAGCCTTTGGCCTCAGAGGCCAAACACGGCAGCGCCGTCTGCACGGTGCTCACAAAAGCCCCGTCAACGACCATATGTGTCGTGCAACATCGAACTTGAGTAGCGCAGCGACGACTGGGCGATCATCAACTGACGAGTGGATGCGGCCTTTATGCGCCGCGAGCTCTTGCGACTTGCAAATTGCTAATGGTCAGCAAATGCTGTTGTGCTGCCGGAGGCGCGCCCAGGCAGGTGCGATGCCGTCGACGCACGACGGCAGCTTGCTCGCCACACTCGAACGCCTCTCCAACTGGCAGCCAAACGCACCGCAAGCGCGACGCCCAGGACTTGGACCGCCTGCGCAACGACCCCGCACACCACTCGTCTACCGGCAAAGTTAACGAACAACCGCGGGAGGCATCTGGCGATTGCGTGGCGAGCGCCTACCCCGCGGACGGGCGCCTGCGCCAGAAAGCGAAGGAGGGCCACGTGCCCAAAGCATGCAAGCAGGTCGTGGGGGATCATTGCGACGACTGCGGCACCGACCTCGCAGGTCTGGCCCCATATCTCTTGGGCATTCGTGCCGCGGCGACCTGGGTCAGACCGACGAGCGCGACGACGACGACGTCCAGGGTAGCCTCGCTTCAGGCTTGCCCACCTGGTGGTGTAGGGGCTCGTCGGCCCCGGCATCAGACCGCCATCTGACGAATGCTCAAACCATCGCCGAGGACAGATGCGAGTTCGTTCGACACCATCCACCAGCTCCTCGCCCACCTCACCTCACTCGACTACGGTGCGCGGCGTGGGGGCACGGACCAGCAGACTGGTTTTCCGCCGCCGCCTCAGAGTTGTCAAGAACTTCGACTTGGCTACTGGCTGCGACCCCAACGTCGCGAGCCAGCAGCGAGCCGTGGAGAAATGTGTTCGCCGACATCGGCCCCTAGTAGCCATAGTGGCTTCCAACTGCTGGCCCTGCGGTCGTGGGGCTACGTTCAAACGGCAGCAGCGCCTGGTTGCGCTCCTACGAGGACCTGGCTCCGCATGTCCGATCCTGCGGCTACCTAGCACAGCTGCAGATCGAGCTGGGCGGCTACTTCGTCATTGAGCAGCCCGAACCATCGCGGCTGTTTGCTGGGCCGCCCTGGCCAGAGGTGCTGGCAGTGCCGAGCGTGGACATGGTCATCTTTGACGAGTGCTGCTCTGGGTTTCGGGATCGCCAAGGAGGCGTCTTGAAGAAGACCGCTGGGCTGGTCTCCAACGCCCCGGAGATCCGCGAGCAGTTCCTGGACCTTCGCTGCCTGGGCAAGCGCTCGCGTCCGCGTCGACGGCCGCGGCAGTTTCGACGTCGACATTTGGCCATGGAAGATTGCCGAGCGACTCGTCCAAGGCATAGTGGGTTTACGTCGCCGTCTGCGGCGCCCGCATCTCGCGAACTGTGTTCGCGAATGCTGCGTCCGATCGGCAGCTTCCCCAGCTGCGACTACCAGCGCCGCTGGGGATGAAAGACGCGAAGTTGCAGCCGAGCGCGCGCGCTACACATGCAAGGCGTGCAAGTGCAACGTGCGGGCGGACTCTCCCATGCACCCCGGGGGTCCAGCAGCGCGCCGTTGCCTTCGCAGCACGCCGATCCACTGGGAGCGCCCTGGCTGCCAAGAGGAAAAGGAGCGCGATCGCCCCGTGCAAGGCTACGAGGATGGCAAATGCAGGTTCGTGGACCCACGCGTCCGGCCGCGCCCGCGCGCCGGCCAGCGCGCGCGATCACCGGCACGATCTGGAGGACCACGTCACTTCAGCGATCCGCAAGCTCAGCTACCCAGCGACGCATGCCTTCGAAAGACAGACGAGGCTGCTCCACCGCCCGCGCCCGTAGGAGCCTCAGGTGCCAGCTCGTCATCCAGCGCTGGAGCACAGGGCGCTGGTTCGGGCGACTGTCGCTCGACCAGGGATCCGAGCTCAGGGCGCCGGTTCGGGCGATTGTGTTGCTCGACCAGGGGTCTGAGCAAGTCCAATATCAGGCGCAGAGCCTCGTCGACCAGTGCCAAGAGTGGCCTGCGCAGCTGCGGGCAACACAACGCCCCCAGAGTAGACTCACTTCGGCGTCACTATCTATTCACGAGCACGTCGCAGTGATTCGCGCGAAACAAACCTGCGGGTTTCTGCACCTCTGGCGGTGGCGCGCCACCAAGGAGGAGATGACGCGAGCACTACAAGCAGCCAACATACGACTGGACATTCTCAACTTCACCCCTACGATGGTCAACGACTGCAGTGGGCGGCGCCATCTAGTCGTCGCAAGCGCACCAGACCATCCCTATATTCCGCATGTCGACACGATTCAACCAGCACGTTGAGCGCGACCAGGATCGCATGATCATTCGCCTGATCTGCTGCGCCTTGCGGTGGCATCGCGGTCAGGGGATCGCCTCCAAGCGCTACTCGACGCTGCTTGCCGCCGTCGACCGCTCATGGATATTGCTGTTCGGCTCGTGGAGGCTTCAATGGTGGACGGCGAGGGCGGGGCGGGCTCAACGTACGTTGTGGAGGAGATGAAGAGGAGAGGGTCACAGGTGTCATGCGTGCTCCGCGCCAGCACGCATGTTGTGTCGAGCGGCGTGGAGCCCAGCTGCGATCAGCACTTCGCTCCGCGGAGGAGCAACTGGAGCTCGAAGGCATCGCTGCGAACTTCGACTCCATGCTGGCGCGTGCCATCTTTGCTGGCAACGGCCTCGTTCACGTGGGCGGCGTTGCGCCATGCGACGTCGCCTTCGGACGGCAGCCACCCATGCTGCCACCGCTCGAAGCAGACGAACTGGGTGAGGCATCCGGCGACTGCGTCGCCGGTGCCGAGCCTCCTGCTGGTGGAGAAGCGCAGCCTAGCCGACTGCAGTGGCGCATCTGAGAGGTGGCTTTGCAACGCTTGATGGAAACCACATCGATCGCGCGCGTTTACCGCGCGCTCAGGACCCGCGCCACCGAAATTGGGGAGGGCCGCTTCAATGTGGGCGACCAGGTGGAGATCCACTGGCCGCCATGCACCCAGGACATGTCTTGCTGGGCTGGCCCTGGGACAGCAATGTCTGCAGACCCGGCTCGAGGCAAGGTGGCGGTCAAGTGCCGCCAGGCCGAGATGGTCTGTAGACTGCAAGACGCCCAGGCCTTCATCGGTGCCATCTTCGAAGAGATGGGCGCCGGCATTGCGCGAGCATGCTTGGCCTGGGACCGCGCGGGGGACTACCTTGCGCACGCGGCGCTGGGCTCTAAGGCCAGGAACTTCGGCCATTGCGAGGACCCTAAGAGCGCGCAGCTCACCCAGCAGGCGCGAGAACGTCCAGACGTCCTCGAAGCCCTGCGCCACCCACCCCGTAGATGCTTTCAACTACCTGACGTTCGTGCTGCGCGACTCATGCGCGGGCAAAAATTTGCGGGCAATTGGCCAGGCTGCGCCCGCAGCTTGGCCATCTGGTGGTTCCGCTGAAACCCCGTCGACGTCCAGCAGATGCTCTTCAGAGGCGTCGCGATCGACGCCTGCCAGCTCATCGGCGAGCATTGGAAGGAAGCTCGTGTCATCCAGTTAATCTTGGGTGATGAGCCGTCAATGGTGACAGACGCCGGACAGGACCAGGACGGAACGTTCGATGACTGCGTCATCGACGTTCCCGAGGACGCCGCCAGCACCACCGAAGGTGGATGACCATCAGCCCTGTCGGCTATACCAGCGCACTGGCAGCGACTTCTCCGACCACATCCTACAGGTGATGTTGGCCGCGTGGCGCGAGATCGCGGTGGCGGAAGATCTCGCCCAGGAGCTGGGGCTGGAGGAGCTTGAGAGCGCCGACAGCCGGCGCTTGATCTGCGCTGCCGTCGCCCACGCCGCGGCCGACCTTGGCCGCGGGCCATGCGAGTGGCCCCGGCACCTACCTCAACGCGCAGCACCGGCGTCAGAGCATTCACTTTTTTTGGGGGGGTCGCGGCCGCGCGACAACGGTCAGGCGGCGAGAAGCAAAGTCCGGGGCATGCGGCACGATGCGAATTTGCGAACACCGCCGCCACGTTGGCAAGCTAGTTCGCACCTGCACAGCAAGTCAGAGTATTCACGCGCAGCGCCGCAATTACTTGCGCGGGGCCTCCCCGGACGACCTCGCCGCGCTCGAGGAGGAGGAGGAGGGCGCTGTAGGTGGACGCGTGGAGTGGCATCTGGATCCGGGGGTGCGCGATGAATTCCTGGGCTTCAGCGAGGCCGCGTCCAGCGGCTGCGTCGCCGGCTGGCGCTTCTCCGACGGCTGCGCCCGGCGAATGCGTCGCCGGGGCCCCGCGGACAGCCGCGCTGAACGCGCGGGCCGCCGCCGAGACCGCGGCCATCGAGCGCGGCGCCGGCCTTCTGTGCAACGTGGAAGTGTCGAGGCTGTCGAAGGATGTCGCAGCAGCCGTCCTCGAGGAGCTCGCCATCTGGGGCACGTGCGAATGTCTCGAGAGGCGCCTGTCCAAAGGCGCCCGAAACGCTTGCGCTTCAGACGCGATTTCAAGTGGAAGCGCCGGAAGGGTTCAGACGGCAAGACCGTCGGCATCACCCGGTGCCGCGCGGCGCCGAGGGGCCCCGCGACATGGGCGACAGAGCCTTGGGTTCGCTGGGACAGCGAAGCGGGCGTCTCAGCGCCTACTATCCTCAGTGGCGGCGCGTCGCCCCGACTGGGGGTGCGTCGCCGTCGACGTCGAGAAAGTACTCCTGCAAGGCATGACCTCAGAGATGCAGGGGCTAGGTGAAGCACATCGATAGGCGCGCTGCGTCCGATCGCCGGGCAGCGCAGCTGTCCTCAGACAGGTGCCGGGCTACGAAAGTTTTGACGAGCGGACCGAGCGCCTGCGCTGCATCGAGCCTGGCGCGGGCTGCAAGGACGCCCCCAGAGCCTTCTCCATGGAGCTCGCCGGGGCCACGCGCTCAAGCGCCGCGCCAACCCGGTGGGGCACTGAGCTTGAGGGTGGGCACGTGACGCCTGGCAGGCGTGCCGCCGGCGTCTCGGAGCTGTATTTGCCCGAGCACCTTGACGATCTAAAGATGGTTGGGCGCAAAGAGCACGTCGACGGGCTGATCGGCCAAATCGAGAGCGTCTTCGGCAAGGTGAACGGGGACTGCGACGACTTCGCCAACCGCGGAGTGCATCGGCGCCGCAGTGCCGACGGCTCCGCGACGCTCGACCAGGATGAGTAGATCGACGCTCTGATGCCGATCAGACACGTCGACCTGGGCAAAGCCATGGCTGACGAGCCGGCCGGCGGTCAGCTTCCCGACCTCGTTGTTGCCCTCTTGGGAGCAACGGCCTGCGCCCTGCTCGCCCAGCGTCGCGTCGCAGCGTGCATCGTCGCCATGCAGAGAGTACACCAAGCTGTTTATGCGACGCGCAAGGCACGCATCACTTTTCCATCAATGGAGTGTGCTGGTCGGTTCAGAGCGCACAGCGACGGGTCCTTCTAGTGTGGGGGGGTCAGGATACGGCATGAGAGGAGCCGTAGACATGCGTCTCGGCAAGTGCCACCGCACCAGCAGACAGGTATGCTACCCGCTGGACGTTGCGCGCCGATCGCGCATTCTGCGTGCAGATCCCCATTTGGCTCTGAGCTGCTCGCAGCATGCGGCGCAGGAGACGGTCTGCAGACGAACCTCCTCGCGCTGCGCGAGATGGTGCACGGCCCCGCCTCTGCCGAGGAGATTGGGAGGTTGCCGGGGGAAGGGGGATGCGCGATCCCCGCAGGCCTCGTCATGGACGGCACGTCCATCTCCAGCGCCCTGCTCATGGACCTGGCCCGACCGCCGTCTGAAAACAGCATGGCTGGCCACCTTTGGTGGTGCGCCGAGCAGCTGCGCACCAAGCGGATCGACGACTTGCATTGGTGCGACACTCGAGACATGCCGGCCGACCCCATGACCAAGTGCAGCAGGGGCCGAGAGCTAATCGTCAGCGTGATGGATGGCCAGATCAGCTTTGACCACGCCGCGGTCAAGTACAGCGACGAGAAGCTGAAGAAGGCCGCCCCGAGCTCACAGCATTGCTCACCCACGCAGAAGTACAAGATGACTCGTGACTGTGTCACGAGGTCACGCGGAGTCGGCAAGCGAATGTGTGAATTTAGAGGGTCTGACCTTCGAGTTGAGCAGTTCGGTGAGCGGGCATGCCCGGACTGTGTCCGGGCTGCTCGCGGATCTTGAGCAGGCGCTCTTCTAATAGTCTCGCATGGGCACAGGCGGGGGATGTATGAGCCTGTTTCGGCTAGTCCCGCGGGTTCTGGCGGGAATATTTCCATTCCTGCCACTGGCGCCGTAAAGCGTGTTTGCGGTCGCCCTTGGAATAGATTGAAGTCCGCCAACC
>CAUYUJ010009335.1:492838-495338 GCA_963575745.1 Prorocentrum cordatum
ATTCACTTGCAGGCAGCCTGGCACGCGTGGGCGAGCCTGCGGAGCCAAAACCAGGCGCAGCATCTGCTGGGCGAGGCGTTCGAGCAGCTGGACTTTGCGGTCGAGACGGCCGCCAAGAGCTGGGGCCTAGGCGTCCAGCGCTGGTGCGCGGCGGCCGCGTGGCGATGCTGGGCCAGCTGCCTGGAGGTTCGAGTAGGAGATCGACTGTAGATTTACCCCAAAATTGGCTCCCTCGTCGAATCTACGAGAGGAAGCGTAGAGATGTTCGTAGACCTACAACATTCTACGTGGTCCCCGTCGGTTCGACGATCATTTCAATGCTGGGGTAGATTCATTGTGTAGTCGATCTCCTATTCGAGAGGTGGGCAGGGCGCGGGCCCTGGGCGGCGACGACGCGGTGAGGCAGCTGGAGGGCGCGCGGGCGGAGGTGCAGGAGCTGCAGGGCGAGCTGCACTCCACCCGCAGGGGCCACGCCCGGGAGCTGGCGGCGCTCCAGGCCGAGCTCGACGCGGCGCGGCTCGCGGTGGCCCGGGCGGCCGTCGAGGGCGGGGCACTCGCGGCGCTGGAGGACGCCAAGGCGGAGGCCGAGGAGCTGGAGAGCGAGCTGCACAGCGCGCGCAGGAGCTCCACCCACGCGCTGGCCGCCGTGCGCAACGAGCTCGCGGGCGCGCGCCTGGACGCGGCGGTGGCGCAGAGGGAGCTGGAGGCCGCGCGGGCCGAGAGCGAGGAGGCGCTGGCGGCCGTGCGCAGCGAGCTCGCGGAGGCGCGCCTGGAGGCGGCGGCCGCTCGGGGGGAGCTGGAGGCTGCGCGGGCCGCGGGCGAGGAGGAGGCGGCGCGGGCGCCGCCCGGTGGCGGCCACGACGAGCTGGGGGCGGCGCGCCCGGAGGCGGCGAGGGCCCGGCAGGAGCTGGAGGCTGCGCGGGCGGAGGCCGAGGCGCTCCGGCGGCAGCTGCTGCACGCCCTGGACCTCCGAGATGCGGCGCTCCGAAAGAGTACTGGAGCTATGTCGGGCCTGTCCCCCATACAGGGGGATTTTCGACGGACAAAAAAAATACCCCAAAAATGCACCAAAAAGGCCCCCCAAAACTCAAAAAAAAAAGTCCCCAGACTATTTTTGGATTATTTTTTGATTATTTTTGGGGTATTCTTTCTTTTTCGTCGAAAATCCCCTGTAGGGGGACAGGCCCGACTTAATACTGGAGCGGCGGGTTGAGGGCCGCTTTCGGCCTCCAGGGGCCTTGGCCAGGCCTCGGGGCCGTCAAGGAACAGCTCGGGGCGAAAGACCGGCCCCATAGGGAAGTGGTCCAGCCCTCCGGGGGGCCCACACGCGTGGACGAAGCTAGAGCGGCTGGCTGTCTGCGACCAGACCGTATGGGGAGTCGGTGGGGATTCCCCGCAGGGTGGCCGCATGGTTTTGCGGCCTGGCTCGTTCTCCGTGAACGTCTCGGGCGACCGGGGCCTCCAGGGTCCCACAGTTAGCCGGGCGGTGGCGGACCGTGCGGTAAGGTCCCCTTGGGGATGCCGAGGTCGCCGCGCCGGCCGGTCACTGCACTGCTTAGGAGACCCCCATGCCCAGACCCCCGACGTCATGTTTTCTGTCATGACGTCGACCCCCAGGCGCCTCGGCCCATTTTCCATGACCGGTCTTTCATCCCGAGTCGATTGTTTGACAGCCCCGAGGCCCGGGAAGGCCCCCCCGAGAGGCCGAAGATTGCGAACATCCTACTGCCATGACATTTTTTTCAAGACCCGAGGGGGTCTCGGTACCCAGACGTCTGGCCTCTGAGGACCCCCCTGCCCAGACCCCCGACGTCATGTTTTTCATGACGTCGGCCCCCAGAGGTCTCGACCCAAAGCCTCATGACTGGTCTATCATCCCGAGCCGGCTTTTGTTGACGGCCCCGAGGCCCGGGAAGGCCCCCCCGAGAGGCCGAAGATGGCGAAAGTCCTCCCGTCGTGCCTTTTCCCATGGCCCTCTATAGGGGGTGTCGGCACCCAGAAGTCTGGCCGCTCCAATGTTTTCGATGCGTGGGCCCTGGAGGCCTGGACCACTTCCCTCGGCCCGGCTTCTCGCTCCGAGTCGTTTCTGTGATGGTTCCGAGGCCAGGCGAGGGCCCCTAGAGGCTGAACAAAAATTAGAAAACTAGGGGCCCCAATTTTTCTGGAGCGTCGGATCTTTGGGAATGGCGACGCCTGGAGTCTGGACCTCTTCCCCGAGAGCGGTTTTGGATCCCGAGTCGTCGTTGGACGGTCCCGAGGCCCGATGAGGCCCTCCGGGAGGCCGACAACGGCCCCAAACCGGCCGCTCCCATTTCTCAAACCTCTGAGGGGGGTTGGGTGGTAACCGCGAGAGCTTATTAGCTGAGGGCCTCCCTCCCAAGCTCTCGGCGGGCAGTGAAACTCGTTCTCCCCCTCCTCGTCCCTCCCCTCCTCGCCCTCCTCCTCCTCGCTCTCGCCCTCCTCGCGCCTCCTCGCGCCTCCTCCTCCTCCTCCTCCTCCT
>CAUYUJ010009335.1:500338-550338 GCA_963575745.1 Prorocentrum cordatum
GCTTCGTTGCGAGCCTCATGCACCTCGTGAGCTCTGTCGTGCGCGCCTTCCTGGTGATGTTGAGCTTCGTAGGCCGTGTCGAGAGCACCTTCCTGATGCCGGGGCGCCCCAAGAGCGAGGCCGCGAGCATCGACCTGAGAAAGACGGGCATCGCCGTGGGTTTCTCCCTGCCGCTGGCCTTCGACGAGAGCCGTTTCCTGAAGGTGGACCTCGTCCTTGGCCTCAAGTGCCTCGTCGCGGGCATCTACCTGGGGATGTTGATCTTCTTCCCGCTGCCCCACGCGAGCTCGGTCGGGTGCCCCTGCATGGCGATGCTGAGCTCCGTGGGCCTTTGTCGCGAGCAGCTGCCTCAAGCGCCACGTCGTGTGCCGAAGGTCGACGAAGAGGAGAGGGAGTCAATGACCGCGTTCTGGCACTGGTGTTTGTGGGTTCGGAGCTTGGAGACTTCCACGTGGAGCAACGTCGTGGGACGTGCTGCCTTGGGCCCTCCTGGTCTGCTGGTGGATCGCGGAGAAGATGGGCGGCTGGTGGTCTGGGACCCGCAGTCTGCCTATCAGAGTTGGGCCTCTCAGAGTATCGATTGCGAGGAGGGCGCCGTCTACTTCAGGAGATCTTCGACGAGTGGGCTGTTGAGGTGGCCATGGCTAGGCAGCGAATGGTCCCGTGATTGCCTGCCTTCCTCTTCCTTCTCCTCCTTGCATTGTTTGTCCTATTGATTTCGAATCTTTCGAGATTTGGGGAGTGGCCGCCTGGTTTCGGGCTGTCCCCCTCTTCGCGTCTCTGGACCCCGCCCCCCGCTCGCCTTCCTCCCTCGCCTGCCTTGGGGCCCCTTGTGGGGCCGTCCTCCCCTTCTTCTCTGCTTGTCCGCGGCCTCCCTCCTCGGGGTCCTGAGGCTACGGAGTTCTAGCGTTTCCTTTTCCCCAGTTTTAGCCCCGGCACTACGGCCGTGCCCCGCCTTTAAAGCATTGGGGCATTCAGAGGTAGGGGGTGGGTGGGAGCGAGAGTGGATTTAATGCCACGCGTGACGGGAGTTCTTCTTGTCACAGCGCCCTCTAGAAGCGAGTTAGCCATGAACCAATAATATTGCATTGTTTCAGTCTCCGCGTAGCACGCAGGACAGCTGACACGCCTCTGCAGAGTCGTTCGTTCGTTTTCCTCCTCCTCCTCGCTCATCCTCCTCCTCCTCCTCGCTCATCGATCCTCCTCCTTCTCCTCCTCCTCCTGCTCCTCCTTCTTCTCCTCCTCCTCTTCCCACTCCTCCTGCTCCTCCTTCTGCTGCTCCTCCTCCTCATCCTCCCCTGCCTCCTTCGCCTCCTCCTTCTCCTCCTTCTCGCGCATCGGTCTCCTCCTCCTTCTCCTCCTCCTCCTCCTCCTCGCGCCTCGGCCTCCTCCTTCTCCTTTTCCTTCTCCTGCTCCTGGCGCCTCGGCGTCCTCCTCCTCCTCCTCCTCCTCCTCCTCCTCCTCCTCCTCCTCCTCCTACTCCTTACTCCTACCTCCGCCCCCTCCTCCTCCTCCTCCTCCTCCTCCTCCTCGTCCCCTCGCTCCTCGTCTCCTTCTCCTCCTCTCCTCCTCTCCTCTGCCTTCTCCTCCTCCTCCCCTCCTCCTCCTCCTCCGCCTCCTCCTCCCTCGCGCCTCCTCTTTCTCCTCCTCCTATTCTTCCTCCTCCTTTCCTCCTCCTCGGTCCTCCTCCTCCTCCTCCTCCTCGCTCCTCGCTCCTCCTCTACTCCTCTTCTCTCCTCCTCATCCTCCTCCTCCTCCTCGCTCCTCTTCTTGTCCTCCTCCTCATTCTCCTCCTCCTCCGCCTTCTCCCTCCTCCCCCTCCTCCTCCTCCTCCTCCTCCTCCTCCTCCTCCTCCTCCTCCTCCTCCTCCTTCTCCTCTGTCTCCTCTTCCTCGCTCATTTGCCTCATCCTCCTCCTCGCGCCTTGGCCTCCTCCTGTGCCTCCTCCTCCTCCTCCTCAGGCAGGAGGCCTTCATTGCTGTCGAGGGTTTGTTCGACCACGTTCCCCTTTCTTGGCTCTAGCACGCGGACCGCGGAGGGTTTCTCCCAGCGAAGGCCGACGGCCCGAGTTGCCTTCCGCATGCGGGCGGCGTTCTCTCGGACGCGGGCGGCGTGGCAGCCCCTGCTGTCGGTGGGGATGCCAACGCCTGGGAGGGCCTCCGGCCCCCGGCCGTGGCACGCTCGCGGCCACTCGTGCCTCGAAGCGCCCATCGAAGGCGCCCCGGGCAAATCCGTAACTTTTTGCACCGCGTGCGGATCCGTCGGCCACCGTGGAGCGAGGTGGGGTCGCAGTGCTCTGGCGTCAGATTGCCCCCCCTGGCGCCCGCACGGGCGGCCGTGGGCGGCAATTGGCATGGATCTCGCGTCGGAAGCACCCATCACGTCGCGATTGGCGTGTCGGCCCGGCGGCCTCCCTCTCGGACTCGAATCGGAGTTCATGGCCACCAAACTCGGGTTGCTAGAGGTGCCTCCTCTCGGCCCCGAGGACTCGTCGTTTTTGGCTTCTCCTCCCGCGCCCAGGCCGAGAGCCTAGGGGCGCGGGTGCTTGCAAGGAGAATGCGGGCAGGCCTCTCGAACGTTTTTGACGATGAGGAGGCGGGCTAGGTTTTTGTTGATGTATTGTGATTCATGTTTCAATTGGTTGGCGGACTCTGCAGATGGCGGTCCTCCTCCTCCTCCTCCTCCTCCTCCTCCTTCTCCTCCTCCTCCTCATCCTCGCTCCTCCTGCTTCTCGCCCCTGCCTCCTCCAACCGGCAGGCCATGGCGGTGGCGCCGCCGCCGCGGCGCGGGCGCTGGGAGGAGCTGGCCCTTGCGGTGCGACGGCCCGAGCTCTCCGAGGCGAGCCCTGGCGACCCCCTCCCTGGGGCTCGGGCGACGACGACGGCCACGACGACATCCGACGCTTCTTGAACCAGGCAGCGCCTTCTGCTTCGAGCGATCCCCACCTCGGCACGCGAGGCGGGATCTCGGGGGAGCACCGGGCCCCGTGGTGCCTCCTGGCGGCCGCGGCATGTCGGAGGCGCGAGGCGGGATGCCCAGGGAGCACCAGGGCCCGCCGCGGTGCGCAGGGTGTGCAAGGAGGTCCGGGGGGCATTTGTTTCGGAGTCTGACAACCGCAACCTGCCGGGCGGGGACGGCCACAGCACAGCCCCTTACAGAGTCCTCAGGATTGAGCACTGGGGCTCCAGGACATGAGTCCTCAGGATTGAGGACTGAGGCTCCAGGACGTGGAGCAAGGCACCCGAGGACACTCGGTGGCGGAGTCTCGCTGCGCCCAGCAACTGCAACCTGCCAGGTGGCGAACAAGACGGAGGTCTTCCGCCGTCTGCAGGCAGTCTTCGGGCCCCAGGGCCGTAAAAGCACAAACAGCCTTGCATGAGAAGCCAGCCGTGGGGAAATGATCGGGGCTTCCAGGGATTCCGCGTTGGAGCACTTCCCTGAGATCTTGGCGGCTCATTTTTGTTCGAGCTGGGCGTTTTCGTTCAATTTTTGGGCCCAGGACCCTCACAGATCGGTCCGGCTCGAAAAATGACGTGCAAAGATGGGGTGCGGGGGTCTGGTCGTGATTTTCTGCGATGCTGGACTTTTGCAACGTCGGATCTTGTCAGGGTCTTACGACATCTGGTATCTGGGGACGACGACGACGACGACGACGACGACGACGACGACGACGACGACGACGACGGTGGCGGTGGTGGCGGCCGCGGCGGCGGCACGGTGTTCCTCTCCTGGCAGCGCGGGCGGGAGGGGGGGTGGGGGGGGACGTTGCTCCCGCCCAGGTGGCCAGCGACTGCACGCCGGAGCGGCCCCTCGCCGGAGTGACCTCCGGTGCGGGCCCACAGGGGCCCCCCCAACCGCCGAACGCGATGCAATACCGGCGTCTGGCGCGCGTGGGTTGGGCCCCCCCCCCCCGCGGCTCACCGAGAGCCGCGCACCGAGGGTCGCTCTCGCCAAGGATCGCTCTTGCGTGTAGTCGGCACGCCTCCCCTGCCCAGATTACCCGCCCGAAACGTAAACGTACACACTGTTCATTCCTAATCCTTCGAAGGTTCTTTGATTTTCTGGGGGGCCAAGATCCTTTCAGTTCTGATTCTTCTGTCCTGGGCCTCTTCCTGGCCACCAGGGGGCCAGGAACAACTAGAAACGAAAGCACAATCAGAAATGAGCACGACCAGAACTGAACGACGCGTAGCCCCATCCCCGTGATGGGCCCCCCCCGGGTCTCGCTGCCGCTCTCGAGGGCCGCTTCGTGCCCTGAGCGCGCGGCCCTATAGGACGGCCTCGTCGCCCTCCGGCCTGCCACTGCCCGGGGGCACGGGGAGGGTCGAGGAGCCGCAGCCCGAGGAGGGGGCTGCCACCGCCTGGTCGGCGTCCGGGGAGCCAGCGCCGCGGGCCCGGCGGGGCGCCGAGAGCATCGATCGGGGTACACATTTGTTCGTGGCTGATTCTTCGAAGGTCCTTTGACTTTTTGGGGGGCCAAGATCCTTTCCTTTCTGATTCTTCTGCCCTGGGCCTCTTCCTGGCCACCAGGGGGCCAGGAACAATTAAGAAACGAGAGCAATTAGAACTGAGCACGTTTAGAAATGGCTGACGTGTACCCTGGCCAGGGTGGACCCTGCAGGAGCTGTCTCGGCAAAACGTAAGAGTGACCCTTCGCCGGAGTGAGCTCTGGTGCGAGCACACTGGGGCCCCAGGATCGCTGGAAAATCGATGAGCCAGCAGCGGCTTGCGCGCTCGGGTTTGGCCCCCCCGCGCCCACCTGAGGCCGCGCCAGTACTGAAGGTCGCTCTTGCTGAGGGTCAAGTCGAACATGTCCCTCTAGAGGAGGAATATTCAAGAGTAGTCAAAATTGTCAGGGGACGCTTTCAGTGCTTACACTGAGTGAAGGGGTCCTAGCGGAGATTGAAGGGTTTGGCGAAAGTGCCGGGCCGATTTCGGTAGGCGGCCGGGCTTCTCGGTTCCCGGGTACTCGGTTCTGGCTTGCCGGGGGCCCGTTTGTTGCTTCTGGGCCGATTTCGGTAGGCGGCGGGGTTGGTTCCCGGGTTTCTGGGTTCCCTGCTTCCTCGTCGGTCTCCTCATCGGTCGGTCTCACCATCGATCTTCTTGCCCACCTCTCTATCGATCTCACTAGCGATCTCACTATCGATCTCATTATTGATCTCACTATAAATCGCACGAGCGAACTCACGATCGATCTGACTATCGATCTCATTGAATCGACATCACTATCGGCCCCACGACCGACCATACTATCGTCCTCACTATCGATCCCACTCTCGATCTCACGATCGACCTCACAATCGATCTCAATGTCCAAATCATTAATGTTCAAACCATCCGCTGGTTGGGGTTTGTTTGTCTCTGGTGTAATTTGCATATGTTGTGACTATTTGGCATGTTTCTTCCGAAATCCCCCTGTAGGAGGACATGCCCGACCTATGCCCAGGGTCACTCTTGCGTGGAGTCGGGTGTCCTGGGGCCAGCAGTTCTGAGAGAATTTTGGAAGCGGGCGGAGAGGAGCAGCCACACGCAGAGGGGCGGGTGGGGGGAGCCCAGGCCTCCTCGGGTCATGCACAAAATCACGCGGGTCTTTTGGCCTCCGTTGCGGGGCCTCGGGGCCGTCAACAACAACGACTCGGGATGAAAGAACAGTCATGGGGAACAGGTCGAGACCTCTGGGGGTCGACGTCATGACAAATCATGACGTCGGAGGTCCAGCAGGGGGGAGGGCTTCGTAGAAGCACACATGCTTCGTAGCAGGCGCGGGCCTTATCTATAGATGTAAGGCCGGCGCTTTCTAAGAACTAGCCTCCTTCTAAAAAGCCTTTCTCCAATCCCTCCACCCCCCCTTCTTCGCGCCGCCCAGAGTGGAGGAAGGGGGCGGCGTCGTCATTTCGGAGGTTCTTGGGGTAAGAGGACAAGGCCTCGGAAAGGGTCGGTGGACCGAGTTTGAGGATTGTAGTCGGGGATCGAGGATCGAAGCTCACACGGAGGGGCGGAGTTGGGAGTGTTATTCCTCCCTTCGATCTCTTTCATAACCACCGCTCCGTCCCCTTCCTCCTCGTCCTTGCCCTCCTCCCTCCTGTTCCCTCCTCGATCTCCCTTCTCCTTCTACTCTCTCGTCGCCTCCTGGGAGTCCGAGGCAAGCAGGTCGGAGAGATGATATGAGGGGAAGTGGGACGGGGGAGAGGATGAAGGGGGGGAGATGGGGGGGGCAGTGAAGCGGGGGAGAAGGGGGTTGACGGGGTGATGCGGGCTCGTCCTCCTCCTGGTCCTCCTCGCTTCTTTCTGCTCCCTGTACCCTCCGTCCTGCTCGAGAAGGATGCTGATGATGATGATGATGATGATGATGATGATGATGATGATGATGATGATGATGGTGATGGTGATGGTGATGGTGATGGTGATGGTGATGGTGATGGTGATGGTGATGGTGATGGTGATGATGCTTATGATTATGCTTATGCTTATGATTATGCTTATGCTGCTGATGCTGATGATGCTGATGATGCTGATGCTGATGATGATGCTGCTGCTGATGATGATGGTGATGATGATGCTGCTGCTGATGATGATCATGATGAGGAGGAGGAGGTTGATCCTACAGACCCGGGCGTCGCGAGCAAAAGCGTTATGGGCGTTCCATGGCCCCGTGTCGTGGTCAGGGAGAAAGACGGAGGAGGAGCACAGAGGCGTTAGAGGGGTGAGGAGAGAGGCGGAAGAAGGTGAGTGAGGTGGGTGAGAATGAGGGGAGGCTGGAAGCCCCCCACTGGCCGAGGCGGAGGGTGCTCCTCTTCCCGCCTCCTCTTTTTCCCACTCCAGCCCTCTGTCTTCACCCTCCTTCCAGCTCCCTGCTCCCTCTCTTGCCCTCTCGTCTTCTCCTGCCTTTCGATCGTCATCCGCTCTCCCATGGGCAGCGTGGAGGCCCGACGGCAGCTGGAAAGGGCAGCAGGGGGAGGGAGGGCGGCATAACGAGAGAGGAACAGGGGCAGAAGCGACGGCATCAGGAGAAGGAGGAGGAGGAGGAGGAGGAGACGGATGCGGCAGAGGACGAGGCATGTGGGCATGCCATGATGAGGCAGATGCTCATGAGAAGGAGGATGAGACAGGACACGCAGCATGCTGAGGCACCATGAGTAGACAGGAGACTGTTGAGCTGTTTTACAGAAGAGGCCAGTTGAGGCAGGATACGGATTCAGCAGAAGGGGAAGGGGGAGGAGGACCATCATGACGAGGATGAGACGAATGATGATGACGAGGAGGAGGAGGAGGAGGAGGAGGAGGAGAAGGGTAATGAGGAGGAGAGGCACGAAAACGATAGGGAGAGCGGGAGGGACCGGCAGAGGCAGAGGAGGGGAGAGAGTGAATGAAAGTTGTGACAGAAGCGTGAGGAGGAACGACGGATGATGAGGAACAGCAGGAGGATGACGAGGACATGAGGCGCGGGTCTGAGCAGGCAACAACCAGAAAACGCTACGCCGCGATGACGTGGAGGATGACAAAGGAGGAGGAGGAGGAGGAGGAGGAGGAGGAGGAGGAGGAGGAGGAGGAGGAGGAGAAGAAGGAGAAGAAGGAGGAAAAAGAGGAGGGGGAGGAGGAGGAGGAGGAGCAGGAGGAGCAGGAGGAGGAGGAGGAGGAGGAGGAGGAGGAGGAGGAGGAGGAGGAGAGACGCTACAATCCCGAGGATGACAGTCCGCTCAACATAAAAAAAAGAGGAGGAGGCGGGCGGGTAGATAGATGATAGGAAGGGGAACCACAAAGGAGCAGCAGGAAAAGGAGGGGGATGATGCGGCCAGAGAAGGAGGAAGAGTAGGAGTAGGAGTAGGAGTAGGAGTAGGAGTAGGAGTCAAGCTAGCCAGCTCGAGCGAGTCAAGCATGGCATGCCCAGTCCCACCCGCCCTCCCACAACATAAGAAGCAAAGCTGGCACAACTGGGGGCCGAAGTCACACCGGCCAGCCGGTTTGGTACAGCTGATGCGGCCGCGATGGCGGTTGCCGACGGGAACTGGCGAGCGCGTGTTGAATGCCGCGCACGCATTGCCAGACGAGTCGAGAATGGCCCGGTACACCGCAGGAAGCCAGAGGTGGCCGGAGGAAGCCCGACGGTCTGACAGGACACCCCAAAGCATTTTTGTGAAAAAGCATTGGGTTTTTGATGTTTTTATGTTGAAATGCTTGCAAACACACGGTGTTCGGTAGGATTCTGACATGAACGCGCGAGTGTGCTCTTTGTGGTATTTTTTGCACAGGATTCGCGGCCTGGGTGCATGACAGAGCATCGCGAGTGCACCGCGCGATGACGTGAAATCGCTGGATTTGACAGAATTCTTAAGATTCCTATGGTTTTCCTATGATTTCAGCAAGAGAGCCCGGGCGGGAAATTTGTACAATTTTTGTGAAAAAGCATTGGGTTTTTGATGTTTTTATGTTGAAATGCTTGCAAACACACGGTGTTCGGTAGGATTCTGACATGAACGCGCGCGTGTGCTCTTTGTGGTATTTTTTGCAATGGATTATCGCCGTGGACGACAGGACGTCCATGTCGAGAGGAAAAAATAAGAAAAATGTTGATTTTGTATTGTTTTTTACAGGTTAGGATGGGACCACCCGGATGCGGCCCCTATCTGCCGGCCTGAGGGGGGAGTAGTAGTATATTCTAATAAGGAATAAGGATAGGAGGAGGAGGAGGAGGAGGAGGAGGAGGAGGAGGAGGAGAGGAGGAGAGGGAGAGGAGGAGGATGAGGGGGGAGGAGAAGGAGGAATAGGAGGAGGAGGACGAGGAGGAGGAGGAGGAGGAGGAGCAGGAGGAGGAGGAGGAGGAGGAGGAGGAGGAGGAGGAGGAGGAAGAGGAGGAGTATTTTGAGCATTGGCGAACTACGCAGCGAGTGGCTGGGCCTCAGCCCGCGATGCAGAGCCTGCGCATGCGGTGTCCCCGCCCCCCTCGAGTCGCTGGGCATCGGCCCCTGATACCTCCTCGGTCGCATCCACCGTCTGTGCCAAGCCGACGAGAAGTCGATCGATGCCAGTGCTGCTGCCGGATCCGTCAATGTCCAGCCTCGTTGGCGTCGCCGGCACAAGCACGACGAGCATTTTTTCTTTCATGTTTTGCTGGCCCCGCGGGGGTGCTTTGGCCCCATGGAGCTGGACGAGAACAGGTCGCGGGTTTGGGCGGATGGTCAGGTCGCTACACTAACAGCGGGGCCTTCATAAGCCGAGACGCTGGCGCGCCCGAGCAGACTGCAGGCACGGGTCCGCACATTTTCCATTCGTCGCTCTGTCCCGCTGGATCTGGCAGGGTCTCTGCTTGCAACGTCCTGGCTTGCAGAGCCCCCGACTGGGAGATCGCGTGCTCTGGGGGAGCCAGCGCCGTGAGCAGCCAACGACCCGTGGGCAGTCAACGCGTCCGTGCCCACAGCCTCGCGGCCTGGACCCCTCGGTCGCGGCCTCCTCAGTGCACGCGGGGCGGCAGCCTCGTGCGGCCGCCCCGCCTCCGAGCGTGCTCCTCCTCCTCCTCCTCCTCCTCCTCCTCCTCCTCCTCCTCCTCCTCCTCCTCCTCCTGCTCCTCCTCCCCCTTCTCCTCCTCCTCTTCCTCCTCCTCCTCCTCCTCCTCCTCCTCCTCCTCCTCCTCCTCCTCTGTCGCGTGTTGTCACGGGACCGCACGTCGGTGTGTCTGTGACCCCGAGGGCACGGGTGTGGTGCCGGGCGGGACTTCCATTCACAGCATGCTGGCCATACCGTGGTCGGCGTTTTGGGGGAGGCGCCGAGCTCGGCCCGGCCTGGGGCCCCGCAAGGGGCCCAGGGCCCCTCGTGGCCCCCGCTGCCTCCCCCGCGAAGGGGCGCCGACGTCGAGAGCTTGCGGTCGGGAACTTTGGGATGTCGTGTCGCTCTGCCGGCTCTGACCCAGCACGCTTCGGCGCGACCACTGCCTGGGCCCCAAGCGTCCACGTCCTGAGCTTTCCCGAGCCTCCCGGCCCGCGGGCTGGAGCGTCACACCGCCCGCTCGCAGGGCACACCGTGCCGCCGCGGCCGCCGCCGCGACAGGCTGAGCAAAAGTTGCCGTCCGTACCTGGAGGTTCGACGTCGCGTTTTTTTCAGTACGGGGTCCCCGGAAGTCTCCACTCGTTCCCCAGGACCGGCTTTTCGTCCTGAGTCGTTTTCTGACGGTCCCGGGGCCCAGCGAGGGCCCCTGGAGGACGAAGACTGCGAACGACCTCCATCTTGATTTTTTCCAACGCGCTGGATCTCTGGGTAGGCCCGCGCGCATCTGCTCTCCGCCCGTGCAGGGCGACGGAGGCCGGGCTCGGAGGTGCACGGGGGGGCCATCGGCCCGCGGTCGGGGCAGCTCCCGCGCGACCCGAGGCGACGCTGGCCCATGCCAGGGCGGCGGAGGGCACGGCCACCGCCCTGAGCCGGGCCATGCGGCTGCGGCTGCTGGGCTACGTCCTCTCTGCCTGGGTCTGCGACGTCTGCCGGCCTCAGCGTCTGTCAGAGGAGGGCGAGGTGGGACCACGGTGGTCTGGTCGACCCACAAGGGGGTCCAGCTACAAGGGGGTGGTGCAGTAGATCTGGGGCGGCAGATTCGCGGGTTGCAGTAGATTTGGGGCGTGCAATGCGTTCCGGGCCGCACATGTATTGCTGGATTTGCTCGTGCAATGCATTAGTTGCAACACAATGCAATATCATTCTGCGGCGCAATACATTTGCAATACAATTGTCCCGAATCTGTTGCACCACCCCCTTTCAGCTGGACCCCCTTTTGGGTTAACCAAAGGTGGTGGGCCTTCGGGGGGCCCCCTCGTGACCACGGCTGGGCGCATCTTGGGAAACTGGTGAGTCCCGGGAGAATCGGCCCGGTGACCGATGCTGAGCTCTGTCGTGCTGCTCCGAGTGGGGCGGCTCTTCCGTGGTGCGTTGGTCGCTCTGCGCGCTCAGCCGCAGGCCGCCCGACACCCTGCTTCCTGCACATCCCTCTCCGGAGGGAAATCAGCACAGGCACACATACCCGTCGATTCCCAGGAACGTACGGAAAAACATGGGAAGCGTAGGGGAAGACGAGAACATTCAGAAAGTATGGGACATAGGGAAAATAGTATCTATGTCTGTGGCCTCTTCCACCTTGAGGCTCGGGCGCCTCGCAATGGGGGCGGTACGTTGGGGGGAGGATCGAGGGTGGCAGGTGACAGGAGAGGGGCCTCGGAGGGATCCTCTGGGGTCACAGAGGTGCTCGAATGGACTAGTGGCGAAGCGTCCTGGCTTGCCCGTAGGCCCACCGAAGACGGGGTTCTCAGACGCTCTTGACTTGCACGAGGTGTTGTAGAGCATGCCTCGCCGAGACTGTCTTGTGTCAAGTGCTGCATCGGCTCTACGCTCTAAGAACCGTGATCTCGTTATTTGAACATTCTCTTGTTCTAAGAACATGTCGTTGTAGGCCTATAGGAATGCCGGGACGGTAGGTCCCTGCTACAACAAACTATGCACCTTCCTCTCTTGCCATCTATGCACATGCCGCCTCCCTGGGCGCCGCGTAATAGGGGGTTCTTACTGGAGGGGCAGCGATGGCTGCAGGAAAGAGGCCCTTTAGGGTCCCTGAAGGGGCCCGTTGGGGCCTCCTCCTCCTCCTTCTCCTTCTCCTTCCCCTCCTCCTCCTCCTCCTCCTCCTCGTCCTCGTCCTCGTCCTCATGTTTGGCCTCGTCGTCGTCGTCGTCCTCCTCCTCCTTCTCCTCCCCCCCCCATCTGTCGCCGCCGCATTCAGCGACGACCAGCCTCCACCTGCCAGGGGTCCGCGCGTAACTCGGCTGTCTCTGCCTACTCCGAGCTGTCCTCCCTGCACTCTCGGGTGCTGCCAGCAGTGGCCCTGGCCCGGGACAGCCCAAGCTTTTCCGGGGAGGTCCAGATGGCCCCCAGGAGCGCCCCCTGGGTGTTCAAGGAAGAACCTGGGGCCGCTGGTGTTCAGAGGGCCCCAGGTGTTCAGAGGACCCCAGGGTGTTCACGCTGGCGCGACAAGTTGGAGGAACCCTGGGCGAGGACCACTTCTGACAACCTCCAGCATGGCTGGGAGCAGCCGGAGACCTGCGGGTCTCGGCTGTTCACGGCATCTCCTCCGGCAAAGCCTTACGGCTGCGTCCGTGTTTCGTTGACCTTTCTTGCCCTGCTGTGCTCCGTGCCGCTGGCTTCCTGGGACCTGTGGCCCACGGATTTGGATCTTTCCGGACGCAGCAGCCGAGAATCGAGGATCGAGGATCGAGAATCGAGGATCGAGACCGAGAATCGAGGATCGAGGATCGAGGCTCGAGGATCGAGGATCGAGGATCGAGGATCCTGTCGCCACGTCCTCCCGAGGATCGGGAATCGAGGACCGCAGCCGCAGCCGGGGCGAGAGGCACCACACTTGCCGAGCCGGGAGGTGTGGCCCGGCGAGGCGTGGACGGGAGTGCGCGGCCGCGGTTGCCTCGGAGCCCACCCGCCGTGTGGGACCCCTGGGCGAGCGGCTTCCCCGCGGCAAGCCGCGGGGGCCGTGCAATGCCCTCGCAATGCTGTCTGTGTCGTCGATGGGCGTCTGCAGGGGGGCCACAGGCGGACCTCCTCCTCCTCCTCCTCCTCCTCCTCCTCCTCCTCCCATACCCCCCACGATTTCTGAGGGGGAGGGTGGGGTTCGCTTCGTTCGGGAGCGGCCCGAGCAAAGTGAACCCCCCACCCTTCCCCTCAGGAATCGTGGGGGGTAGGGGCAGGGTTCGCATGTGGCCCCCGAATTCGTCTGGGAGTCGATGAGATAGCGCCGATTTGGCGTCGGCTGGCGTGGATTAGCGTCGATTTTGCGTTCGCTAGCGTGGATTAGCGGCGATCTAGCGTCGCTTAGCGTCGATGCAGCTTCGACTAGCGTCGACTCGCACGGGCCGACAAGATGGCATGGGAGGCTCCCATGAGTTGCCACCGAAAGTGGCTGGCGTTGAGGTGAGAAGAATTGGGCATGCGGCCAGCGCCCAGGCGAGAACAGTGTTCCGAGCTGAGACTTGGGCCTGCGAGACCGGTCGGGCGACGGGCCAACGAACTCGCATTTCGCCCACGGCGTTTCTCCTGAGTGAGTGGCCGGCGCTGTGGCGAGAGTATCACTCGACGCTCGGAGAATGGCTGGCGCTCGCGCGATAGCACCATTCCGAGTTGAACATGTAACCTGCACTGAGATGAGAGAGCCGTTTCGAGCTGAGAGTGTGGCCAGCGCTAGAGCTCCGCCAGTCATGCAACGATGTGAGGGACCTGGGCCCAACCCACCGCGCGACTTTTCCGAGAACCGCTGGCGCTGAGGTGAGATCACCGTTCGGGGCTGGGAAACAGCACACGCTTGTACGAGAGCGCTGTTCGGCGTTGGGAATGGTTGGCTCTGTGTGAATGCGCAAGCACGTGTACCGATCGGTAGTTGAAAATATGTGTTTTTGGACCTCAGATCCCGATCTACTTTAGGCGCCTTCCCACTTCACGTATCGAGCGGCTTTCCCTGTTCCTTCCTCTTCAGGGGGCGGGCAGAACCCCAACATACTTCCAACGCCTTCCTACTTCTTCCGACCGATGGGTACGTACGCGTTCGCGTTGTGTGCGGGTGCGCGTCTGCTTGCACTTGCACGTGTGAGGGCTGAGTATGGCCGGTCGGTCGGGCAGAATCTCGGAGGTGACGCGGCCAGATGAGGAGGCGCTCGTGGCGCAGCCGCAAGCGTTGCAGCCAGCAGGGTGGTGCGCTTCCCGTGCCAACGGGGGGGAGAACACTTTCTGGGGGAAGGCTGGTCCGAGGAGATGGCACACGAATTGTTGATCGGTTCTCCCTCCTGGGCGAAGAGTGCCGCGAGCGGCAGGGCAGGCAGCACGGATGTGTTGGGGGGGGGGCGAGGTCCAGCGGGCGGGTCCAGAGGCGTGCGTGGCCACTGAAATGCCCCCGCGTGCCGGCTCCGCGGAGGGAGGACGAGAGATGATGGATGGGGGCGGATGGGCGCGGAGGCAGGGGGGGGGGCGGAGGACGAGGGGGGAGGGGGGGATAGTGGAAAAGCAGCACGAGGGATGTTGAGCAGGATGTGGAGGAGGAAGGCAGGAAGGGGGCGGAGGAGAGGAAGGGAGAGGAAGGGAGATGGCAAGGAGGAAGTGTAGGAGGAGCAGCAGGAGGAATCGGGGAGCAGGAGGAGGGGGACTACGAGGAGGAGGATTTGTTGGGAAGGGAGAGAAAAAAGGAGGGGGGGATCGATGAGCATGGAGAGAAGGGAAGACGGAAGGAGGGAGAGGCGGAAGGATGAGCTGGGGGAGGAGGACGATGAGTAGAAGGAGGTGGAGGACGAGAAGGAGGGGGTGGAGCAAGGAGCAGGGGGGAGAAGAGAGGAGGGAGGGTAGGAGGAGGGGGGGCGAGGAGCATCAGGTGGAGAGGTCGGTGTCGGCACCCTCGTCGGGGTCGCAGGCGCCGTCGTCGCCGGTGTCCCCGTGGTCGTCGAGGCCGTCGTCGCACTCGCCGCCGCCGTCGCCTTCTCGTCGTCGTTCCGTCGTCGCCCTCCTCCCGCGGCGGCGCGCCGCACGCCGAGGTGCGGCGGTCGCTCGCCGCGGCGGCGTGGGCGGGGGGCGACGCGAGGGAGCAGGCGCGCGGGGCTCCTGGTTGGAGCACTGCTTCCATGCCTCTGCATGCCTCCTCCTCCTCCTCCTCGCCTTCGCATCCCTCCTCGTCCTCCTCCTCGCATTCCTCCTCGTCCTCCTCCCGCTCCACCTTTTCCGCTTCCTCCTTCTCCTCGTCCCGCCTCCTCCTCTTCCTCCTCCTCCTCGTCCCTCCTCGTCCCTCCGCTTCCTCCG
Source organism: Prorocentrum cordatum (assembly GCA_963575745.1). NCBI lineage: Eukaryota > Dinophyceae > Prorocentrales > Prorocentraceae > Prorocentrum > Prorocentrum cordatum. The sequence continues at coordinate 515,155 of CAUYUJ010009335.1, forward strand.
CCATGCTCGGGATGCCTTCGCATTTCCGATGGCGCATGGGGTCTCTGGTTGGAGCAATGCTTCCATGCGTTGGTGTGCTGAGGAGGAGCGGCTTCATCGTATTGCAGCGCGCGTTCTGCTCCCCAGACGTGTCGACGAGGAGACGGAGGACGACGACGACGACGACGACGGCGACGACAACGACGACGACGATGACGACGGCGACGACGACGACGACGCCGACGACGACGACGACGAAAACGACGACGACGCCGCCGCCGCCGCCGTCGCCGACGCCGACGCCGACGCCGACGCCGAGGCGGCGGAGCGGCACGATTGCAGTAGCCAGTTTGGCCCAGAGGAGCCTCGCAGGGGCCGGAGCGTCTGCCCGATGCTGGCAAGACACCTGCAGCGGAGTGGTGATCGTTTTTTATTGCGAAGGCCTTACGGCCGTTGCCGCCGACCCTGAGGCTCGGGCGCGGCTCGGGCGCGGCTCGGCGGCGGCTCGGGCGGCTCGATGCTGGCAAGACACCTGCAGCGGAGTGGTGATCGTTTTTTATTCATGGTTCTGCCGATCGGCGCGAGCCCTCGCACCCCCCCCTCATGGAGTAGATCTGGGCTGTTCATTGGCGCCTGTCTCCAGCGGGTGGAGTCTCCCCCACTGGACGCACTGCTGCAACACAGTCGGATCAAGCAGAGGTCTGGAGCCAGACCCCCCCCCCTCCCACGATGTCGCAACGCAGGAAGAAACGTTCACGTGCTCGCACCGTCTGGCCTGTTTCTCTTGACTTGGTCGGGTCGCCGCTCGGAGTTTCTTGACATCGCTCGGGCGTGTGCAGTTTTTTTTTGGCGCGGCTGGCGGCAGAAAAGCTGGGCCACCTTCTTTGGCGCACCCTGGGACCATCTGGAGGAAAGTACGCTTCAGTCGGGTCTGTCCCTCTACAGGAGGAGTATAAGATAGTCACGAATAGTCTGGGAACGATTATTCTACAAGTGTTACTAGTCTTTCGCATTTCTGACTTTTTGTTGTTTTCTCTTGGAAAACAACGCCTGTAGGGGGACATGCCCGACCTACAAAATACACGCACGAGGCCAAACAATGCACGCAGACCGGACGTCCCAGCGATGCCAAGTTCTGGTGATGGAGGGCTTGTGTCACACGGCTTGCTCCAGTCGTAGCCCCACAGCCGTTGTTCCAGCCCCTGCTGGTGCCTCACCCTGTTGGCTCTGCCGTGCTCCGCGAGCTTGCTGTCGACCCCATCCTCGGTTGGTTGGGTTGCATGGTCCCACGCTCATGGCAATTCCTTTGGCCTGCACGGCTGCTTCGCTTTCTTGTTCGCATGGGGTTTGTACCGCACATCATCAGAAACATTCGTGACACAGTCTGCGCATCATACTCGACAGGGGCACACCTCATGACCTTCGTCTGATTCCCCTTGCCCCCTCTTCCGCCGCCTCCTCTTTCCCTTGTTCGTCATCTCGTCCAATCACCTCCCCTCCTTTCCCGTCCTCTCTCCTCCCTTCCTCTCCCCTCCCTTGCTCTCCTCTCCCTTCCCTGCCTCTCCCCTCCCTCCTCTCCCTCCTTTCCCTCCCTATCCCCTCCCTTCCCTGAGGAGGTGGCGTTGGACGGAGGTCCAAGGCTGAACACATGAAGCCCGAGGAAGAGGAGAGGTAGATTGAGGAGGACGAGCAGGATGAGCAAGAAGAGAGCCAGCAGGAAATAATCCCTCTCTCCTCTCCCCAGGCCCTCATCTGGATTATGATTTTGGGGTACGTGCCCACAAAGCGCAGCTTTCTTGCCTGGCCCCCCCCTGGATTACTGGGTACACGGCCCTAGAATCTGGCTCCAGGTGAAAGTCTGGGTATCCATCTCTGCCTTCTCTTCTTCCTTGGCCTCCAGGAGGAGGGGGAGGAATCAGAAGGGGACGTCCGATGAGATGCATGCCGAACATGGGGTTGAGCAGCCGGACCAGGATCATGAGGAGGACGTATTCTCCCGTCTCCCTCTTGACCAGGCTGTGCCCAAGGGCCCGGTTGTCCTGAGCATCCTTCTCTGTTATCCTGCTAAACGCCCCCCTCCACGTGCACCTCCTGCCAAGCGCCCCCTCCCGCTCATCATTTCCAGACAAGGTCCTTGACCAGGCGGCGACGACGACGAAGACGACGACGACGACGACGACGACCACGACTACGACTACGACCACGACTACGACTACGACCACGACCACGACCACGACCACGACGACGACGACGACGACCACGACCACGACCAAGATCACGTCCACGACCACGACCAAGACCACGACCACGATGACGACGACGACGACAATAAAGGAATGAAAAGGATAATGCGGCGCAGGGGGGCAACACGGATGAGGAGGAGGAGGATGAGGATGAGGAGGAGGAGGCGGCAGAGAAGGTGATGTCCACCTCTTTTTCCTTCACCTCCATCCCCACCTCCTCGACCTCCTGCACCTCCTCCTGCTCCTGCACCTCGCCTCGTCTCCATCCTCTTACTCCTCCTCGAACGCTCGGAGTTCCCTGCGCTATCCCACCGACCATGGGGCGTGGAAGCACCCGCACCTGTCGAGGTAGGACTGAAGACCTGTGCTGCCGTGCCCGCCAGGCCCTCCTCAACAGAGGGCCCAGCACTCCACTCGAATGGATGCCCTCGTATGCTGAAGGGAACATGGAGAGTTTGCGCACGGGCAGAGATTTCTTCCTCGTTGCAGGCGATACGATCGCGAATGTGAGGGTTGGGAAGGCGGCGGAGGTTGTTTGGGAGGAGGCCTGCCGCCAGAGGGCCGACAAGGCGGACCCCTAGGGCGCGACGGCTGTCTTGGCCAAAGCCAGGGCACGGCATGCCTTGGAGCTGCCGCTGGAGGCGGATGGCACGCGAGCAGAGAGGGAGCACAGAGTGAGAGTCAAGAGAGAACAACCCAACCACCCCCACACCCACGAGGACGACGCTTGCATGGTTTCCCAGAACGCCTGTTGATGTAGTCGAGGCGCTCTGGCGGCGAATAGCTCAAATCGCAAGTTGTCTGACCACATAGCTTGTGGAACAGTCTTTTTCGTGCTCATAAAACTGCTTTTGCGTTTTATTGAACTCGCCCGTTCGCGAAGACGCGATTTGAGCAATGATCCAGGGAGCATCGCGCTCCACTTCTGTGTTCGAGAAAAAGACAGCTCGGGCTTGCCAGGAAGGGCATTGCCCGCCGATCGGCGGCTGCGTTTCCACACCACTGGCCAGGGGCCTCGCCCTGGACACGGGCCGGCGAGGGCGGGCGCCGGGGCGCCCGCCCCGGAGAGGAGCTTCCGCCACATAACAGCGCGACGTGGTGGGAGGGTGTGTGCGGGAGGGGGGCTGGGCTGCTTGCGGAGCGTGCCCCCCCCCTGGTCTTTGGCCTCGCCTCTCATGCTCTCCTACAGCCTATAGCAGGCTCCCCGCTCCCATCCCGCAGCCTGGCAGCCACTCTGGAGGTGCAATTGTGCATGCGTGTGTGCCTGTGCCTGTCACGCGCCGCAGGCACACATTTTGCCCGTGTGTGTGTGTGTGTGTGTGTGACTGGAGGGGTTTCTGCAGGACACGGGTCGGCCTACACACGCTGTTCTGGCAATTTCGTGGGCCGTTTTCGTTTCGATGTCCCTCTGCAGCAGAGGCGGGCTGAGGTCAAAACGGTGGACAACGAAACCAAAACGAGAACGGAAAACAGTTTAGGTCGACCACTGCCGTAGGACGGCGCGCAGGATACCAGTGATCCCCAATGTCCCCATTGGCTGATCCAGGCCTTGCGAGACCTTCAGCGGCAAGCATGTGGGCTGGCCTGAGCCTGCGGTCCCAGAGATCCGACTCTCCGAACAAATTGAAGCGGCCGGCGGATACTTCGCGACAAAACGCCGCGCCAGGCACTTTCTAATCGTAAATGTCCAGCGCTGGCCGCTGCAGCACTTTCGGATGGGGCTAGGAGGAGGACGAATCCGTTCCAGAGCGTTCCGGAACGCTCTCAGAGCGTTCCGGAACGTTCCGAGAAGGCCGCGGCGCCCGAGACATCCTCCAGAGCGGCCAGATCTCAGAGATTCTGGATGTGTCCTTCCCCGAATTTCTCATCGATGTATCCTCGATGTATCTCTCGAGATCCTCGATGTATGCTCGATATATCTTGTCCTGGCTTCGTCTTATTGATTTGTTCGACAGCTGCTGGTTGGCTCCTCGAGTGTTCAGCCGAGGCGGCCCGCGAGGGAGGCTGTCCGTGAGCCTCGGCTCTCGGCATGGTCGCTCGTGCTGCTGCGGCTGGTGGACGGCCATATTTCGAAAACGTGTGCTGGAATCCCCCTCCTCCTCGTCCTCCTCCTCCTCCTCCTCCCTCCTCCTCCTCCTGCCTCCCTCCTCCTCCCTCCTCCTCCTCCCCTCCTCCTCCTCCCTCCTCCTCCTCCCTCCTCCGCCTCCTCCTCCTCCTTCTCCTCTCGTCGTCGTCCTCCTCCTCCTCCTCCTCCTCCTCCTCCACCTCCTCCTCCTCCTCCCTTGGTCACCTCCTCCTCCTCCTCCTTCGTCCTTGTCCTCCTCTTCCTCCTCCTCCTTCTCCTCCTCACCCTCATCCGCCTCCTCCTCGCCTTCGTCCTCCTCCGCCTCCTCCCTCGTCTCTGTCCCCCCACCTCCCCTGGCCGGTTGGTGCCTTCTAGCCACCAGGCTCCGCCAGTCCGTCTCGAGCTGGCGTCTGTGCTGTTTGCCTTCGCCCTGACGCACCGCTTGAGGGCAGAGATCCCGGGCCAGCGTGAGGCGTGAGCTGGCCGCGCCTGCCGCGGCCCAGCCACGCGAGCAGGACTCCGACCCCGAGGCGAACCAACCTTGGGAGGGGGGGGCGCCGTGTAGGCGGGGCCTCGCCTGGGGATGGAACCGAGGTGTGGGAACAGAAAGGATCACACAGGATCCTCTGAGGACATCTCGTCGAGAGAACGTCCCGGGCCCCGTTTTTCGCTTCCTCTCCCTCTCTCTGGCCTGAACCTCCCTCCCCCCCCTCCCTCAGGGGTTGCGCACCCGCCCTCCCCCCTCTCCCTCTGTTCGCGCCCCCCTCCTCGCCCAGGCTCTGTCCAGCGCCGCCACGGCCTTGGACATCCGCGACCGCTCCCAGGGGCTCCTCCTGCTGCTCCTTCTGTGGGCCCCGAGCCCAGCGGCTTCGGCCTGGCCGGATCGACTGGCTCACGCCGAACGCGCGGAGTGCGACAAGTTTTGCCTTCCGTCGCCCTCGTCGTCGTCGTCGTCGTCTTCGTCGTCTTCGTCGTCTTCGTCGTCGTCGTTGCCCTCGTCGAGGAGGAGGGAGGAAGTGGAGAGGGATAACAAGGAGGAGGAGGAGGAGGAGGAGGAGGACCACGACGAAGAGGAGGAGGAGGACAACCTCCTCGCCCCGCCTCGTCGTCCCTCCTCTTTTTCTGTCCTTTCTCCTCCACCTCATCCCCCCTACTTCTCTTTCTTCCGATCAGGGTCCGGACCCTTTGGAAATCATGGCGCTTCGCGTGCCCCCACCAGCCCATCCAGAAACAATGCTCGGGGGAGTTGTGTGGAGGAGGGGCGCGAGTAAACACCAAATGAAGCAATGCGGCCAACACTGGAAAAATGTTACCTCGGGAGCCTCTTGGAGCCTTCTTGGAGCCTCTTGGGAAGCATTGTTGCCTCTCTTGAGGCCGTCTTCGGGGCCTCCTTGGGGGCCCTCTTGGAGATTTCTTTGGGCCCATCGACCAAAAAGGGGGCCCTCAATTAGCGCTCCCCCCTCTGAGACGTAAAAGTGGTGTCTTCTGGCCTTCTCCGCTCTTGTTGCTCTCGTGGGCGCTTTTGAGGCTGGCCATTCTGAGACAGCAGAAGCCCATGAAAGGCGAAAAGGCAAGAAGTCAACACACACACACATTGATGTTGCATAGGGTTTGGAAGGATGTGTGCATCTCGGCGGTTTCCTTGGGAGGCTCCGTAGCCACTTGGAGTTGCCTTGGGGCGTCCTTGAAACCGCTTGGAGGCATGTTCAAAGCTATCTTGGACTATGTCGTGCCGCCTTGTAGCCAATCTGAGGCCATCTGGAGCCTTCCTGAAACCATCCTGGATCATATTGGACGTCCGAACCCTTCCGACCACCTCCCCACCAGACCCATGAGAGGGGACAGTGCGAGGGATCAAGTTCCCAGCGAGAACGCCACAAGCTGTCTCGCTCACTCCCACCCGCCCTCCCACTACATAAGTAGCACCCGAGTCTCAGCATAGGCAAAGGCTGCCATCGATAACTATCGGTACAAATGCAGACGCCAGCCAAGTGCGCGAAGCCCGCGAGGTGCGCCGCACAAGCCAGGTGCACCAAGCGCACCAGGTGCGCCACATTGGGCAATCTGTCAATCCTTGCATCCCTGTCAAAGAAACAGCGAAAAGTGACGGCGGGTTTGCGAGCATTGTGTATTGTGTGCGTGTGCGTGTGCACCAATAATCAATCTGAATGTGTTTTCGGACGGGAAGGTGGGCCTGCGCGCAGCAGGAAGTGATACCAGCCCTACGCGCCATCCCTGGCAGAGTGAATTTAGTAGTTTGTGTTGAAAGGGATGGTTGGCCTGCTCGCAGCAGGCAATATGCCAGCCCCCCCCCGCCGTCCCTGTCGAAACACAATGCGGAGTGACCGCGGGGCGTCCGCGCATTATCCAGACTCTGAGGCAACATGCACTTTGTACTCGCCTTGTCTTTTGCAAGGGATGGTTTTGGGGGGGCTGGCAGTGCAGACAGCAGGCAATAGGCTACCCCCCCCCCCGCCGCCGCCTCTGTCAAAACACACTCCGAAGCGATCGCGGGGCTTCCGCGCATGAGCTAGATTTTGGTACAAAGTGACGTCGTGTTGCTGTCTCGAAAGGGATGGTGGGGGGAGTGTTGGCATTGGCCTGGGGGCGTCGCCCGTCGGGTGGGGGAGGGGGTGTGTCTACCAACATGGGGTAGCGATAAACCCCTTGTCCGAAGGGGAAGAAGGAGACTGAAGGAACAGACTTCCTTAACCTCCTACGCCCAGAGGGCTTGTGGGATTCGCGCGCGAGTTCAGCTTTTCGGGGGGAGGGCTGCCAGCATGCCTCCGCCGGTCGGTCATTGTGCCTGGTCGTCACAGTAAGTCGGTCCTCCTCCCTCCATCGCCCTCCCTCCTCCTTCACCTCCTCGGCCTGTCCTCCTTGTCCCTCTAGTCCTCTTCGTCTTCGTGCTTCTCCTCCCCCTCTTGCACCTCCTCGTCCTGTCTCCCCTCTCATCACCGTTGTCGCCGTCGTCCTTCTCATCCTCGCCCTCCTCTCCGCATCCGCAACGTTTTCTTTACCCTCCTGCCTTCAGACCGGCCGTTCCTCATGCCACGCGCGGACTGCGGTGAGCTGTCCACGCCGAATCTTCCGGCGATCCTCGGCAGTCTCATCGAAGCCGTGGGCATCTCCTCGCAGTGGTGCTTGTCGGAGGGCTCGCCGCCTCCCAGGCCACTGCGCCGCTCTCGTCATTCTTTGGGGCTCCTCCTGGTGGACTCCTCTCCTCTCCTGCCTGCCCCCTCCTCCTTCTTCTCCTGTTTCTCTTCCTCCTCATGCTCTTGCTCCTCTCATCCTCGTTCTTCCACTCCTACTCCTTCTGCCATTCTCATTTCCTCCTCCTCCCTCTCATTCTCATTCCCTCCTTCTTCTCCCCCTCCGCCACTCCTCCGCCTCCTGCCTTCTCCACCTCCTCATCCTCCCGCTCCCCTTCTCCTCTCCTCGTTTCTTCCTCCTCCTCTTTCCCTTCCTCCTCTCTTTCCCTTCTTCCCCCTTCCTCCTCCCCCCACCTCTCGCATCCCCCCTCGCTCATCCATCCTTCCCCCTCTCTCCCACCTCCCCTCCTCTTCCCTCCCGCACCCTCCCTCGATCCGGGCGGACACGGTTGACCAAGCAGAGCGTAAGTCGGGGGTCTCTTCCAGGGACTCTCTCGCTTGCTGGAATTCGGATCCTCGAATGGTCGATTGGGGGAGGGCCCGGGACCCTGAGATCCCAGCGTCGCATTTTGTGAAACGGTCCGATTTTGCCTTTTTTCAGGACGGGGCCCTCACGCATCGATCCGCTCGACAAATGCAACAAAAAGATAGGGGCCAGGGCTGCGGTCGAGATTTTTGTGTAGGGCGCTGCAGTCTTTTCGGGACGTCGGATCTCGGGGGATGCCTGGCTCTCGTTCCTGAGATTAGACGAGGAGATGAGAAGGCGGTGTCCACCGCTGTGGATCCTCGGGCAGCCCTAAGTTTTCCTCAGCGGTTGCCCCACTGTTATCTGCTCTCAACGCGGGCAAGCAAGCATATACAACTATTGACGATGACGGTGGCCAATCCCGAAGGCAACCAAGCCAACGAGGAAGCTGAAGATGAAGATCAACTTCAGTCCTTGCCAGAGACTGATAGGAAAGAGCAGCCGACATAGACGATGGTCGGCCTCTTTGCCATGCGGAGGGGTGATGGCGCCCCCTTTGCCAGAGAAAGACTAGGGAAAGCTGCCGTAGATGATGTGCAGCGCGGGCAAGCCCGCAAGGCGGGCCGCCCTGTCGGGCCACCCCGGAGGTGAAATCACGCACGGGGGTCCTCGGCGGGCGGCGCTCCGTGGAGCTCCGCCTCCTCCGCCTACTCCTCCGCCTCTTTTTTTTTGCCGTTGCTCGGACATTCGGGCTAGCCTATGGCGTGCTGAAGTGGTGCAGAACAAATCGCCGACTTGGGCGTGGCAGCAAACGAAGCAGGCCGCGGACGGGTGCAGGAAAAGGCAGGCCAAGAGACCAGCGCACAGAACAGTGGCCCAAGAGGGCGGGCTCCTCCTCCGCCTCCTCCTCCTCCTCCTCCTCCTTTTCCACCTTCCCACCTTCCTCACCGTCGCCGCCCTTCGGCTCCGCCGCCGCTGCCGCCGTCCGCGGCCGCCGTGGCCGCCGCCGCGCCGCCGCGGCCGCCCCTCACGCGCGACCTCCGCCGAGGTCTCGTGGGGCCTCGCCGCCCGCGAGGCGCGCGGCTCCGCCCGCGCCAGCGGCGCGTCGGCGGCGGCCGCCGAGCGCGCGGTGCGGGCCATGCGGGCGCCTCGGGCGCTGGGGGGGCCGTGCTCGGGGGCGACGCGGGGGGCGGGCGGGGGGGGGGGCTCAGCGGGGGGGGGCGGGGGGGCGCACCTGCCGCCCCCGGTCGCCCAGTCCTGCGGTAGCAGGTCATGGGGGAAGCTTGGCGTGCCCCTTGCATTCCGGCTTTGGCGTCTGGCGTCTGGGGGTCGATGGGATAGCGCCGGTTTGGCGTCGGCCAGCGTCGACCAGCGTCGGTCTTGCGTCGACCAGCGTGGACTGTCGTCGATTAGCGCTGTTTCGCAAGAGCCGACAAGATGGTATGGGAGGCTCCCATGAGTTGCCACCGAACATTCATCGCCGCTTGGGGCCCGATAGCCCACCCCGTCCAGGACCAAGCGGCTTCGCTATCGGGAACCTGTCGCCGATTCTATCGGCGACGCATCGCCGCCCCGCAGAGGAAGAACATATTCCGATACCGCTGCTCGTCCTGGAGAGCCCTTGTCGCTATTGCTGGACCCTCCTCGACATTCTGGTCAGAAACCACCAAGGGAGAGGTCTGGGACTGGGACAGCGGCATCGGTGTCTTCATGTTTCCCCAGTCCACCTGGGACAACCACGGGACAATTACCGGACAGCTACGGGACGACCCGCCGCCTCTCGATCAAGTTCAGGCAATCAAGCCAGACGATCAAAGCACGTCGGTGCAGCTTGTTGTTAGATTTGGGCTAGCATTTCGTCCCCTGCGGGACTCTTCGGAGCCAAACCGATCACAGGCGACGTGCGTGCACGAGGAAATGGGAGCGCTGCCCCAGCACGTGCGCAACCGTTCTACGGTCGGACCGAGGTATGAGATCGAGGTGGGTCCGGGGAGGGTACCCTGGCTTTCTTTTTTGTTGTGGGTCCGGGGAGGGTGCCCTGTTTTTTTTTTTTTTTTTTTTTTTTTTTTTGTTTTTTGTTTTTTTGTTTTTTTTTTGTTTATATATATATATATATCTTTGTTTGATGTTTTTGCGCATCAGGGGGAGGGTACCCTTCGATGTTCTGCTTGTTTTGGCCGGCGGAGGGCCTCAGGGTGATCGTCTCTTCTTCATTGCTCTGCCGATCGGCGCGGGCCCTCGCACCCCGCCTCCCCCCCACCTAATGAGTACAGTGCCGTTTTTTAAATACATGCTCCGCGTGCGGATCATGTATTTAAACGTAGGGATTTAGCATTAAAAACAGCGATGAGTTCATGCATACATTTACTCATCAATTCATCATGTATTAAAGACCATATATATAGAAATCCCATGTATTAAAAACTGCCCTGTAGATCTTGGCTGTTTGTAGCGCATGTTTCAGGCAGGCGGAGTCTCCCCCATTGGCCGCACGGTTGCAAACAGTCGCGCTGAGCAGAGGTCTGGAGCCAGACCCCCCCCTCTCCCCCACCACTTCCGTCAATGTCGCAATGCAGAACAAGAAGACGTTCACATGTTCTTGAAGGATGTTCTTCTGTCCCAGGTCTGGCTGTACTCCAGGGCCTCCTCGTCCGGGGCTTCTCCTGGGCCCACTCCCCCCTCCTGTGCGGCCTCCCCATGGCCAGGAGGGACGAAATCACACACACGCACACAGACACAATGAATCGTCGATTCCCCAGAAACTCCAGCAGAAGGTATGGAAAACGATGGGGGATCCTGGGATCTGTGCGTGTTTCTCCGTGTGTGTGTGTGTGTGTGTGCGTGCGTGTGTGTGTGTGTGTGTGTGTGTGTGTGTGTGTGTCCCCTCATTGCTGTCTGCGTGTCTTTGTAGGGTCAGTGGGGAGGCCACCGGCCGGGAGGTGCGGGAGAGGGGGGGGTGCGGATCGAGGATCCGGAGAGGCGCATGAGGCCTTCCTCGGAAGGCTCGGGGGCCCGGACCTCCTGGGCAGCTTGCGAAGCAGGAGCCTCCCCCGAAGCCACGGATGGCTTCTCCGAAGGCTCTAGAGGGCCTCCGAGAGGGCCCGCCGCCTTGGGGTCGTTCTTTTGATGCTCGGGGGGGAGGCCCATGCCAAGAAACACCCTGCTTGCCTTCAGGGTGCCCTGGGGTTCTTGGGTTTCGATGCTTCTGCCATGGGAAACGTGACGTTTCCGCACTGAAAATCCATGGGCGTGCTTGTGTCTCAGGGTTGGGTTTCTTGTGGAAGGTTTCTTGTGGACTGGCCTCCACTGTAACGCGTGTCGCAACCCTCCGCAGACCCCCCCCCATAGCGGTAACGCTGGCAAACCGGGCACAAACGTGAATCTTTGCAGCTGCCGAAGGACATGTTAAAGAGTACATAGGCGTTCCGACGCACGAAGGCAGCGACGCGCAGGCAGGGCCAGCGCACTGCGGTGTGCACGGGCTCTGTGGTGCACGCAGGCAATGTGGCGTACGCGTTCGCTGCGGTGCACATGGCTATTGGTACGGTGCACAGGCGCTGAGGTGTTCACAGGCGTTGTGATGCACGAAAGCACAGTGGTGTGGACAGGCGCTGTGGTGCACGCGGCTGCTGTGGTGTACACAGGCGTTGTGGTGTACGCAGGCGTTGCGGTGCAGCAGACTGATATCAGCGGAGGGGGGGCAGGACGAGGAGGAGGAGGAGGCGGAGGGGAATAGGAGGTGGGAAGGGGGAGGGAGCCGGACAACATCATATATTCACAGCTTGGTGACCCCACTGGGGGGAGGCCTGCGGGTTCTGGTTGTCGTCCGTTGTTGCATCTGGCCGTAAAGAGTTCGCTGGCGCAGAGAAGGCGCGGCGGCGTCCCCAGCGCGGACGTGCAAGGTTGCGACGCGCCCGGCGCAGGGCCTTTCGGGCTCCAGGATTCTCAGAAACGAACCCGCGGTGCGAAATCATGGTTCAATATTGGGCCGAGAGCTTCTGGTTGCGCAGATCGCTCAAGATTGACAGATCCACGCGATATTAGAAACCAACTTGCAAGGCGTCACGACACGGACCTACCGTACAGCCGACGCCCCACGTCCTCGTATTTCCTCCCACCTCCCACTTCCATTTACTTTTCTCGGCGGGCTCTAGGGCCGTCAGAAAACGATTCTGGCTGGCGGATTCGTCCTGCTGGCGCCCCAGGGGCCGTTCCCCTCTGGACATGACAATTCCATTGTAAAGCGCTCTTCGCGAGTTGGCCGCGCCCTTGATTCGCAGCAGGCTCCCGGCGCACTGTGGCGCTAACAAGCGCAGCGCGGTGCTCGCGAGCTACTAATGCGCCCGCTGGCACGTTTGGCTGTTGTAGTGTGTACACTTGCGTTTTGGTGCACGGAGGCTTTGTGGTATGCTTTGTGGTATGCGCAGGCGCTGTGGTACATATGGGTGCTGTGGTGTACACAGGCGCTGTGGTGTACACAAGCATTTGGTGCACGCAGGCATCGTGGTGTACGCAGGCGCTGTTGCGCATGCGGCTGCTGCAGCGTACACAGCCACTGCGGTGTACACAGGCGACGTGGTGCTGTGGTGCGCGCGGCAGCTGTTGGTGTGTGCGGAGGCGCTGGTGTCCGCAGGCGGCGCTGTGTTGCACGCAGGCACTAGGCATTGCCGTGTACACAGAGGGACTGGCGCGCAGGCGTTGGGCATTGTCGTGTGCACAGGGGCTCTGGTGCACACAAGCGATTGATGTGCTGGTGGCTCGGGCTCACCCTGGCAGGTGCACCCCGCGGCCGCCGCTACCCTTGCCCCCCGGCCCCCCCCCCCGGGTAACACGCGCTGCCCCCCATGAAGAGAATCACGATGCCCTTCTGAGCACGCCCGCCCCCTCTCACTTCCCCCCGGCGCGCCGCCGAGGGGAGGAGGGGACGGAGGAGGACGGGAGGAGGAATGGCGGGGAGGAGGAATAGGAGGATCGAGGTTCGAGGGTCTAGATCCCGGGGGGGGGGGGGGGCGGTCACCCTTGCGGGGTCCCTGCGGGAGGCGCCGCGCCGCCACAGCCGGAACCCGGCCGAACTTCTTGCCCACACGCATCCCGGGAGCGAGGCCTCGGGGCCCGACTTCTCGCGCATCGGACGCCGTCCGATTCCGTCCCACCTCGCCTTAAGTGGGGCCTGTCCCCCTACAGGGGGATTTTGCACGAAAAATAAAACATAGACCAAAAATACACCAAAAAGCTCAAAGATTAGTTCGTCCCCAGACTATTTTTGGATTATTTTTAGATTATTTGTTGGGTGTTTTTTATTTTTCGTCGAAAATCCCCCTGTAGGGGGACAGGCCCGACTTAAACCTCGCCCTCCCCAGACCCCCGGCGTCACGGTTTTTGCCGCCTTCGACCCCCAAAGGTCTCAACCCATTCCCCGGGACCGGTTTCTCATCCCGGGTCGTTTTCTGACGGTCCCGAGGTCCGGCGAGGGCTCCCAGAGGCCGAAAGTGAGGACAAGCCGCCCGTCGTGATTATTTTTTCATGACTCGAGGGGGTCTGGGCTGCTCCCAGGCCTCCAGCGCACTGGAAGAAAATCTCAGGGCATCCAGCAGTTTCGTCATTGCCGTGCTCAGGGTCGCTGCTCGGGGGCCCCAGCGGGCCACCAAGAGAGAAGCGGCTCGGGGCAGACAGACGTTGTCCACGGGAGTGGGTCGAGAGGCTCGCTCCACCCCCCCCCCCGTGCTCAAAGCAGCAGGGCTCCGGAGGTCGGGGCTCCTCGTCCTGCCCGAGCGGCCCGCCTTTGGCCTCCGGGGGCCCTCGCCGGGCCTCGGGACCGTCCAATACTCGGGGGTGGACAGACCTCCTACCCTGACATGTCGATTAGCGAATTGGCCGTTTTCGGTTCGCGCGAGGGCGTCGCGGCCATCATTTTTGCGGGTCCAGGTCCGTCGGTTTCGGTCCCAGGCCGTTTTCACTAAGGGGAGGTTTACTAAAGGGAGGTTTGTCCACCGCCGAAATAACGATTCGGGACGAAGAACTGGCCCTTTGGAAGTGGTCCAGACCACCTCTGTCCAGGCATCCAAACAAAGGGAGCGGCCGGATGTCTGGGCTGCCGCCCTTATATCGAGAACAGAACACTCGTTTGCTGCGCCAGCTCCAGATCCTCCCCTCAGATCGCCTTCCTTCCATCGCAGTCGTTCGACTACGTCGCCTCACTCTCTTTGCCAGCCGGCCCCTGGCTCTGGATGCACACGTCCCAGCTCGGAAAAACAATATGGGCCGCCTTCCAGATGCCGACTCCGTCATCGGATACCTCCCCCCCAAGAAAACCTCCGCCGCATGCCATCGAAGCGGCCCCTCGCTGGCCTCGCTCGCGCAGCGGGCGCCAGCCCCCCTCCTCCGGGCCGAAGGCAAGGCTCTCGCGCCGCCCGCGCACCGCAAGTCGAGCTGCCGCCTCTGCCCGGCGGCCACTGCTCCGCTCGGGGCCGGCCGGCGCTCCGTGCGCCGGCTTCTCGCAGGGGGCAGCCGTGCTTGGCCGGGCCCTTCCCCCGGCCTCGGGGTGGCGTGCAGAGAGGCCCTCCCGGCCGAGGCCAGGAGGGCGCATGCTTGGGCGTTGCGCAATGGGGGGGTCGTAGATGGGGGGGTGGCGAGGGTGGTCCGAAAAGGTACCCAAACGGTACCTGAACGAGCCCCCCGCGGCTCCGGAGGGGCCCGAAAGGGGCACAAAAGGGGAGCGTTTCTGACCCCCCCAATGATGACCCCCCCATGAAGCCACGCCCAACATGCACCACGCCAGGGCCCAGGATGGTGCTTGTCAGTCCTGGTGCTGGCGCGTATAGGCCCTCCTGTGCGTCTGTGGTCTGAGCCCCCATCCCTCCTTCACCCGGCGGCGAGCAGGACTGGTCGTAAAACCTCTTCCCCCTCCTCCCCCAGCTTCCCCCTCCGTGAGGGCGCGCTTGAGGTAGAAGTACTCGTAGTCGTCGTAGTCGCAGTCGCAATCGTAGTCCTAGCTGTCGTCGTCGGTGTTGCGCGGCGGGTGCCGCGAAGAAAGACAATTAGTTCCGCCCTATTGGTGGGACCCCAGTCCTGAAATAAGGTCGCCGAACATATAATTAGTTACCCCCTATTGGGGGGGTCTGAGGACTTGACAAGGTTGTGCCCTCTGCGTCGCTGCAATCGGAGGCCCTCCTTGCCGATGCCACGGGCACCAAAGCAGAGGGCGTTCTCGCCACCAGGCCTTCACCGCAGCACAGCTTGCGGAGGGTATGGCCTCGAAGTGCGTCCCCACCGTTCCGAGCCCACGGGTGACGACCTCCCGTTCCTCACCTCACGGGGCCGCAGACACTCTGCAACGAGCGTTCGCTGCGGGGAAGCCTTGCCAGATGCGTTGGGACCTTTCTTACTGTGATTGCCTATGCGGCTTTGTTTGTGGCTAGTTATCGCCTCTGCGACAAGGATGCAAGCACCTCGCCAGCCCACGTTGAAACAGTTGCAGCGACGACGTACCACAGATCTGGGATCCGTGGGCACGGGTTGGCCGAAGGGGCAAGGATGCAAGGGCAACCGTGATGAGGTTCTAAATGCTGGAGCTGCCTGGGGGGGGGACTGAGGTGGCCCGTCATTGGTTCCAGTCGGCTGGGATGGGGGGAACAGGGACCGTCGTGTGCAGGTCTCGCCCTGTCCTGGCTCCAGCTCGTCTCGGTGCTGTACTCCCTTCTTGCCCCGTCCCCCGGCTTGGCCAAGGCCTGTTGATGCCGATTGCAGCACACACCTCCCAGCCGCATCCATCACGTATGCTTGCTACTGGTCTTGACTGGGAGGGTGACGGTGCAAGATCTCATAACCCGAGTAAGCGATTAAGGACCCCCCCCCCCTCTCCGGTGAAAGGATAACGCACCCGGCACCCGGAAGCGTTATCCTGGCACCAGGAGGGGGTACACCATCTACATTCTACCCGGCACAGCGTATTCTTATTCTCATTACAATTCTAATTGGGATGCCACCCGAGGCGGGGCGCTGGAATTATTTATTTTCCTTCCATTTGCGCGGTGCTAATAATATCGCTCGGCGAAAACCCCCAAAAATAATTATTTAATTACGGCGCGGTGCTAATGATAACGCCGGGGGGTTCCTTAATTGCTTCTCCGGGTTAATACCTTTCCCTCAGGACACCTGTTCTCCACGGCGACCAGATCCGCCCTCCAACCTCTCTCGGGGGTGCGTCTCGACTAGAAATCGAAGGCGAATCCGACCGTGGTGACGACGAGCCTCCCCCAGGCCCACCAAGGGCTAAGATCGGGTCGGACGAAGCGGGGGGGAAGGGAACTGGGAGGGCACGAACTCTACATGGCCCTCGTTTTGGCCCCGCCGCCGAGCCCTTTCCTCGGCATGCAGGTGCTGGGAGAAGCCAGGACACCCAGCTACGCGAGCTGATTCGCTACCCCCCCCTTTTACCCCCCCCCCCCCCCGCTTCGGAGAACAAGGAGAGACCGATTCTGCCACTCGCTGCTCCACGGGCCTCTCTGGGGGCGCGTCCCGACCAGGACCCCGAGGCGAACCCCAGCCGTGGCGACGAGGGCGAGGCGGCGGCATCGCTCTGGCTGCCTCTCCCGAGCCCTGCGCCTGCTCGCTGCTCCGCGGCCCTCTCCCGGGGCGCGTGCGGACCCGGCTCCCTCGGGGGCGAGCGCAGCCCTGGCGGCGCGGGAGAGGCGGCGGCAGCGGCGTCCAGCCCCTGCTCCTGCGCCCCGCGCCCGACCCCCGAGACGGGCCCGAGCTCGCGTACCCCTCGAGGCGTGAGCCTCGAGGGGTACGCGAGCGGGCGCGGCGAGCGGGCGCGCCGAGCGGGCGCGGCGAGCGGGCGCGCCGAAGGTCTTTGCGCAACGAGATCGCCCGCGGCGCCGAGCTCGCGCTGCGCGCCGCGGCGGCCTGGAGCCGACAACGCAGCACCTCTCTCTCGCGGCGCTCCCGCTGCAGGGGCGGGCGGGGAGCACGAGGGGGACGGGGAGGAGGGAGGAGCGGGGGGGGGGGGCGGGGGACGAGGGGGAGCAGGAGGCGGAAGAGGCTCCGAGGAGGAGCGGGGAAGGGGAGGAGGAGCGGGGAAGATGAGGAGGAGGAGGAGGAGGAGGAGGAGGAGGAGGAGCCGGGGGCGGAGGACGAGGAGGAGGAGGAGGAGCGCGGAAGGGGAGGAGGCTCAGAGGAGGCAGCGGTACCGATACCGCTGCTCGTCCTGGATTCTCAAAGAAATTCTTGTCTGAACGCACCGTGGCAGAAGTCGATGGAGTAGCGGTATTGGTACTTGTTGTGTCCCCCCAGAGGCGGAGGAGGCGGAGGAGGAGGAGGAGGAGGAGGAGGAGGAAGCAGAGGATAATGAGGAGCATGAGGAGGAGAAGGAGGAGGAGCAGGAGGAGGAGAAGGTGGAGGAGGAAGAGGAGGAGGAGGAGGAGGAGGAGGAGGAGGAGGAGGAGGAGGAGGAGGAGGAGGAGGAGGAGGAAGAGGGGGGGAGGAGGAGGAGTAGGAGGAAGGGAAGGTGTGCGGGCGGCGGAAGAGGAGGAGGACTTTGGTGGAGGAGGTAAAGGTGGAGGCGGAGGACAAGTGGGGGCGGGGGTGTGTGATGAGGACGAGGATGTGGAAGATAAGTACTCATGCAGGCGCAGGAGGAGGGGGAATCGGAACGTATGGAGGAGGGGTCGGAAATGGTGTGACGAGGCGGAGGAACAGGAGGAGGAGGAGGAGGAGGAGGAGGAGGAGGAGGAAGATGGAGCATGGAGCGTGGATTGACCTGCATCCAAAAGGGAGTCCCAGAAGAAAAGGGGTGCAGCACAAGCAGGCGCAATGCATGTAACAATGACGAACATGCGAGCAGTAATACCACGCACCCGAGCGTGAAGTACGCTTGCAAAAGGGCCATCCGGGTCGGACAACACCCCTGCATACGACCACAAAGTGTGGTCCTTCTCCCGGTCGGCAACAGCAGCATCGCCGACAACGACAGCACCAACTCAGTCAGCATCGTCTTGTTCATCGTCACTCTGAACTCCTTGCGGGGACGGCACGGCGTCATGCACGCTAAGGGGTGGGACCACGCTTAGATTGGGTCCCACTGCAGTGGTATCCCCGAGATGTTTGCACAGCCTGAGGGTAGCGGGATCCACAGTGGGCCCAAGGACACGGCTCACGTCGGATCGAGCCCGCCGAGCAGGCGCCCGAGTTTATCGCTGCCCGTGGCAGAGGCCGTCTTCTGCGGCGGACGCAGGGGGATCATGACGATGCGGGAGCGGAAGAGGGGCACACTGGTGGTGAGTGGGAGGGCGAAAGGGAGGCAGGGTGGGGCGATGTGGAAGAGGAGGAGAGGAAGAGGGAACGGAGCAGGAACCCGAGTAGAAATGTGATGGGGACATCGGGGAAGACCCGGGAGGAGAGGGCGCAGCCTCCTTCGTCGCGGCCCCACGTACGCGGGGCGCCCGTGCGCGGCTGCCCCGCACGCAATCAGGGGGTCGCATGTCCGCCGGATCGCGTCTCGGTGTCCAGACCGTGAGGGCACGGATACGGACGTGATGTTGAGCCCGTTGATCCATCTTTTCGCGATCGCGGCCGTTACTGGGTGGGTGAGGGGGCTGGTCACGTTACGATTCGCGCTGGCGCCATCTGGGAATTCTTGTCGCTTCGCGTGTCCCAACCAGCTCTTGGAGGCTATCTTGAACCATGCTCGGCTGGAGGCTGTCGGAGGCTACCTTGAGCCACGCTCAGCTATGTTGGGCCATATTGAGGCTGTCTTGTTGCCTCTAGGAGGTCTGTCCGAGGTTATCTTGAGCCATGCTCGACCTCCTGGGACCATCCTGGGGATAGGAGGAAGAAGAGGAGGAAGAGGAATAAGAGAGAAGGGGGAGGAGGGGGAAGAAGAGGAGGATGAGGCATGCGACACGAGACGAAGGAGGAGGAGGAGGAGGAGGAGGAGGAGGAGGAGGAGGAGGAGGAGGAGGGAGGAGGCAGGAAAGGACGAGGGAAGGAACGGACGATGACAAGGAGGATGAGAAGCCGGGCTTTGGATATGCATTGTTGTGAGAGGCTCTCGGCGGGACGATTCAGGCCATCTTAGGGGCTCTCTTTGGGTCCCCTCGGGGCCTCTTCGAGCACTCTTTGGGCTCCTTTTTTGGGGGTCTCGGGGCCCACTTGGGGCTTCTTGGAGGGTTCTGGGAGGCCTCGTGGCCTTGATGGCTCGAAAAGAGGGGGGGGGAGGGGGGGGCAATGCAGGTCCCCCCCTCGGAGACTCGAACATGGCGTCTTGAGGCTTTCCGGGGCCGCGTCTGGGTGCTCTTGGGCGCTCTTGGGGCCGCCTTGGGGTGAGCTTGAGCCTCTCTTGGGGCTCTCTTGGGCCATCTGGAGGCCTCAAAAGTCCATCGGAAGCGAAAAATACGAGAAGGCAAAGCACATAGGTTTCCCCGAAGTGTTTGCATGATTTCGACCACTTGGAGGGTGCCTCAGAAGTCTCGAAGGGCACTTGGAACTGTTTTGGGACTGTCTTGGAGCCTCTTTGAACCATCTTCGGCTATCTTGAGATCTTGAGCCATCTTGGAGGCCGTCTTGGGACGACGAGGGCCCTCTTGGAGCTATCCTGGGCCCATCTTTAAACTCTAGCTGCCTGGTACCCCCCTCCCAGGCCGAGAAGGAGGGGGTTGAGGGGGATGGGGGGAGGGGCAAAAGCCTCCCCCGAGCAGGGGAAGGACGGGGAGAGAAGACCAAAACTCGTTAAACCACCTGCGCACAGATGGCTGGTGGGATTAGCAATCCCCAGCCATTCCAGGAGGCGCCGGCGTGAATCGTGAAATCACGGCGGTTGCGTCTCCAGTGGTGCCAGGCGTCCTTCCTCGGGCGAAGAGCGGTAGGACATATCATGTTCCGCGATCGAGGACGCCTGTCCATGCGACGCGCGGCTTCGCATTGTGCGTGCTCGAACGGTGCGGCTAGCCGGTGGGTGGCGCACAGGACCACGCGAGAATCCGCCACTTACGCCACCACCGGCTTCGCCCCCAACGGTGAAAAAGTCGGGATCCCGAACCCCGGCGGGATCTCCGAAGATCGAGCCTCGAAGTTCGCCTCCTGTGATCAAAGGGGCTCGACGCGCGTGCTCCTGCCTGCCTGCCTGCCAGGGCGGAGGGAGGGAGGAGAGAGGGAGGAGGGAGGAGTGAGGAGAAGTGAGGAGGAGGGAGGAGGAGGGAGGAGGAGGGAGGCGGGAGGAGGAGGTTACAACTGTGCACCCCCGCCTGCCCACGTGGGGGTTCTGAGCTGCCAGGCCGCCCTGGGGCAGGCGTCGCCGATGGCGGGAGGCTTGCGATCCGGTTCCGCACTTCGCCCGTGGAAGGGCTCGCGGCGAGCACTTCCGCGACACGCTCCGCCGCCCGTGGGCCCCTGCTGCTCGCCCACTCGCTCGGCCGCGTGGCTGGCGGGACCCCCGATCCGCCCCCGCCCCAGGGGCCCTGAAAGGCACCAATCAGCAAAGTCGGATCGTCGTGATCGTCTTGATCGTCGTGATCGTCGTGATCGTCGTCGTCGTGATCGTCGTCGTCGTCGTCGTCGTCGTCGTCGTCGTCGTCGTCGTCGTCGTCGTCAACGTCGTCGTCGTCGTCGTCAACGTCGCCGTCCCTATCTCGGCGTCGTCCTCCTCCCCCCCCCTCCTCAGTCCCCTCCTGGCCTCCTTGTCCTCCTCCCTCCCCTTTCGGCCTCCCCCTTCTCCTCCTCCTCCTCCTCCTCCTCCTCCTCCTCCTCCTCCTCCTCCTCCTGCTCCTCCTCCTCCTCCGTCTCCTCCTCCTCCTCCTCCTCTTCTTCTTCTCCTCCTCGGCGTCGTCGTCGGCGTCCCTGCCCCCCCTTCGGTGTCCGGGCCGCGAAGGCGCGCGGACGTGGAAGTACCCGGCGCTCGCGAGCCGCTCGCTCGGCTCGGCGGAGGGCCGGCAGACCCGGGGCCGCCGGCATACGACCCGGGCCGGTGCGATGCGCGCCGCGGGCGGGGCCCGCGGGGCCGACTCGATCCCGTGAGGTCCTGGCGGCTCAGTCTGTTTCCGAGCCGGGGTTTTCGCTCCACGGTGCGGGCCCCGGGGCCCTCACATAGTTCGATCTGGCTCGAGGAAGGCGGCAGGAAGGTGGGGTCGGGGGATCCCCGGCCCTGGTTTTTGTGTGGCTGTGTTGCATGTGTTTGGCAACGTCGGATCTCGGGGACTGGATTCGGCCCGATTTCACCGGCATCGACCTGGGCCAGCCCGAGCCCGGCGCGGCGGCCCGGCCTCGATTCGAGTCGGGACGATTCACTGGCGACCCGATCCGTTCCGGACCTGGTCCGATCTGGCGGTTCGATCCGGCTCATACTTGCGAAACCCGCGACCCACGAGAAGAAAGAACAACCACCACCAACCAGGGGGGCTGGTCGCGCCCCAGTAGAGTGCCCAGAATGGAGTGCCACCATCTCGGGGAGGGGGCCTTTGGGAGCGGAGTTCTATGGACCCAGAGATCTGATGTCGTGATTTTTGTCAATGCGGGGTCCCCAGAAGTCTCGACCCATCTCCCAGCACAGGTCCCTCGTCCTGGTCCGGAGTCATTCTGTTGACCGTCCCAGGGGGGGCGAGGGCCCCTATAGAGAGGCCGAAAGTTGTGAAACACCTCCGTCTTGATTGTTTTTTTTTTTTGTAAAACAGAAGAAAAACAACGGTGGATCTCTGGGGAGTTCTGGTGTCGGGCCCAATGGGGCCCCCCGATCGCCGAACGCGATGCGGCATCATCGTCTTGCGCGCTTGTGTTTTGGTCCCCCCGCGGCCCCCCCGAAAGCCGCGCATCAAAGGTCACTCTTACCCAAGGTCACTCTTGCGTGGAGTCGATGAAAGAGACGGGGGCCCATGCAAACGGGGGTCAGCCAGAGCGCCGGAGCGTGCACGATGCTGCAACGCCAGGGCTGCATTGACCCAGGCTCGCGTGCAGGATCCTGCAGGATCCTGCAGGGTCCTGCAGGATCTTGCAGAAGAGGAGGAGGAGGAGGAGGAGGAGGAGGAGGAGGAGGAGGAGGAGGAGGAGGAGGAGGAGGAGGAGGAGATGGAGGAGGAGGAGGTCACTCTTGCGTGCAGTCGATGGTGGTGGCGGCTCTCCCTGCCCACTGTCGCGGGCGCCCCGCCCGCGGGCCCCCAGGAACGCCTGGGTGCGCGCGGCCTGGCAGGGCCGGAGCGCGGACGTCTTCGGCGCGGCGAACCTGCAGGCCGGCGACCGGCGCCGCCTACTCCCAACGACGTCTCGGGGGGGAGCTGGGATCGATCCTGTGCCGCCTCCTCCTCCTTCTCGCTGTCCTCTGCTTCCTCATGTTTCTCCTCCTCCTGCTCCTGCTCCTCCTCCCACTCAACATTTATCATCCCCCCTTCCCCTCCTCCTCGACCTCGTCAGACATCAGGGGGGGATGCATCGACTCCCCAATCGCCCATGGATTGCCGATGTAGTGGCTCTCAAAGGCTCGCCCCTGCCGAGGAGCGTGCGCCTCTGCTGTCGACGGCCTGTCGCCGATCTGTCTGCGATGTAACGCCGATTCCCTCCTCGTCCTCCTCCTCCTCCTCCTCCTCCCCATTCGTCCCTCGCCCTCCTCACTTCTCATCCCTCCTCGTCCAACTTCGTCTTCCTCCCTCCTCCCTCTTTCCCTCCCTCCCTCCCTCCCTCCCTCCTCCTTCCTCCTTCCTTCCTCGATGTTTCACTCCCTGAGCCAGCCCCCACCTAACGTGCGTTCCCCAGTCTCGCGCTCCCGCGACCTACGAAGGCCGTGCCCCTGGATGTCTTCCTGCCTCGGCCATCATAGTGGGCCTGCTGTCCGTCTTCCCGTCCCCGCGAGGGCGAGGAGGACGGAGGAGGGGGGGAGCAGGACGACGAGTGGAGGAGCAGGACGAGGATGATAAGGGCACAGAGCAGGAAGTGGAGCAGAAATAGGAGCAAGACGAGGAGGAGGAGGAGGAGGAGGAGGAGGACATGTCTTGTCCTTCTAGTTAATACGAGCACGTTGATTTTGAAAGTACGCATTGCGCGAACGTTCGTTCACAAGGCTAGTCTCGAAGACTGGGGGCCGTATTCATGTATGTAGTGGGCCGCGTACGTCTTTTGCGAGCTCCTTGGGAAGACGTCGAAGTAGCCCTGAACGAGGCCTTGTTGGGGCCACCACACTAGCTCAGCCTGCCCGCTTCAACCCTCCCGGCAGGCGATCGGGTCTCGACCATTTCCTCAGGGCTCTTGACCCCTTCCCCGTGGCTTGTCTCCCACCCGGGCCACCATGGCCCGACGCAAGCCCCTGGAGGTCCAGCACGCTGAGCATCGGACGGGGCTAGGACGAGGATTAATCCGTCCCGGCGTGTTCTGGAGCTCGAAGAAGAAAAGCATAAACTTTCGACCTGACCGCGGATTTCTTGGAGCTGCGCTGGGCCCCCCCGGCGGCGCCAGGGAGGGGGTCCAGCGCGGATCCAAGAGATTCGCTCGGACCCCCACACGTTGATGCTCATGCCGTTTTTTTGTTGGTTCCTCGAAGAGCGATCCGGAGCGCTCTTAGAGCGCTCCTGGATGCAATGAGAGGGCTACGGCACCCGAGACATCCTCCAGAGCTGCTGGAGCTCAGACATTCTCGATTTAATCCTCACCCGATGTCATCCTCGTCCTGGCGTCGTATGACGTCTCGTTTTTTTGTTCGTGGTGCCGGGGTCCGAGACTCCTGGAGGCCATGGGGGCGCTCTCGCTCCTCCCTGCGGGCCGCCGGAGTCCCCCCTGGAGGCTGGCAGGGACTGTTTCTTTTTGGAGGCCGACAGCGTCAGAGTCAGGAGGGGAAAAAACACACAGGCACAATTAATCGTCGATTCCAAGGAAAATATGGGAAAATATGGGAAGTGGGGGGGAAGACAGAAACCCAGAAAATATGAGAAAATATGGGGAATATTTTTATTTGTGTGTATTTATTTGTGTGTCCTGGGGCCCCTTCACAGAGGAGCAGGGGGTCATGACAATGAGACTCTGGAAGCCCTGAAACGCATCCTGAGCCAATCCTATCGTGACACCATTCTCGTCCTACAATCGAAGAAGACAGAGAAGCGGCCCAGGGGGCCCCGCGCGGATCCAAGAAACCCGCGCGGAGCGGCAAAAGTTTATGCCAATGCTTGTCTTCGTTTTTCTCTACAAGAGGCCCAAAGTGTGGAAGCAAAAGCCTTGGCCCTCGATCTGCGGGCAGTGTGAAGGGGGTCTCACCACCAGGTGGGCCAGCAGGATCGTTTTCGGAGGTTCCGGAGATTTCTTTAAGGCCCACTGCCTCGAGGCAACTCGCTTCTTCGAGGCAGCGGCGACCCCCCTGGTGGTGACCCCCCTTTGCACTGCCCCAGCTCCTTGAGATCCTCGATCTGAGGTGTCCGGACCCCCCATGATTTTTGCATGACGCGACCCCCAGAGGTCCGGACCCATTCCCTGGGACCAGTTTCTCATCCTGAGTTGTTTTCCAGGGTCCCCAGAGGCCGAAACTATCGAAGAACCTCCCGCCTCGATTTTTCCAGGACCGGAGGGGGGTCTGGGGTGCACAGTTTCCCCCGGGGTTGTAGGCGACCCGAGGAGGAGGAGGAGGAGGAGGAGGAGGAGGAGGAGGAGGAAGAGGAGGAGGAGGTGGAGGAGACTATCGAAGAACCTCCCGCCTCGATTTTTCCAGGACCGGAAGGGGGGTCTGGGAGTCCTGCAGGCCATGGGCCTGCTGTCCGTGTTCACCAAGACGCAGTACCGGCCCCTCGTGGCGTTGCTCTGCTGGCGCCTCTGGGCGTCGGCGGTCTCCGGGAGGGCCCGGGAGGACCCCCGCCCGCGCGAGCGGGTAACCTTCAGTCGGCTCTACAGGATGAGTATGTCAAAGTTGTACAGGAATGATCAGGGGACGAATTTGCTCTACTGTCTTTTGCTATGTTTGATGATTTGTTGACTATGCTTTGTTTTGCTCCCGAAAACCGCCTGTAGGAGGACATGCCCAGTCGAAGGGTAACCGCACCTGGCTGTGATCAGGGGCAACGTCAGGGTGGGGGGGGGATGGGCTCAGAGGGGATGCATCGACCCACAGTCGTCATCGCCGATGGGGCCCGATAGATCACCCTGCCCAGGAGCGTGCGGATACGCTATCGCAAGTAGTTATCTCGGGTTGGAAGGATGGGGTTGGGAGAGGGGATCAGAGCATCCGTATCATCGCGTATGCCGAGTGTGCTTGTTCACAGTCATGCCCCGTATCTTCCCAACCCCATCCTCTCAATCCGATGCTTGTCTTTCTGGTATCGGGGGCCTATCGCTGAACGATTGGCGATGCACCGCCGATTCCAGCTCGATGCTTCCACCCGCTGAGCCTGGCCGCCCTGACGTTCCCCTTCACGTGAGCCTCCGTCGTCGTCGTCGTCGTCGTCGATGATGGGGGGGTCGAGGGTCGAGGTTTCTAGACGTTCTCGGCCCAGCCCCCGTGGGGTGCAAAACTTTTCGGGCTCCCGTGGGGAGACTCGGGGATGCGATATGCCGCCCTCGCGGAGGCGCCCTCGTGGGCTCTGCCAGCCTGCGGGTGGCACGGGCAACCCCGTGGAAGCATGCTGCGCGAGAGCTCACGTGAATCCGCTCCCCAGCAGTTGCCCTTAAGTCGAGCTTGTCCCTCTACAGGAGGAATATATTCAAAAATAGTCAGAAATCATGTGGGACGATTTTTTGCCGCGCTGTGTGACAATGTTTGAGTTGTGTTGACTACATATGCTTTTGCTTTTTCGTAAAAAATCCGCCTGTAGGAGGACACGCCCGACCTAACGTCAATTATGTTCCCCAGCCGTTAGCCCTCGATCGTAAGTTCAAAGAGAGCAGGCGTGGCGGCGCCCGTTAACACGGAGGGGCAAGCGGAAGCCGCTCCTCAGCCTCGGCATCGG
This sequence comes from Prorocentrum cordatum, assembly GCA_963575745.1. Classification (NCBI taxonomy): domain Eukaryota; class Dinophyceae; order Prorocentrales; family Prorocentraceae; genus Prorocentrum; species Prorocentrum cordatum. The sequence goes on from CAUYUJ010009335.1 coordinate 540,963, forward strand.
GAGCTCTTGAGGACTCGAAGGGGGCCGATGTGCCACGTCCCGCAAGTGCGCCTCGCCGAGAGCCGCATGAGTGTGCCTTTTTTTCCTCCCGTGTGCGGTGGCCTCCTGTGGTGCGAGGTTTGGCCGGACAGCCGTCGGCGCGTGTGGGCAGCACGATCCCCGTGGGATGGTTCCTTCGCAAGGTTGCATCGGGACCACATGCGAACCCTACCCCTGCACCCCACGATGTCTGAGGTGGAGGGTGGGGTTCACTTCGCTCGGGAGCTCCCGAACGAAGTGAACCCCACACTCCCCCTCAGAAACCGTGGGTAGGGATAGGGTTCGCATGTGGCCCCCTAGAAGGGGGTATGATCTGGACGTACCCCGTGGACAGATGCAGATGGGCACCGTAGTGGTATCAGCTTCACAGGACACCTAATCCGACAAGGTGGTTGCAAGGGGGGCGGCGGTGTTGAAAATGGTCTGTTGGGGAGCCGTGTGGTTGGAGCAGGAATGGGACGACGATGACGACGGGCAGACGAGCAGGAAGATGGACTGCAGCTTTGATCCAGGCGGATGCGGCGATCCTATTTGTAGCCGGTGCTAGCGATGCTTCGGTGATTGGGCAAGTCTTTAACGGAGAGTTCGGTTCAGAAGTAATGTGGAAGAGTGTCTTTTAATTGCAATGGCGTTTGAAGCGTTTTTGGAAACCGCTTCAAACGCCATTGACCTTGTCAGACTGCTGACAGACCTGTCACAGTGTGCCCCAGTCAGTGCTGCACCTCGGCGTTCTCACCTGGCTTCTCAATTCGTCGGATGGGCTTCGCCTGGTGGGCGCCCGCAGGCGCGCGCCCCGTAGGCCTGGTGTGTGTGTGTGTGTGTGTGCTGGGGTTGTCGGCAGGCGGGTGCCCGAGGGCGTCTCGTGGGCGCCCCGATGCGCTGAGTGGGTGTGCGCTGATGGGCTTCGCCTGGCGGGCGCCCGCGGGCGCTGCGAGAGCGCGCCGCACAGGCGGGTCCGGCGGGGTTTTGCCTGGCGGGCGCCTCGAGGGCGCCTCGGCGGGCGACCTGTGCGCCGGCTGGGATATATGGGGTCTCCTGGCCTGTGCCCAGCCGCGGGCGTACATCGCAGAGTTTGCACCGCAGGCCTCGCACCACCCGTGTCGCAGAGCCGAGGCGCCGTAGCCTGGACCACAGAGCGTGCACGACACGGCGTGCACCACACAGCTTCCACCACACAGCTGGCACCCTAGGGCTTCAGTCTGGCGTGCGTGGGCCTGCGGGCGTGGCGGTGGTGGGGGCCTGAGGGCCTGCGGGCGGGCCCGAGGGCCTGCCTGGGCTGTGGCTCCCGAGGGAGCCCCGTGCCGTCAGCCTGCGAGCGCTTGGGCGTGGGTTGGTGGGAAGACGGAGAGAAATTTTCCGCCGCAGCGCTTGCACCACACCGGTGCTCTCTTGAAAAGGAAGGCTGGACTCTACCACCCCTCCGCGCCCGGGGTCAGCCGGTCACCTTTTCGTAGCTCATTGTGCATACGTTTCTGCCTCCTCGTTCATTTATCGATATGGAGCGCCATTCGCAGTGATTCCGTCTCAACCAGCCCAGGATCGGCACACCCCGACATCCCTCTCAAATGATACAATGTTCGCACGCTTTTTCATCTCACCAGATAATTGTTCAGCAACCCCTTTCGGAAAATGGTACCATAACGTCCACACGCGTGCTCATGCCGAAATCGCACCGCGATCATTACTTCAGCAAGCGTTTCAACGTGCTTAGCACCCTGATTATTTCGTTTGTCAGCCATGTTGCAGGTTCTGCGCGTGCGTACTCGCTGATATCATATGACAACCAACTTATTTAGGCAACATCGTCCCGTAGCCGCATTCTCATCTGACCGCGCGGTGCGTCCGCGTTGATCCAGCATGCGCCCAGTGCACGAGTCCGTATCGGCCATGCGGGCTAAATATGCGCACCACCACGCGCGCGTGTCGAAATCCTTCCCAAACCCGTGCTTTCGATGCATTTCCCGAAAAAGCTTTTCAACACACAGAAGAAACCGAATGGTCTTTCAACAGCATGGCTGCCATATTTCTGGAGGTTATGTACGCGCACTTCCTCATCACCCTCATCAGCGCCATCGCCTCACCGCCAGTATCGTCACTGTCGATCGCCAATATCATCGGCACAAACACCTTCATCGTCGACACATTGACAGCGTCATCGTCATCGTCGTCACCAGCATCGGCGCCGTCATTGGCCTTGCAATCGTCATCGTCATCATCGCCACCACCATCGCTACTATCATCGTCGTTGCCGCTGTTGTCGACTTCGTCATGGTCTCGTGCCGAGGACTCACGCAAGGCCACAGCAGTAGTTTGGAACACAAGCATGAGCAGTTAAAGTCACGAGGAGCATACCCTCACCTCGCCAGCGAAAGAGCACACGTTCACAAAGACAACTAGCGATTGAATTATTGCTCCGGTGAAACATATCAGCCATGAGCAGTTCACGCTGACGTCACTTCCATGCCTACCAACAAAGCGATGCAACAAAGAGTACCAATCTGACAGCTTCGCCCAGCACCAGCAGTAACAAATCAACCAGAGCAGCCACGACACTCCAGACCAAGGCCAAAGAGCACGTAGCTATCGCCCACTAACCACGGCAGTCTGCAACGACAACGCTCACAGTTTGCATGCTTCACGCTGCCAGCTGCCAGATGGCCAGGCGCCAAAAGGACAAGGCCTGCCTCACACTTTCAAGACGCTTACAGACAAGATCCCAGCGTCACAACATTAGCCTTGGATTTAGCCGCACCCGTTGTTGACACTTTACGCTTTCGCCTTCACACGCTGCTTCATCCTTCGCCGTAGCTCTAGGCTACGTCGCCGCCATAGTTTGGTCTTACCCTAGACTGTCGCCGTCGTTTTGGTAATTGTAGCCGCAGATGCAGCTGCATGTTCATTCACAGCATTGAACTGAGTTCCAGTATTCGTTTTCGCTACATGTTCTCTAGCGTCGCTTCGCATTGGCTTTGCCATACCTGTCGCAAACATTGAATCGCATTCTTAACTCTAGCGGTGGGGCATTTCGATGCGCCTTCAAGTGTTCAATCCCGCTGTCGCGTTCGCAGTCGATGCGTTTACAGACAAGATCCCAGCGTTACAATATTAGCCATGGCTTTAGCTCTACCCGTTGCTGATTATCTATGCTGTCGCCTTCACCCGCTGCTTCATCCTTAGCCGCAGTTCTAGGTTCCGTCACCACCATAATTTGGTCTTACCCTAGTCTGACGCCTTCGCTTTGGTAATTGCAGCCGCAGGTGCAGCTGCATTTTCATTCACAGCATTGACCTGAGTTCTATTGCATTGGCTTTGGCATCATACCTGGCGTTCATATTAGCTATATTGCTGCCTTCTCGGTAGCGAAAGGTTGAATCGCATCCTTAGCCTTAGCGGTATGGCATGATGATGCGCCTTCAGCTTTCAGTCCCGCTGTCGCGTTCGCATGGTCCTCTGCCTCGTTACTGGCTCTGGCCGACTCTTGATGTAGCGCCGCTCGCTTCAGGTTCTACGTGCTTCGGCCTCAGCCTTGCAACGCCGTGGCTGGCCTGCTTCTCCTCACTGCCCATCTCCTTCCCTTCCCTTCCTGCCGCTGCTGCTGCTGCTCATGCCCGTACCGGTGCCCCACTTGCAACCAAGACGCTGCAAGACAGACCAGTTCGGGCTCAGGAGGGGCCTTCGTTTTTGGGCCGTCCCCTAAGTTAAGGTCTGGAAACCCCTTTGCGGCCCAGGTTTGCCGTGGCCCAGAAACGTTCACTCGTTCCTTCTTTGGCGTTACCTGTGGTAGCACGGTGACTGTATGGCCCCAGTGGGGATGTGCGCATGCCATCCCGCGCCGACTTCGGCACGCCTCTCACGTGCATAGCCCCCTCCCATAGAGAGCTCCACCCGAGGCCCCCCGATGTGTCGCGCCTCGAGTCCCGCGCCCCGTTATGCACCCCGCTCGCGTGGATCGTTCTTCTATAGGCCGGAGGAGAGCGAGGGGGGAGGCGAGAAGGAGAACGCTTTCTCAGAAGGCGGCGGGGCTTCTCAGAAGCCCTCGCGCCTTCTGAGAAGTCTTGTTGTGTCTTCGGGGAAGGCTTCGAAAACTGCACAGAAAGCTGGGGGACTTCCGAGCCTTGGAGAAGGCCCGCCCCTTCTCACTTCTCCCCCGGGCTCGCCGCCGAATGTCGGAAATTGGGACATGTGCATCACCAGTGGCGGGCTCTTCTTCAATCCCAGAACTTTTTGAGGGTCGGGGACGACGTCGGGGTGGTGTGGTGCATACTTGCTTTATCCGTTTCTCGGGGACAGCGAAACATGTGTACACCAGCGTCCCGTATACACCAGGACCCGCTTTCCTGTGCAAATCTCAGTGCAGGGCTGGAAAATGCGTCGGCGTATAGCTAGAATCCGGTTTCCTTAGACCAGGGAGCTCCACCCGGGCCACACCGAGCCTGTTGTCGTCGTTGTCGTCGTTCGTCGTCGTCGTCGTCGTCGTATTCGTCGTCGTCGTCGTCGTGGTCCTCGTCGTCGTCGTCGTCGTCGTCCCCGTTCGTCGTCGTCGTCGTCCTTGCTCGTCCGCGGTCGTCGCCCTCGTCGCCGCCGACACGGGGGAGCGCCACCCACGGCCACAGCAGCGAGCGCGTCTGGCTGCGGGCCCTCGGCCACAGCCCGGCACACCCGTCGCCCGGCTCGCGCCCCCTCGGAGCAGAGGCCCCCCTCTGCGCGCTTGCGCCGCAGCCCCCGAGCCGCGAAGCCCCGACTGTTCCATCCCTGCCCACGGGGAGCAGTGCAGCCGTGGGTCGCTCGGCTTTCTCCTCCGTCTCCTCCTCCTGCTCCTCCTCCTCCTCCTCCTCTTCCTCCTCCTCCTCCTTCTCCTACTCCCCCGCCAGGGAACGCTGTGCCTCATCCTCCTCCCCCACCTCCTCCTCTTTCTCCTCCTCCCCCCCTTCCTCCTCCTCCTCCTCCTCATCCTCCCGACTTACTTCTACTTATAAAAAACTTCTCCCTGTCGCACCCCGAGGCCAGTTTTAGGGCGGGCCGGGCGTTTCGCCTAGGACTTTTTCACCATAATGACCCCGAAGCTGAATCATTGGCAACAGTTTCACAAATGGAGGGCGGGTCGTTTTCAAAATGTGGCTCTTGCCTTAGCACCGCGCGCATTCGTTCAAGCAAATTTGCAAGAGTGTCGCGGATTTGGGGCGGGTGGTTATGAAATGTGGCTCTCGCCTTAGCGCCGCGCACCTTCGTTTTTTTCAAAACTTACAAGAGTTTCACACGTTGAGGGCGGGTCGTTTTCGACATGTGGCTCTCGCCTTAGCGCCGCGAACATTCGTTTTTACAAGTTGCACGACTATTCACGGATTGAGGGCGGGTCGTTTAGAAAATGTGGTTCTCGCCTCAGCGCCGCACACATTCGTTTTAAGCATTTGCAGGAGTTTCACACATTGAGGGCGGGTCGTTTTTTTCCCAAATGCTTCTCTCGCCTTAGCGCCGCGCACATTCGTTTTAAGCATTTGCAAGAGTTTCACGGATTGAGGGCGGTTCATTTTCCAAATGTGGTTCTCGCCTTAGTGCCGCGCACATTCGTTTTACACGTGTGCAAGAGTTTCACGGATGCCCATGATCAGCGTACCAGAAATATTGTTTTGGAGAGATTCAGGATTGTGAGGGCGCAACAGTTATGTGGATCGCAGTTTTGAAGTCTTGGGAAGGGCGTTCTGGTGCAGTTCAGGATCGTCAAGACGCAACAGTCAGGTTGATCCGTGGCGTTGGAATCCCAAGAGCAATGTTTTGGCATACTTCCGTGTATTCAACCGGTTGTCTGCCAACGAGGCAGTTCCCTCAGTGGAAAGCAGCCCTTGTAGGGGCCTATGAAGAGAGAGTTTGGAAGGAGGGTTGAGTCCAACATCGTTGATGTTTTTCTGGGGTTTACACTGGTCTTCCTCCTCCTCTTCCTCCGCCTCCTGCTCTTCCTCCCCCTGCCCCTCTTCCTTCTCGTTTCCCTCCTCCTCCTCCTGCTTCGAAGTCCCACCGTGAGGGAACCTTCCTGGGGCCCACTCAACGGATCTGCTCGACTCTAGTTCGACCCCAGTTCGATTCAGGTTCGATCAGGTTCGACTCAGGTTCGACTCAGGGTCGACTCAGGGTCGACTCGAATCGACGGACGTTCGACGCAGCTTCGACGCGCGAATGGAGCGATTGTTTGAGCCTCCCAGGTGAGGTCCGAGTAGATGGGGTCGGAGGATCAGGATCGCGCCGCATCCCCAATGCATCGGCGATGCATCTTGATGTGAGCCCGTTTTTCTCCATGCCGACGGCGCCGATCATCGCCGACGTCGCCGATGCATCGCCGACGCATCGCCGACCCCATCGACCCATCTAGGAAGCCTCTAATGAAGAAAGGGCCACGCTTTGCGCTAACCGCAGCTGCATAGGATTGGGCCGCCTACCAGGCTAGCTTTGGTGTTCAGGTTCGCGTCCGGCTATAACTGTAGCGTGCGCCTTCGGTTTCCATTATCTCATTGGGGCGTCTTAGGGGGCGTCTTAGGGGCCTCGTAGGGGCTTGTTGGAGGCCTCTCGGGGGCCTCCGTGGACTTCTCGGAGGACCTGGGGGGGGATCTTGCGCCCGTCTGGGAGGGCAGCCTTCGGCGTTCTGGCAGTGCCACACTCTTGGCCCCACTTACTTGGGGACTTACGTTCATACCAATCCAATGTGTTGCTCGTCATACAGTCAAGATGCTCAAACAAGGACCGCCCTGGGCTCAGGAGGAGCTCTGATTTTCGGGCCGTTCCTTATAGCCAGGTTCGGGAGGCTTCTTTCTGGCCGAGGCTCGCGACTCTTGTTAGCACGATGCCTGCAGCCCTGGGGCGCGCCGGTCGCGCTCTCGAGCATCGACACTATCTGCTGTCGGCCGCGTCTTCGCGCGCCAGGGCCGCGACCATTTGCCTCTTTTGCAGCTATAGGCCGCGCGCGCGGAGCCGCCCCGCAGGAGGGCCTGCGGGTGGTGCGGAGCAGGCTGGCGGTGCTGGCGGACAGGTGGGATTCGGTAGCCAATCTCGGGAGCCCCGTATACCGTCTGCATTCCGTCTGGTTATCGAAGGTGCCCTTGCGTCCTGTCTGGCATGACATGTGCAACCCGCACGCAATTTGTGCTCTGGGGCCACGTTGCCGTCGGAAGAGTCTTCGGTCCTCTTGGGTTTCCTGCCCAATCGGGTCCGACCGTATGGGAGGCTCCCATCTTAATGGGCCATTTTTCCACAACCACGACCATAGGTAGGACGGGGCAGAAGGGAGGATGGGGAGGTTCTCCTCCTCCTCTTCTTCTTTCTCTATCTCTTTCTTTTTCTCCATCTCCTCCTCCATCTCCTCCTCCTCCTCCTCCTCCTCCTCCTTCTCCTCCTTCTCCTCCTCCTCCTCCTCCTCCTCCTCCTCCTCCTCCTCCTCCTCCTCCTCCTCCTCTCTCTCCTACATATGGTGTAATAGTGGTGGGAAATCGGCCCATCACACGTACTGCCACCGAAGGTGGGACCGGGCCCTGCGCACGGGGCTCGACGAGGCCCGCGCCTCGGGTTGGAGCGCCGCGGCGCTCCGGATAATTAGCATGGCGGGGGCATGGCGGCGAGGTGCAGCTCGACTCGCCAGAGGGGGGCGAGTTGACACAACGGCAGTTGCTGGGATCGGCACACAGTTGAGGCCCATGCCAAGAAACACCTTGCTTGCTTCCAGGGTGCCTGGGGTTTCTTGGGTTTCGGTGGTTTTTCTTTGGAGAGCGTGACGTTCCCACACCAAAAAAAATCGATGGACGTCCTTGAGTCTCAGGGTTGGGCTTCTTGTGGAAGGTTTCTCTTGGACTGGCCTCCACCGTATTCTTCACAGGCTGGTGCAGCTCACCCAGTGATTGCCCAGGAGGCTCCTTGTTGCAAGCCTCGTTCGGCCGGTTGCTTAGTTTATATCATGGTATAACAGGCCGTCTGCAATGCAGCGGGCGACGAACCCCAGGGGTCGCCCCTCTGATGGCTCGACCGAGCGACGACCAGGAGGAGGACGACACAACGGTAGTTGTTGGAATCGGCATATTCTTCTCGGGCTGGTGCAGCTCACCCAGTGATTGCCCAGGGGGCTCCCTGTTGCAAGCCGCTTTCGGCCGTTTGCCTATGTTCGGCGGCGAGCGGGGGGGGGAATGAGAAGGGGCGGGCCTTCTCAGAAGGCTCGGCAGTGTCTCCAAGTCTTTTGAGAAGGTTTCTAAGCCCTCCCCGAAGACAGAACAAATCTTCTCAGCAGGTGCGATGGCTTCTGCGAAGTCACGCCGCCTTCTGAGAAGGCCTTCTCCTTCTCATTTCCCCCCCTCGCTCGCCGCCAATCTTTGTTTTCATTGCAGCAAGCCGTCTGCAATGCAGCGGGTGGCGAACCCCAGTGGTCGCCGCGCGGATCGCTCGACCGAGCGACGACCAGGAGGAGGGCGACACAACGGTACTTGTTGGGATCGACATGCGTTTCATACTCGACCCCCTTCTTTAGGATGCGGTTTGGATGGGTTTTCTGGCCAACTTGGGTTTGTTGGAATGTGCATTTTCGGGCCGCGCCCCCAAAGCGGCATTTACATTTTTATTTGTCTGTGTGAGTTTGTCCTGTTCATTTGATTTTCAGTTTGATGAGATTCATGCCTGTAGGGAGATGTGGCCGAGCGCCAATGCCAATGTAGTTGGCCTGTAGGGGTCCCCCTCGTCGCCATGGCAGGACGCAGCTTGGAACACGGGCGCGTCTGGATCCGGGGGAAGGTCCGGGGACCCATTTGGAGCTGCCGTTGTCTCGATGCGCCCTCCTGCCAGATCGTGGATGTGCGCACTCGTTTTCCTGATCGTGGGGATCGAGAGTTCTCCAATTGGCGGCTTCTCTGACGTGTTTCGCCGGGGCGAGGGCTTGGTGTCTGGTGCGCGTTGTGCGCGGCGGTTCGTTTCTGAATGGACGTTTGAGGAGGGAAGCAATTACCGAACACTCGATGCGGTGCGGGGACAGCGATGTGCGGGGACAGCGATGTGCCCCAGCGGTGCGGGGACAGCGATGTGCCCCACGGCGACGGGCCTCACCCCCGCGGCCTCCGCGAGGCGCTAGGCCATCTCTCCCGGCGGGGCTCGCGGTTCCCCCGCCCCCTTCTTGGTCGGAAGGAGGAGGCAATGCAGCGGCGTTCGCTCGCCCCGAAGCAGCCAGCTTGCGTGCCACGTCCAGCGGGTTCGCGTGAGCAGAGCCCCCTTGGTCCGATACGTACGAGGGTGACGGCATGGGCAGTGCAGAATGCTGCATCATGCTCTGTAGAGACATTGCATACCATGCTCGGGTTATGGCTTGCTACGTTGG
>CAUYUJ010009335.1:552838-567838 GCA_963575745.1 Prorocentrum cordatum
CTCCTCCTCCCCTCCTCCCTCCTCCTCCTCCTCCTCCTCCTCCTCCTCTTCCTCCTCCCCCACTCCATCCTCCTTCTCCTCCTCCTCCTCCTCCTCCTCCTCCTCCTCCTCCTCCTCCTACCGCCCCCTGCCTTGGTGCCCGCTTCGCTCCCGTCGCGCCCCGCCGCCAGCTCGACCGCCTGCTGGACCCAGCTCGCCGCTGATGGAGGAGGAGGAGGAAGGAGGAGGAGGAGCAGGAGGAGGAGGAGGAGGAGGAGGAGGAGGAGGGAGGGAGGGAGGGAGGGAGGGAGGGAGGGAGGGAGGGAGGAGGAGGAGGAGGGAGGAGGAGGAGGAGGAGGAGGAGGAGCAGGAAGATGAGGAGGAGGAGGAGGGTAAACCGAAGGCTCACCAACGACGTTGAAGTACACCCTCCCTCCAAGCTTCCTCTTCAGAGGCCCCTAGACTGGGTTACTTCCATGAAGAAATTGCGTTTGGGGACAACCGTGCGAAAATCCTGAAGCGTGCCAAAACACCTTTCTCAGGATTTCAACGCCACGAGTTACCTGATCGCTACGTCTTGGTGATCCTGACTCGTGCCAGAACACCATTCCTGGAACTTCAAAACCGCTCGATCACCGATTGAATAAAGCATGGGCCAAGTTCGGCGTGTTCAAGCAAGAGCTGACCGACAAGTTCATTCCTGTACATCTTCGGATGCGACTTTTCACTCTGTCGCAACGCCCACTGCATTGTGTGGCTGCGGGAGCTAAGTGATGACAGCTGGGTGGGATTCACGGTTGAAGGCCGCGCACATGATAATGGTCAGGGCTATTATCGGACGTCGAGGTGCTGTCACGCCGGAAGGTGAAATCGAGACGTGGGTGACCTGGGTCCAGCGCGTCATGGCTGAGGCGCGGCAACGAATGGAGAAATCGAACATACCCGGCTGGGCAGAGGCAGGGCAACCCTGGAGTCAAATGTTGGAGAAGATGAATGGTGAATGATGGGCGCGAGGAGCGCAACATTGGGATCCTGACGGGCGCAGAGCCCGGGGACGCCCGCTGTCGAGATGGGCTGATGAACTTCCGCTGAGCCTTTAGAGCACGCTGCAGCGCGCGCACGGCACGTACTCAGCGTCGTGTCCTGTCCTGCCAACACTGCGAATCAATGTAGCTGTGTCGCGCCGCGACAACCCTGAGTCTTTCCCGAACACCATTTCTGGTACGTTTAAGCATGCGAACCAGTGAACTTGTTGCACCTGTTGAAAACAAACGCGCGTGCGCGCGGTTTGTTTTAAACGAGTGTGCGCGGCGTTGAGGCGAACGCCGGATTTTGAAAAGGACGGACCCCAAATCTTTGAATCTCGTGCAAATTGTTAGAACGGATTTGCGCGGCTCTAAGGCAAGAGTCACATGTTGAAAAACACCCACCCTCAACCCGCGAAGCTCGAACTGTTTAAAACGAGTGTGCACGGCGCTATGGCGAGATCCACATTATGAAAACGAGCCCCAACCCGTGGAACTCTTACAACTGTTTCAAAACGAATGCGCGCGGCGCTGGAGCGAGAACCACATTTTGGAAGCGACCCGCCCTCCATCTGCGAAGCTGCTGGCAGCTTATAAGCTTCAGGATCGTATAGGTGAGGAACTCTCACGCGAAACGCCTGGGCCGCCCAATCGACTGGCCTCGGGGTGTGACAGGGAAAAGTTACATATAAGGAAAATATCGGAGGAGGAGGGAGGAGGAGGAGGAGGAGGAGGAAGAGGAGGAGGAGGAGGAGGAAGAGGAGTAGGAGGAAGAGGAGTAGGAGGAGGAGGAGGAGGAGGAGGAGGACACAGGAGGAGGAGGAGGAGGAGCAGGAGGAGGACGAGGAGGAGGAGGAATAAGACAAATGATAATAATAACAATTGGGAAAACGAATAAGAAGAATAAGCATAAGAAGAAGAAGAAGAAGTGGAGGAGGAGGAGGCCGGGAGGAGAGGGAGGAGGACAAGGAGGCCAGGAGGAGAACGAGGAGGGGGGGGGGAGGACGACGCCGAGATGGGGACGGCGACGTTGACGACGACGACGACGACGACGACGACGACGACGACGACGACGACGACGACGACGACGACGACGGCCACGACGACGGCCACGACGACGGCCACGACGACGGCCACGAGGGGCGACGGCCGCAAGAAGCTGCCGGCAAGGCTCTGGTCGAGCAGGCAGGCAGGCCGCCCCCCCCACGGGTGCGGCAGGTGCCGTGCCGTGCCGTCGCGGCGGCGACCCTGGCGCGGGCGTGTGAGACGTCGGCGGCGGCCCAGGAGCGGCCGACGGTTTGAACGAATGGCGCTGTCTCCGAGGAAGAAAGAAAGTCATGAACGACAAAACTTTCGGCGCTCCGCGCGGATCGCCTGGATCCGCGCTGGGGCCCCCCCCGCCCCCGGGCGGCGCCGCCGGGCCCCTTGGCGCGCTCCGCGCTCCAGGGAGGGGGGGGGTTCGGCGCGGATCCGAGGAACTCCGCGCGGACCGTCACAAGTTTATGTTTATGCCGTTTTTTGGGGGGCTCTTCATACATCGAACGAGTTGCGCCATCGGGAAGCCGCGATCGCTCCAGGCTGAACCCCCGCGACGTCACAAGCTCGGCCGAGGTTCCCAGGCGCGATGTCGTCCTGCTCGTGGCCTCGTCTCGGCCCCCCGCTCGGGAAGAGGTCTTCCGCGCGAAGGCTTCCCCAGGCGGGGGCTGAGGATCACGGCTTCGCCGACCGTGGCCGGGGTCGGGGGCCTCCTGGCTCGGCGTCGCCGCCGTGCGAGGGCGAGGCTTCGTGGGCTCGGAGCGGGGCCTCGTGCCCTCGAGGAGGGCGCGCGGGGGCCCCACCCGGGGGCCCCACCGGGGCGCGCGGGGGCGCGCGGGACATCGCCAGGCTCGCCGAGCGAGGGCGGGCGGAGGCCGTCGGCCTGCCCGGCCGAGCGGGGCCGGTTTTTGGAGCCTCCGGGGTCTGGGCTCGCCGTGCTCCGAGGCGCTGCGGCGGCCAGGGTTCGGTCGGGCCTGTCCCTCTGCCAGGGGGGCAGACGCAGACATAGCCCAAAGCAAATATAGCCTGGGGACGTTTTTTTTTGTTTTGTTGTTAGTATCGTTGGACTGTCTTGGAGTAGTTTTGCGTACTTTGCCATTTTTCGCCCCAAATCCGCCCATACGAGGGACATGCCCGACCTGAGGCCAGGGGCCCTCAGCGCGGCCCGAGGGGGAGGCGGGCGGGCGGAGGCGAGCGGGGCCCCGAGGCCCGCCCGCGAGCACGCCAAGGGGGCGCCAGGGAGGTCCAGGCGACGGGGTCGGGGCCGTCGTTGGGGCGGGCAGGCTCTTCCGAATTGCATCGTCTGGCCGGGCACAGCTTCCTGCTGGGGAAGCTGCAGTGGCGATGCCGGCGCTCGCTCGTGACGGCGCGGACGTCGTATCGCGGATCGCCCCTGTTTAGAGGGCGTTGGACGGATCGCGGGGCAGGAGCAGGGCGAGGAGGGGGAGAACGGCAACGGGGAGGGAGAGGAGGAGGAGGAGGCGAAGGAGGAATGCTGCTAGCGTGGGCTGAGCATGATGAGAGGGTTGGAGGAGAGCAGTGATTTACAGTAAGTCTCGAAGGTAGCGCCTAAGCCTGAGCCCTAAGCCCAGACCGCTCGGCACCTTGGGCTTTGGTAGCACAGTCTCACATGCTCATGCATAATACCTCTCTTCAGGGGTCCTTCGGATTTGCAACTCGCCAGCGCGAGTCGTTTCACTTCGTTGTCACATTCATCACCTTTATGTTGTGGAGCCTCTGGTTCCTCCACGCATGGGGAGTCCGAACATCTTGCGAAGGGAGGGCACGAAGAACTTGTCATCAACCATAACGTTTGAATGATTATCCCATCAGAGCTCTGGAGCCCCTCATCGTACTTTGCCCGCTTACATGATGATCATCGAACGATGTTGAGGACATACTCGAGTTGTGTGCTTGAGCGCGCGCGCGTGTGTGTGTGTGGATTGTGTGTACGTGTGTGTGTGTGCGCGCGCGCGTGCGCGTGCGTGCGTGCGTGTGTGTGTGTGATAGTGTGTGTGCAGGGGTGTGCCTAGGTGTTTGTGTGCTGTGTCGTGTGGATGCGTTTGTGTGTGTGTGTGTGTGTGCTTTGGACGCCCTGTAGATGCGCGCTGGGCCGCGACGTCAAGCAAGTGCGTGTGTGCGTGTGTGCGTGAGTTTGTGTGTGTATGTGTGTGTGTGTGTGTGTGTGTGTGTGTGTGTGTGTGTGTGTGTGTGTGTGTGTGTGTGTGTGGGGCGAGCGCGCCAGAACGGCCCAGTGTGCAAGAGCTTTGTCGTCGGATGTGCCAGGGTATGTATACATGTATAGCCTTTGCAGCAGTGAAAGTATAGGTCTCTGTCGGACTGAGGCTGCAGCAGAAGCTGCAGATGAAATTGAGCTCGAAGCCGAATAGAAGGTTGGATCGAATGTAGGTCAGGATGAGTTTGTTTACGCCGAGCTTGGGTGAAGGAATATGGGCTGAACTGAACTGTTGTGAAGTCCGTTGCGAAGGCGATGCGCGTCAGCTTCTCCTTCACCTGAACAACGCAACCACTAGCGAGCACATGCTACATTGAGGTAAGCTAAGCATTGCTTGGCCCTGCCAGATGCAGGCATGTTGAGAAGGGCTGAGTTCACATAAGCTGAAGTCCAAGGGGCTCGGCTATCATGACTACTCCGAATCTGTGCCGAGCCAAGCCCACTCTCGCCCAGGTCAGCATGACCGCGCGCGGGGCCCCCCAGGAAGCCTTCCTGGAAACCCCCGAGCCCCCCTCATTGAGAGCCCCCTGCCCTGGCTTTTTGAGAGGCTGCCCCCCTCGCCTGGGGCAGACATCTGTTCAACATCGGCCCTTGGACCCCTCCCAGAGCACACGTAGAGGCAAGTTTTCGGGGGCCGCTTCCAGCAGTGGCCACGAGGGGGCCCCAGACGGCCCATAAGGGATCCAAAACGTCAGCCCTCGATCCCCGATGCTCGACCCTCAGCCCTTGATGACGATGACGACGGGCAGGCATCCAGGACGAGCCGACCTTCTCGGGGTGCCGTCCAACTAGATGCACCCTGCACCCGCCCCCCTCTCTGGCTAAGCCACTAGCAGAGCACTTCTAGGCACTGGCTGCATCTGGCGCCCGAGCTCCGGAGCTGGTGGCAGGGAGCGCCCCGGAGCTCCTGCTTCCCCCAGGATCAGCGCCTCGCCCCGACCTCCCGTCGTGCCGTGCAAGTGAATACGGTAGGGTCGCGTCGTGTCGACAAGCGGCGACCCCAGAGTGGGAATTCCAGGTTGAACGCCGCAAGCGACCCAAGATGTGTCGGTGCTGTACGATTGGACGTTTGGTAAACTACCGATCGGTCAAGGTTGAACGATCCCCGCGGTGTTAGGAACCAACGCCAGGGTCGACACGACACGAACAGGCCTTGGAAAAGAATAGCGAACACTCATACCACCTTTCATCCGTCAACGCCTCCCCCTCCCCCCAATGTTCAGAGTTGGCGGTGGGCCTGATGAGTTGCACCTCGACCGCAGTCTCCCCCGCGCGTGCCAACTTTGAGCTTGGGGGGGAGGGTTAAGTCGGGCCTGTTCCTTTACAGGGGGAATATTCCATAACTAGTCTGGAGGCAATTTTTTGAGTGTTTTTCTAGCATTTCGGAACATGTTGGGGGTATTCTTTATTTTTCGCCCAAAATTCCCCTGTAGGGAGACAGGCCCGACCTAAGTCCAGCGATTGTTGCCCTCTACCGAACGAGACGAACCTGCCGCTCCGCGCCTCGCGGCCTGGGCGCCAGAGAAGCGGCCCTTCTCCGACCACGGGGGGGGGGCGCACGCGGGGGGGCGAAGGCGGCTCGGTGACCGCGCGCGAACCCTACCCTTGGAAAGTCGGGCTCGTCCCTCTACAGGATGAGTAGTCCCAGGTCGTAAAAAAATAGTCTGGGGACGATTCTTTGATTATTTCTCTGGCAATGGTTGAACCTTTTTTGGGGTTTTTTGTATTAAAAAACATATGTTTGAAGATTCGTCCAAAATCCGCGTGTTTGGGGACACGCCCGACCTAACCCTACCCTTACCCTCTCCTTAGAAATCGTGTGGGGGGGTGGGGGTAGGTCTCACATGTGGTCGCCTCATGGCGGCGCAGCGCGGGCCGCCATGCGCGAAGTCGGGCCACCTATACAGCAGGGGCATCGCAGAAGAAAGAGATCGGCCTGAAAGCAGGTGCCCCACTGAAATGTCTGACCACCCGAAGGAGCCCCAGGGACCCGCAGGAGCCCTGGGGCACCTGTAGCACCCTAGAAGATCGACGAAGAGCGTTGCGTTGCATCTTGGGGGGACCTCGCCTGCCCCAAAAATTGGTGCCTTCTCCTGTGCCCGACGCGGGCTCGATGCGGCCTCGTCGTGCGGATTTGGTGTGTATTCGACGCGGATTCGACACGGATCTGACGAGGCCGACATGGATTCGACACGGACTCGACGCGGATAGGGCAGCGACGGGGCAGACCAGGTCATTTGAGGATGCAGCGTACAGAACGTGCCCCGAGGTTTCTTCTCGCATGTGCCTGCTGTAAATGCAGCCGTCCTGCCCGGCCCGCCCGAGCCTACCCGAGGAGCCCTATAGCCTCGAGGCCCGACGCCGATCCATCGGCGATGCGTCGCCGCTTCCAGCTCCACGCTTCCCCCCCCCCCGAGACCGTCCCCCCCTACAGTGGAGGCGTGCGTTAAAATATGGTCGAAGAAGAACAACGTCAGAAACCTAATCTTTTGGCGCTCCGCGCGGATTCCTTGGATCCGCGCAGGACCCCCCGGCGACTCCGGCGCCGCCCCTGGCGCGCGGAGCGCGCCAGAGAGGGGGGGCCCAGCGCGGATCCGAGAAATCCGCGCGGACTGTCGACAGCTTATGTTTATGGCGTTGCTTTTCTTTTTCTTCTGCTTCTTCTTTTTCTTCTTCTTCTGCTTCTTCTTCTTATCATTCTGCTTCGTCTTCTTTTTCTCAATGTGCGTAGGAGGCTTCGGTGGCAGCCATGGCCAAGCCACGACCGGAGGCCCACCGGCTTCCAGACCTTGGCTCCCCCGTCCGGTGGCTCCCTGCCCGGTGCCCCGGCCCCGACGCTCCCCCCCCCGTCCGCACGCCGCCGACCTGCCCGCCCCGGCCGCGCCAGGCTCGTCCACGAGGAGCCCGTCGAGCCCGACGGGCGCCCGCCGCCTTCGGACGAGGCTTGCCCGCCCCCCTCCTGGTCCCGACCCCCCCCCCCCACGGAGCCTCTGTTCTTAAGGGACCCCCCACCCCACGATTTCTCGCCCCAAGCCGACCAATGCTTCCCTCCTGGCCCCGACACGCCCATCCGCGGAGCCTATGCTTGTGGGACCCCCCACCCCACGGATTTCTCGCCCACAACCGATCAACGCCCCCCTCCTGGCCCCGACAACCCTCCCCCGCCTGGG
The DNA here is from genome assembly GCA_963575745.1 of Prorocentrum cordatum. NCBI lineage: Eukaryota > Dinophyceae > Prorocentrales > Prorocentraceae > Prorocentrum > Prorocentrum cordatum. Next base: position 560,284 of record CAUYUJ010009335.1, read on the forward strand.
CGCGCCGCCGAGGGGGAGGAGGGGACGGAGGAGGAGGGGGTGGGACAAGCTACGTGCGCTCGCGTCATACCTGACGTCCGACCCCGCCCTCCCACCCCCCCACCATGGCGTAGATCGCCTCTCTGTCCGCGCAGTCAGATGTCGCAGCATGGCGTAGCATTACATGGCATAGCATGGTGTTGAATACCAACGCGTAGCAATAGCATGGCGTGGCGACGCCCCAAAGTGGGGGGGGGCTTCTGCTGCCCCAAAAATCAGAGAATCGACACCGAGGTTCGAGGATCTAGGCTCTCCAACCCCCGGCGTCATGATTTTTGTCCTGGCGTCGAGCCCCAGAGGTTTCGACCCATTCCCTGGGACCGATCTTTCATCCTGAATCGTTTTTGGACGCACCCGAGGCCTGGTAAGTACCCCAAGACGCAGGCAATCTAGAACAACTGTCCGTCATGTTTTTTCATAGCCCGAAGGGTCTGGGCTTGGAAGGGGCCGAACATGTCCATAGCCACCGCCCGCCGAGGACCCTGAAGATCGATCTCCGAGGTCGCCGTCGTCGCTGGCGGCGCCGTTCGAGGCGTGGTCGAGGGCCAGGTCTCGGGCGGGCCTCGGGCGGCTCCAGGCGCGGCTCGCGCAAGCTTCGGGCCAGTTCTCGTCGGACACGCGCAGAAGGGGAGTCAGGGGGGAGGGGGGAAGGCTTCCCAGAAGCACCCTGCCTCTCAGAAGGCGCGGGCCCTGTCCGTAGATGTAGGGCCCGCGCCGTCTTAAGAAGCAGCCTCCTTCGAAGAAGCCTTCCCCCTCCCCGACACCCCCGAGTGCGCGCCACCAATCTCGCACGGCGTCGGGCCAGGCTCGGGCGGCTTCGGGCGGGCGTCGGGCCAGTTCTCGGGCGGCCTCGGGCGGGGCATCGGGCGGTGCGCGGGCCCGGCTTCGGGCGGGCCACCAGCCCCCATCCGTTTTCCGAGGATTCTCTCGTTCAGCCCGGCTTCTTTGTCTTCGTCTTCGTCCCCCAGGGGGTCGTGCTCGGGCCCTGGCCGGACCGATCGATCAACATCGATTCAGGACGTTCGAAGCAGAAGGTCACCAGGTACGTTCGCCGACGGTATCGAGACGTCTGGATTCGGCCTGCAACCATAGCTGCGACGGGACAGCTATTGGCACTGCGAATCTTTTGCGAGAGATGATCTGCGCCTCCTGCATTGCATTCGAGATCTAGGCCAGCGAAGGAGCTGGCAGGGCAGCCCCCAGGGGAAGGGGCCGGCATCCGGGTGCAGAGCCGCCACCGTGTCCGGCGGTGCACGCCGTGTGCCGGCGGCCGTCGAGCACCGCCCGCCACGCCGTGAGGCAGGGCACCGCTGCCTGCTCCCATGTCTGCACGAACGAAATGGGCATGGAAAGAGTCCTCCTCCTCCTCCTCCTCCTCCTCCTCCCCCTCCTCCTCCTCCTCCTCCTCCTCCTCCTCCTCCTCCTCCTCCTCCCCTTCTTCCTCCTCCTGCTCCTCCTTCTCCTTCGCCTCCGCCTCCTCCTCCTCCTCCTCCTCCTCCTCCAGCAGTTCCTGTTCATCTTGAACCGGACCCGCTGTCCGCGCCGCCGCGGCCTTTGTCCATTCGAGACAGCAGGCCGCCTGCCCAACAGCGGCCGCTGTTGGCTTGGGACAGCATTTGTTGTTGGGCAGTGTACCCATTCTTTCCGTACCCATTCCGGGCGTCCAAATCCATGGGGCGTGCGAGGGCCGCCTTGGGGCAGTGGGGCTCCTCTGAGGGAGTCGTGGGGCTTCCTCGGGCCCTGTCGCTGGCCGTCTCGAGGCCATCTCTGGCCGTCTTGGGGCTTTCTTGGGCCGTCTTGCGGCCCCCTGGGGCCGTCTGGGGGTCTCGTGGGGCCGTCTTGCGTCTTCGTGGGTCCGTCGAGGATAGATCCGTTCCAGAGCGGTCTGGAACGCTCTCAGAGCGTTCTGGAACGCTCTGAGAAGGCCGCGGCGCCCGGTACATCCTCCAGAGCCGCCGCAGCTCAGAGACTTTCGATTCATCCTCGCCCGATGTTAGCCTCGTCCTGGCTTCGTCTTACTCCAGGAGTGCCCCGGGAGCTGGCTTTGATAGAGTCCGGGCCTTCGGGGGCTTCCACGTTGTAGCCGGATTCCCCTCCGAAGTGCTGGCCAGGATGCGCGCCTGGACAGGCGCTCGGTGGGTCGTTCTGCGAATGGGCCCCCGCCCTGGTCTGCAGGATCGACGGGTGAGAAGCAGGCATCCGCGCTAGGACCTTCCAGGGCTTGTCCCGTGAAGAAATGTCCTGTGGGCCCTCTGGGCTTCTTTTGTTGGAGGCACCTGCTTGGGAATGCAGGCATGCGGTATCCAGCGGGGGTCTTGAGCCAGTTCGGTTCAAGCTGGAGGGATCATGAAGGTTAGCCAGGTATCACAATGGACGAGCTCTTTGAAAGCCACGTCCGTTCTCGCAAGCAGGGGGTGCTCAATGATTGCGTTGAGACGGGTGTGATGTTTGAGCCATATGGGCAGAATCGAAAAACAATGAGTCCCGCGGAAGAGAGCGCAGCAAAACATGTGTTCGGTACTTTGGACGAGCCTCCTGGCGTCAGGAAGGATTACCAGGACAGCATCAGAGTGGTGCACTTCAGAAACTGCGGGCACAGTGACCAGAAGATAGCAGAAAGGTTGAGGCTGCCAGCTGAATTTGTAAAATCATGCAGAGCTCCGGACAAGCTTCCGGTTCCGAAGCAAGTGCCAAAGTACATCGCAGATCATGGCCTTCGCTGCCTCGAGGGAGGCATCGAGCCCTTCCGCCCTGCCGAACTGCGGCGCGCCTTTGTGCAATCGTCTGGCGCTGTCCTGAGAGCCCTGTCTTCTTCCCTGTCGTGGGTTGCGGCACCAGCACTCAAGCGGGACTACGACACCGGCGAAGTATGGGATACGGGCCACCGTCTGTTGCGCGAGAAGGCGTCGTGTGGTTTGCGCACTGGCGTTCCAGTCGTGGACGCTGCGATCGCGAGTATCATTGAGGAGTACGAGATTGATGACCCAGGAGCGTACCTTCTTTGCAATCGCTACAAGGATGGGCGGGCGTTCATTGCCCCACACCAGCACGACTTCTGGAGTGCCACATTCTCTTTCGGAGCATCCCGTGTATTCATTTTGGACCAAATGGATTTGATTTTGCAAGATGGGGACGTATTGATCTTCGGTTCTCAAAAGCATTCAGTTCCTAAAATGCCGAATTCCATTGGTGAGCGGATTTCTCTGTCTCTGTTTTGGTACCCTAATTGGCGTTCGTATTGCAGCTACACAGAGGAGCAGTTGAACCAGTGGCAGATGGAAAGTGAAGCGGAGGCACTTTGGGCAGCACAACGAGCAAGTTCTGTAGATATGCTGTCGCAGCTTGGTTTCAATCTGGATGTTATTGTTCCTGCCTTGAACCATTGTTCTGACGATTTCGATGCAGCAATGGACACACTGCTTACCACAAGCGATCGCCCTGATGAGTGTAAGGACACGGTGTGTGTTTCAGGCGACCCAACCACCAAGCCAGATGTACCAGATGCGACAGAGACGGCCGATCGGCCGAAGAGCAGATGGCGACACCATCGACGTTCGAGCTAACCGTTTCCGTGAAACCTTCGTACACTTTTCATTGCGCGGTGATTTTTCTGTGAGGCTCTTATTCGGCCTGGAGCGCCTCAGTTTTCAGTTCGCACTTCATGCAGTGTTTGCATGTTTCCGCTTCTGTACAGATGGGAAGTTCGAACACGCGGCATCTTAAATACGTCTTCGCTCAAATGGCAAACATAGCAATGGCATCCAGCGAGAGAGTCCAAACTCGTACATTCACCAATGCCCCTGGTGTTCTGTGCTCCTCATCATCCTCCCTCTCCCCCTCATCCTCTTTCTCCTCCCCTGGGGTTCGAACACAAAGGAACGGGTGGACCTCTACCCGTCATTTCAAACAAGATTTACAGCGTCGCTCGTTTGAGTAGACCCCCATTTGACCGGGACCATATTTTACATGAGTTGCGTTGCCCCAGTGTTCTGCCCCTGCTGCGCTTGCACCTCCCCCGCCTCTCGCCTTCGTTGTCGGGTGGTTGCCCTCGTTGGCGCTTCATTTCCATTCTAATCGGTGATGCCAGCACTGCGCTGCTCAGATGCTCTCACAACAGACACTGTCTAGTCTGCCTAGTCTGCTACAGCCAAGTGTGTGTGTGTGTGCACGGCACGGTGCGAGCCTACAGCGTGCGAAGTGCCACTCCGAGAGCTGATGGCCGTCGCCGCTCCCACCATTGCTTTCTGACGTGCAGTTCAGTGACGTCCTCGTCCTCCTCCTCCTCTTCCTCCTCCTCCTCCTCCCCACTTCTCCTCCTCCTCCCCTCCTCTCCTTCATCTTCTCCTGAGCCTGATTTGGGATTCTCTCTGGCTCCAGTAATCTCGAGCTGTTTTCGAGCCAAGTTGTGACTGATTCTCGCCTTGCCATGCGCACTAGAGCGGTTCATCACTGACACGGCCCGTCTGCAGTAATCCAGATGGGGCCCCGATCTTCGAACCACCCATTCCTCTCCTCCCTTTTGTTTTCCCTCCTCTTTCCGTCTCGTCTGCCCTCTCCTCCGTCCTCCTCCGTCGATCCTCTCCTCCGCTCAGGAATGGCGCGGCACCGCAGCCGATGCCGTCTGCTGGATCTCTCATCTCGCCTCTCCCAGATTCAAGTGCTTTCCGGGAAGACCCATCCCTACACACAGCAGCCATTTGTCGGAAGTTGGAGCATATACACTACCAGTGGCGGGCGGTTGTTCAATCCCAGGATTTTCTTGAGGCTCGGGGACGACGTCGGGGTGGTGTGGTGTATACTTTTTTCCCCGTTTTCCGGAGAAACAGCGAAGAATGTAGACACCATGATCCCGTATACACCAGGATCCGCTTTCCTGTGCGGGATTCAGTGTGAGGCCAGACAGAGGCGTTGGTGTATAGAGCTCGGTTCCCTAAATGAAAAACCCAGGCCCTCTTTGAGGAAACATACGGTGCGGTGTTGCCATTGTTTCTTCCATTTGCAGCGGCCACGGTGCCTCGGATCCCTCCTGCGCCGCCCTCGCCGGCGACGGCTCCAGGCCTCTCTCCGGCCATGGCTCTCCCGTCGACGGGGGAGCACATCGCCGCGGACGTCTCTCCCGGACGTGTCGGCGTCCCCCCCCTGATGGTTTGGCGACTTTTCGCCAATCGACCCGTGGCGATCAAGTCAAGTACATCAAGGCAGATCCGTGTAAGTCGAGGTGAACCCACACACATCTAGATGATTCCAGAGATACTCCGGCATATCTGGGGGACTCGTGGGAGCTTCAGCGCGGGTCGAGGGACAGCACCGTCTAGATTGCTTTGGGGCCGTCCCTACAACCCTCGGCAAAATGAACCTCAAACATATCTTACGTGGCTGAACTGCTAGTGGGGAGATCTTGGACAGAGTAGCGATGACTGCGAGATACTTGTATGCGCCGCCCCTCCAATGTCGGTCGTCATCGAACTTCCGAGTCGTTCTCGGTCAGACCACCTTTGCCCTGGCCTCGACATTGGAGGGGCGTCGTATCGACATTGAAGAGTGCGCCGACATCGTAGGGGCGCGTTCGCCGTTTCGGAGTTAATTTTTTGGACGAGGGTAGTAGGCCAGGGGGCCGTTTGAAAACGCGTGAGGAGCATCAGCGGCGCACATATCCGCAGACACGCCCTCGCGGTCTGGATCCCGGAGTGCGGTCCCGGGGATACGTGGTCGCACGTACTCTTCCAGAGCGGGGCATCAGCGAAATAACACCTCGTATATCCACGGGGTCGTGGCCCATTGGCCCGGCCCGCGAGGCCATGTATACAGATACGTTTCCGCCCACGAGAGGATGGAAAGGCGTTTCTGGGGCAGGGCGAGAACTTCAAGGGCGGAAGACTCGAGAAGAACGAGTCGTCGGAGGTCTGGATCTGTCTTGCCAAGCACTACGGGCAATCCAGGCTGCCCAGGATCACCAGTTTCCCCGGGACAGCAGCGCTTCTTTTCAGGACTCCCACAGACGCAGCGGCGCTGAAGCTCTGGTCCTCCCAGAGTGCCGCTCTGATCAGTTTGGGAGTGCAGAAAAATATCCACTTGTGCAGAAAAATATCCACTTTCTGGCTGTGATGAACGTGTAAAGCGAGCTTCACCTACATACACACTGGGATGTGGATCGTCATGTGTGTTTTAGCAAATCGGTCTGGCAGTGAGATTCGTTCCACTGCGCACACACATTCGACATCGTGATCTTTTCGCGACGTGAGCTCGGAACTCTCGATTCTCAATCCCAGGACCGGTAAGTGTTTGTTAGGCTTGGGGCCCCGGATCGAACCCCAGGCGTTCGAACCGCGAACGCACGCCCGTGATCATCTCTTCACGATGCCAGCAGTCTGGACACGCTGCTCCTCTGAGGCTGTCCACAGAAGGCCAATACATAACATGATTACCAGGCCAGCTGGGGCCCACATTGGGCCAGATCTTGGTGCGCATCGGCTCCCAGCCAGGCCATCTTGGCGCTTTCCGAAACTTCTGTCGACCTCTACTGAGTTGGGGACGCTGTGGTCGGCGTGGAGGGGAACGCGCCGCTCGCCGAATTCGGCCAGATTCGGGGCTTTGGGAGGGTGTGGGGGCGCAGCCTTGGTGTTCCCCGCGCTCGCCGCTCCGAACACTGCGGTCGTGGAAGGTATGCTCCCTCGCGCATAGACACCAGTCACAGACCCCAAGGTCAGAAGAGCAAGGGGTCGTTTCCTGACGTTTCACGATGACTGCAGAAACGAGGGCCGCTAGACATTCTCGGAAATCCTGGGGCGCATCCTTCACTCTCGTCCCTCCTACGCGTGGGCCCGAGCTGGAGCAGGGGTGGTGCATGCCTGTTGTTGTTTGCCCCCGGGCGGGCGCGCCCGCTCTGCGGCTGCTGCGAGCGCGCGCGGCGCCGCAGCTGCGGAGGCCGGGGACCCGGACGCCATCGACAGCCCGCCTCCGCCGCCCTCGAGGCTCCCCGCGAGTGGCGAGCATGTCCGTATCCGCGCCCTCGCGGTCTGAGCCACAGGGCACGATCCCGCGGATACGCGGTCCCACGGACCCGTTCCGCGCGGGGCGCCCGCGGAGGAGGAGAGCGCCTCGCGCCCTCGGGGCGCTCGCGGCCCCGCGGGGGCGCTCTCGGCCCGCGGGGCCGCGGATGCGGCGGAGCGTCGTCCGCCCACGAGCTCCGGCGGGGAAGGGCGAGGGGGGGAGCCGAGAGGGGCAGGAGGGGCCGAGAGGGGAAGGGCAGCCGGCTGCCCGGTGGGGGCCCTCGACCCAGGCCCTTTTGGGTCGCCAGCCAGGGGGAGGTCCTCGGGTGCCGCTGGGGCCCCCTGCCGGGCCTCGGGAGGCGCCTGCAGGGGTGCCTGCCCTTCGGGAGAGGGGCAGGGGCAGCGGGCCCGGGCACCGTGAGCCCGGCCATGGCAGATCTTATGGTGTTCCAACCTGCTTCTTAGCCTTGACCACCAGAAAGAAGTTCGAGCGCCAGGAAAAAGTACTCACAAGCTCAAGGTTTGCA
>CAUYUJ010009335.1:572838-575338 GCA_963575745.1 Prorocentrum cordatum
CTCCTTCTCTCCTCCTCCTCCTTCTCCTCCTCCTCCTTCTCCTCTTCCTCCCTCCCTCTCTCTATCCCTCCTCCTCGTTCTTCTCCTTGTCCTCCTCCTTCTCCTCCTCCTAGTCGACATCACCATCATCATCATCATCATCATCATCATCATCATCATCATCATCATCATCATCAGCATCATCATCGCCATCATCATCATCATCATCATCAGCATCATTATTATCATCATCATCATAATCATCATCTACATCCACATAATCATCATCTGCAGCAGCACCAACATCGTCATCATAGTCATCACCACCACCGCCGTCATCATCATCATCATCATCAGCAGCATCATCATCATCAGCATCAGCATCAGCATCATCACCAACATCATCCGCATCATCATCAGCAGGAGCATCAACATCAGCACCATCGTCATGATGATGATGATGATGATGATGATGATGATGATGATGATGATGATCATCATCATCATCATCATCATCATCATCATTATCGTCATCATCGTCATCATCATCATCACCATCATCCCTCTCTCTGTTTCTGTCTCTCTTTTTCCCTCTCTCTCACTCAATCTCATCATGCCTCCCTCCCTCCCGCCCCCCTCCCTCCTCGTTCTTCTCCTCGTCTCTCCTTTATCCTCCTTCTCTCTCTTTCTATCCGTCCCTCCCTCCTCCCACTCCCTCCCTCCATCCCTCTCTCTCTCCTCCTCCTTCTCCTCCTCCTCCTCCAGCCCGATGCTTCGCGGCTAGCGGATAGAGGATCAATATTCTAGGGATATTTCTGCCCTCTTTGGGTTCCCAGGGGCCTTTCGAGGTCCTTCAGGGATCTCCAGATGCCTCTTGCTTCCAACTCCCCTCGGCCCCTCTCCGTCCGTCCCCTTCGGATCCGTGCCCTTCATGTCTGAACTCCTTCACTTCTGAACTGGCGCAACAACTGCTTGACACAAGTGCCCTTCAATTGGCATTCCCCATTGCGCTGCAATGTGCCACGCCAGTGTGTGAAAGTACGTGGCACCGAACCGTCGACTTCCACACAGCGCGGCGGAAACCACATCGATAGCGACAGCAGGTATTGAGGGTCCAGAACTTTGAAGGCGACGAGGCCGTAATGAATTTGGAAACGATCGCACAACCATTGCCAGGCACATCGACTCCTCGACGAGGTTTGCCCGAAGCTATACGACAGTCGTGCAAGCACACCGTAGCCCGAATCTGAACGAAACAACCACAGACCTCGACAACAATAGCCTCGTCATGTGTGCGGTCGGTCCATGGCTGTCAGTTTCTTCGGCTGGGGCAGCCAGACCCATCACATCACACATCGGGCAGTATCGCCACTACCACTGTCCGTCCACTGCCGTGCACATTCCGCCCCTGCAATGCCGTTGCAAATGATGTGAGCTCTGCACGAGACGAGATAGTACATGCTGCCCGACCCTGAAGAGGGTCGCCGTCTGCTACGTCGCGATTGTTGGAGCGAAAGCTCGTGCAGACACGGGCACGGGCAATGCTTCACGTTGTTTTCGGGAATACGCATGGCGGGATCCCTAGGGACGCGTGACACGCGTCCCTGGGGATCCCAGAACGTGCGCCGAATAAACAAAATCGTATCTCGGGATTACTTAAGCGCCACGGCGGAAGCGAGCGCGTCGGATCAGCGGGAGCTCCCACTGGGGGCAGCAGTGTCCAGCCCCTCGACGGGTGCCCCACGATGCCTTCCGCCCTCGCGCCGGGGCCGCGGAGCCCTCGGGCCTGAGCTCAGGAGTCCACGGCGGACGTGCCAGCCGATGCCTTACAGGAAGAGCTCTCGTCGCAGGCGCCTCGAGCATGAGCACGAAGCAATACGCCGTCGGGCGCGTGGGCAGGCAGAGTTTGGGTGCGAGCTTTCACAGTCGCTGCGCCTGCTCAACAGGGCCATAGGCGGAGGAGGAGGAGGAGGAGGGGGAGGAGGAGGAGGAGGAGGAGGAGGAGGAGGAGGAGGTGAGGGAGGAGGAGGAGGGAGGAGGAGGGGGAGAGGGAGGAGGAGGAGGAGGAGGAGGGGGAGGAGGTGGAGGAGGAGGGAGGGGAGGGTGGAGGAGGAGGAGGAGGAGGAGGAGGGAGCCGCAGCAGGAGGAGGAGGGGGCGGCGCCTGCAGCACAGAAAAAGGGGACGCGATGCCTCCCAAGACGCCCCCGGGTGTCTGGCAGAGGCCGCGCTGTCGCCATGTGCGCCTCCTCTGCGCCCCGGCGGGGGGCCGGATCTCCTCGTCCCGGGGCGCTCGGCCCGTGAGGTCCCGTCGTGTCCCCGTGCGTGCCCTTCGGGCCCGAGGAGGAGGATGAAGATGCTGCTGCTGCTGTTGCTGCTGCTGATGATGATGACGATGGCGATGACGATGAAGATGACGATGACGATGATACTGATGTAGATGCTGATGCTGCTGACGATGATGCTGATGGTGATGATGATGACGCTGATGATGCTGATGCTGCTGATGATGCTGATGATGGC
>CAUYUJ010009335.1:577838-587838 GCA_963575745.1 Prorocentrum cordatum
AGGCGCGCACTCACGCACTCACGCACGCAAACGCACATGCAAACACAAGCGTGTACACGCGCGCACACACAAACACACACACACATTACACACACGGACACGCACACGCACACGCACACGCACACACGTTCACACACACACACACACATACACACACGCGCACCCGCACCCGCACGCGCACACGCACGCGCACGCGCACGCACACGCACACGCGCACGCGCACGCACACGCACACGCGCACGCGCCTGCGCACGCGCACACGCACGCGCTCACGCACACGCACACGCACACACAGACACACAGACACACAAATACGCACACGCACACGCACACGCACACGCACATGCACACGCACACGCACACGCACACGCACACGCACACGCACACGCACACGCACACTCACACATACACATACACATACAGATACACATACATGTACATATGCACATACGCATACACATACACATGCACGTGCACGTGCACATACACATAATACACACCTGCACATGCACGTGCACACACATACACATACATATACACATACACAGATATCGAAACTTGCCGCAGCCCTGGGGAACTACAGAAATTATGGGACGACGACAGCGGACGACGACGGACGATGACGACGGCAACGACGGCTACGACGGACGTCCGACAATGACGGCGAGCAGGAAAAACAACACGCAGACACAAGGAATCGCCGATTCCCAGGACACGGAATCCTGGGATTTGTGCCTCTTTGTCTGTGTGCCCCTGGGCCCCCTCGAGTAGGTCAGCGTGCTCTTCATACCGTCCCTTGGCAACGCCCGCGCCTACACGACGGCAGGGCCCCCCAGAGCCCAGGGCCATCCCCGTGGCCGAGGCATCACGAGCATCTCCAGGAGGTTGGGCGGCATGGGTGGGGCCAGGCACTCGACTCCCTCGGCCACGGACCGGTCCAGGCTCTTCGCGTCTCGCCCTCTTCCGCCGCCTCCTCCTCCTCCTCCTCCTCCTCCTCCTCCTCCTCCTCCTCCCCTTCTCCTCCCCTCCTCCTCCCCTCCTCCTCCTCCTCCTCCTCCTCCTCCTCCTCCTCCTCCTTCCCCCCCTCCTCCCCTCCCTCTCTCTCCTCCTCCTCCTTCTCCTCGCCCCCCTCCTCTTCCTCGCCCTGCTCCGACTACGAAGGCAAGAGCAGCAATGCGAGAGAGAGAGAGGGGGACAGACAGACAGACAGACAGACAGACAGACACCGAGGAGGGGCGGGGGCGCTGCCCCAGGCGCCGGGCCCGCGGGCGCACACGTCCGCTGCCTGGAGGCCCTGATGGTCGCCAGGACGCGGGGAGGAGGTGGCGGAGGTGCAGTGGAGGGTCATGCGGTCTGCTGTCGCCGAGTCGTAGGTTTCAGTCGGGCCCGTCCCTCTACAGGAGGAGTATTCAAAAGCAGTCCAGAAACAGTCTGGGGACTTTTTTTGTGGGGGGGGGGGGAATGTCGGAGTATTTTCGTAAATAGTATTTCGCAGTTTTCGTTGAAAGTCCCCGTGTAGGGGGACAGGCCCGACTTAATCGTAGGTTCACATGACTGCAACACTCCAGACGCTCTGGCAGCACCTACAGGCAGCCCGCATAGCATAAGGATGGGCAACCTTCCCAAGGGTACCCTTGCATGCTTGTCCCTTCGGCCCATGCTTGGAAACCTTCACTGGCCAACTTCGCTCGACAAAAACATTAACATGGCCCTCCAAGGCCCTTGCATCCTTACCGCGCGTCCTTGTGATACGGATTGGCTGCGTTCCAGAAACAGAAACAGTACAGTGGAGACCCATGCCAAGAAACACCCGGCTTGCCTCCAGGGTGCCCTAGGTTTCGTGGATTTCGATGGTATTGCGATGGAGAGCGCGACGCTCCCACACCCAAACTCTCAATGGCCGTCCTGGGGTCTCAGGGTTGGGTTTCTTGTGGAAGGGTTATGGCGACCTGGCCTCCACTGTATGGCGCACGTGTTGGGGCAGTGTTCCCATACTTTTTTGCCTGCGCATCACCGGAAGTCCGTTTGGCTCAGAAGAGTCCCGCAAGTAAACGACACGTTGGCCCGACATGGAGCACACAAGACTGCATCGACGTGCTTCGATCGTCCAGCTTGATTGTCTTGACCGTCTCGACGTGATCAAGGAGAAGCAGCGACGAGGAGGAGGAGGAGGAGGAGGAGGAGGAGGAGGAGGAGGAGGAGGAGTTTATGGGGCTTTGGGGAGCCCCATGGGGTTCTGGAAGGTCGCCGGGGGGCTCCAGTGTAGGATGTGGGGGAACAGGAGTTGGAGGAGCTGGAAGGAGGTGGAGGAGGGGGAGGAGGAGGACGAGGAGGAGGGACGTGGGAGGAGGGCAGCAGGAGGGAGGAGCACTGTGTTGTTTTCCCGCAGCGTGGGCTTACCCAAGGCGCTCCTCTTTTGTTGTTCCTGCTTGAAGGAATACTGCCTGGCCTCAACTGCCGGCCGGCTCCTCGTCACCCGCGTACCAATTCCTTGCGCATGCGTCACCTGTGTTATGATGTGGTGTGCGGCGTATGCTGTACTGTGCTACGCTAGGCCGTGCTTGGCTATGCGATACCTTGGTGTGGTAGGGTATGCTAAGCTATGCTAAGCGAGGCTAAGTTTTGCAGCGCGAGTCGCTGCAAGAGAATGCACTGGAATGGTTTGGGCATGCTGCGCTACGTCAAGACATGGCGTGCTCTGCTGTGCTATACCGTGTTGCCCCATGGCGCGCAGTGAAGCTGCGCCATGATCTGCTAGGCGGTGTCCCGATCAAAAGGCATTGTCCTGCCGTGCTCTGCACACGCCCGCATGCCACCTTGCGCCTGCAGCAAGCGCGAGCCCCCCGAGCGGGGCCGCGACGGGCTCGCTGCTTCTCTGGGGCTTCCGGGGGGATTGCTCCCCGCCGCCACGGCTGGACTCGACGCGGAAGGCAGCTGGGCAATCTTCCCAGGGGTGCCCTTCCAGCCTTGCCCCTTCGGGTCATTCTCAGCGACTCTCGCTGGCCAACCTCCCTCGGAAAGACGCGAGCGTGGCCCTCCAGGGCCCTTGCATCTCGACCGCGCATCCCCATCATGCGAGCTGGCTGTATCGAGACGCGCTCCAGAAGAGGTCTGGAAGGCAGTTTTCCGAGCGGAGGGGCGGACGTGGCAGGACGGCGAAAAGGTGGAGAAGGCGGGGGAGGAGGAGGACTTTCTGCAAGGGCACCCTCGAGGGCGCGAGGTTATTCGCATTTCGCGCTTCACGGTTCGGCTCCGATGCCGCCTCATCCTCCTCTTCTCCCTTGGGGAGGCCCTGGGACTCCAAAGCCCTTTGGGAAGGCCCGCCCCTTCTCGCTTCCCCCCCTCGCTCGCCGCCTATGATCAATCGATCGCAAATACGGATCAAGGGGGCGTAGATTAGCGACGGGTCCGTTCCCATGGTGCATCGCGGATCTCCGCCGCCGAACGAGGCGGCATTGGCCGCATTTTCGGGAGGGCCCCTCCCGCGATCCATGGAGTTGGCGACCCCGCGCCAAATCCATGGATCGCTAATCCATGTTTGCGCGCGCCCGATAGGAGGGCAGGAGGTGCAGCACGAGGGCAGAAGAAGGAGGAGGAGGAGGAGGGGACAGAGGAGGAGGAAGGAGGAGGAGGAGGAGGAGGAGGAGGAGGAGGAGGAGGACGAGGAGGAGGAGGAAGAGGAGGACAAAAGAGGAGGAGCAGGATGATGATGATGATGATGAGGAGGAGGAGGAGGAGGAGGAAGGAGGTGCAGCAGCGCCAGGCGGCCTGGGCCACCGCCCCGCCGCCCCGCGGCGCCCGACCCCCCCGAGGAGCCGCAGCCAGAGGCTCGCGTGCGACTTCCGGAGACGCGCGCGCCTCCCCCCCCTCTCCTCCTCCTCCTCCTCCCTCCTCCCTCTCCTCCTCCTCCTCCTCCTCCTCCTCCTCCTCCTCTTCCTCCTTTTCCTCCTCTTCCTCCTCCTCCTCCTCTTCTTCCTCCTCCTCCTCCTCTGTCCCCTCCTCCTCCTCCTCCTCCTTCTCCTCCTGCCCTCGTGCTGCACCTGCTCCTCCTCCTCCTTCTCCTCTTCCTCCTCCTCCTCCCCCTCCTCGTCCTCCTCTTCCTTATCCTCCTCCCCCCTCGGGCGTTGCGCACACGCCGGTCGCCGAGAGTAGGCATCCCACCCAGACCCCCTCGCGTTGTGAACAGAGATCGCGACGGGAGGCGGTTCGCTATTTTCGGCCTCTGGGGGCCCCTAAACCGGGCCTCGGGATCGTCAACAAAGGACTCGGGATGCAGAACCGGTCCCAGGGAAGGGGTCCAGACCTCTTGGGGTCGACGTTGTGAACACGTCACGACGTCGGGGGTCTGGGCATTCGGGCTCATAAGAGGCAGGGGTCAACGCAGACGGGGGCCAGCCAGAGCGCGGGATCTTGCAGGATCCTGCAAAGCCAGGGGCCCACCGACGTGGGCTTGGGCCCAGGATCCTGTAGGATCTTGCAGGATCCTGCAAAGGAGATCCCCGACCCCAGGCCAGGATTGACCCGGGTCAGTAGATCCCCGATCCCAGGGATCCGACACGTCGACAAAATTGGAGCGACCTGTTTTTGGCTGTTTTCGGCCTCAGGGGGCCTCGGGACCGTCAAAACTGGCTCGGGGCGAAAAACCAGCCCAAGGGAATTGGTCCAGACCTGCGTCGACAAAAATTGGAGGGACTGGATGTTTGGGATCTCTGGATTCCCAGGTCTTAATCTATCTCCAGCGCCGTCCTACTTCAAGAGTCGATGTGCTTTTCTTGTGCTTGTTATTCTTTGGGCGGGCCCGAGCCTCAAGAGTCGATTGCTTTTCTAGTGCTTTTCTTGTGTGCTTTTCTTGGCTTGCTATTCAAGCCGCCTTCCTACTTCATGTTTCAACCCACCTTCCACGTCTGAGCGCCCTCCCCCTCCTCCCTTCGCGCGGCCGCCCTCGCCTTCGTCTCTCCCTCCTCGCACGCCGCACACTTTGCCCATCGGCTGCCCCGATTCGCCTGACGCTAGCGCGGACTGCCTCTGCCTCGCCGCCGACGGCCAACAAGTTGCCACCTACTTCTTCCGGCTGGCGGGGCGGGCGCGGTGCACGGAGGGGGGACGACAGGTGGCCGGAAGGGGCCCTCAAGGGGGGTCCTCTGGAGCCCAGAGGGGGCACGAGAGGTGCACGTGTCTACCCCCGCTCCTCCCCCTCCCCCTTCCCCCCCCCGATTCTGAAGTCGGGCACGTCCCTCTACGGGAGGAAAATTCCCAAATAGTCAAACAAATACTCGGGGGACCATTTTCTGACCATTTCTGTCAATCAGTTTTGAACATCATTTTGGGGATTTTTTCATTTTTCAGATAAAATCCGCCTGGAGGAGGACATGCCCGACCTAACCCTATTCGCCCCCCCCTCTCGTTGAGCAACGCCCGGCCCCCTCCCCCCCCGCGCGCATCCTCACCGCGCATCCTTACTATGCCACTTGACTGCGCAGTCGAGGTTGCTTACAGTCGAGCGTCTGCTGATTAGGCAACCTCCTCCCGAAACGCTGGGCCAGCGTTTCTTAACCGACTTGCCGGAAAGCTGTCCCTGCTTCTGGAGCACCTTCGCCCCTCCAGCGTTCACAACGGAAATTGGCCCATCTTTGTTTCAAGCAGCTTGCCGGTCAATTCACCTTTCGGTCGCCCCGAATCGCTACCCGCTGGAGCGGCTTCTCTGCTCTGCCGCCGACGGAGAAGAAGTGCCAACCAACTTCCGGGAAGCTGGCCAAGGTTTCTTAAGTGATAGTTGTCTTGATCCTAGGTTCGGCTGGGGCCCAGTGGAGACCGATGCCAAGAGACATCCTGCCTGCCTCCAGGGTGCCCTGGGTTTCGTGGATTCCGATGGCTTTGCGATGGAGAGCATGACGCTCCCACACCAAAACTCTCAATGGACGCCATGGGGTCTCAGGGTTGGGTTTCTTGTGGAAGGCTTCTTGTGGCCTGGCCTCCAATCTCTGGCGCACGTAAGGAGGATGAGGAGGAGGAGGAGGAGGAGGAGGAGGAAGAGGAGGAGGACGAGGAGGACGAAAAGGAGGATTTTTGTGGAAGGTTTCTCGTGGAAGTTTTCATGTGGCCTGGCCTCCACTGGTAGGTCGACCCTGCCGAACCAAGGGTGCCGTTTGTGCCCTGTGCTTTTCGCGCCCGCCGTCCTCCGCGATCTCCTGGGGCAGCGCGCGGCCCTCGGAGAAGGGCCTCGTGTCCTCTCGGGTGCCCCGTCCACGGGTCTCATTTCGATTCCTCCGACTCGGTTCGATTCGATTTCGATGGAGTCCGATTCCGATTCGCTTCGATTTCGGATTCAGACTTGGGGTCCGATTTCTCAACGGGGGCCCACCGGCCTGCCGGTGCCTTCCGATTCGGCTTCTGCCAACTCGGCTGCCGATTTCCGCCCATCCGATTCACGTCGATCGCCGATCCGACTCATCGACTCGATTCAAGGATTGCAAAAAAAACCAAGGATTGCAAAAAAAACGAAGGATTGCAAAAAAAAACAGGATTGCAAAAAAACCCAGGATTGCAAAAAAAAACCCAGGGTTTTTTTGCAATCCAGGGTTTTTTTGCAATCCTTCGGTTTTTTTGCAATCCTTCGGCTCTCCTGGTGCGCCGTCCTAGTCAAGGCCGATGGAATGCGACTCGTGGACTGCCTCTGCAGTCAACCCTCACAGCGAGGTTGAGCTGCTTTCCCAGACCCCCTCGAGGACCTATCAAAACTCGCGACGGGAGGTTTATCACGATTGTCGGCCTCTGAGGGCCCTTGCCGGGCCTCAGCACCGTCCGAAGCATGGCCCGATGAGGATGGAACACCGGTCCTGGGGCATGTAGGTCGAAACCTCCGGGGGTCGACTTCAGGAAGAAACGATGGCGTCCCAGCATAGCATTGCGCAGCATAGCATAGCATAGCATAGCATAGCATAGCATAGCATAGCATAGCATAGCATAGCATAGCATAGCATAGCATAGCATAGCGCAGCACAGCATCCACTATTGCTGCTGAGATATATCCCATCCTTGGCCGCCCCTTCGCGGGCCGCGCCCCGCTCGCAGCGTGCCGGCGTGGCCTCCCGAGGCCCTTTTTTGCCTCCCCGGGCATCCGGCCGCTCCAGCTTCTTGACGCGTGGGCCCGGAAGGTCGTTTGACCACTTCCCCAGGGCCGGTTTGTTCGCCCCGTTTCGTGGTTTGACGGTCGACCCCCAATCGTCTGCTCCTCGCCGAGGGGGGCGCCGAGAGCCCACCGCGCCCAGGAAGACTCGGGTTCGCCATCGGGGGCCCATTGCCGATCCGTCTGTGGTGTATCGCCGATTCCGGCCCCTCGAGCGCTTCCCCTCCATGGACCCCTCGAAGGCGAGGCCCTCTCCGGAGCGCCCCGGTTAAGGACCACACCCTCTGCTGCCTGGCGCCTCATTGGACCATCCTTGGGCCTTTTGGGCGACGCAGTGTCTTGTGTCAGGGAAGCACTCTTGACCAGGGTTGGCTGGAGGGGCTAGGCAGAGTTGGGCGGAGGATTGGCCGTGGTCAGACTGAGGGTCGGCTGGCGGGTTGAGTAAGATAAGTTCGCGATTCCACGATCATGTAGCACATGGATCAGAAGCGCTGCCATAAGAACTCTGGGAGGCTTCGATGCCGACCTGGTCAATGTTCTCAGATATCCCGACTACCATGGGTCACCAGGGCCATCGGGGAGTAGAAGCTTCCGTGGGGCCCGAGCCTGCTGGCAGGCTGGCATCTGAGTCCATGTGCTTACTGCACTGAGGAATGCTGTAGCATCCTCTGACCATCCTGGGCCAATTTTTTGGTGGTGCAGAAGACGTGGGCCGTGTCGGCAGTCGTGGCGAACGGTGGGGACTCCCTGGGGCCACGTCCCCCGATCCCGTCCCCATTTTTCTCCCCCGGCCGAGGCCGTTTGGTCTGAAGCTGCTGGTGCGATGGGCGATGCGGCCGCCTCGCATGGTGCCGGTGCATCAGAGAGCCACTGCGAGACTGCGCAGGGCTCGATCGGGGCGGGTGACGGCCGGGCCGCCCGCGGGGCCGAGCCTCAGAGCCACCACGGGCGAGCGGGCCCTGGGTCGGGGCAGGCCGCCGTCGAGCGCCCCCGCCGGGCGGAGGCCTCCCGCCTCGGCGCCGCCGGCGGCGGGGGGGGTCCCCCGAGGAAGCGGAAGCGCCTCGTCCCGAGCGGGCTCAGGGGCTGGGCGTGCGGCCCGAGGGCGGCCCGGGCCCCCGCGCAGGGCGAGCTGCCAGAAGGCCTCGCCGCCCAGGAGGGGGCGTGCCGCCAGAGGGCGCCCAGCCCTGCGAGGCACGCGGCCCGGGCCCCTGCGCAGGGCGAGCTGCCCGAAGGCCTCGCCGCCCAGGAGGGGGCGTGCGGCCAGAGGGCGCCCAGCCCTGCGAGGCACGCGGCGCGGGCCCCCGCGCAGGGCGAGCTGCCCGAAGGCCTCGACGCCCAGGAGGGGGCGTGCGGCCAGAGGGCGCCCAGCCCTGCGAGGCACGCGGCCCGGGCCCCTGCGCAGGGCGAGCTGCCCGAAGGCCTCGCCGCCCAGGAGGGGGCGTGCGGCCAGCGGGCGCCCAGCCCTGCGAGGCACGCGGCCCGGGCCCCTGCGCAGGGCGAGCTGCCCGAAGGCCTCGCCGCCCAGGAGGGGGCGTGCGGCCAGAGGGCGCCCAGCCCTGCGAGGCACGCGGCCCGGGCCCCTGCGCAGGGCGGTCTGCCCGGGGGCCTCGCCGCCCTCGGCTACAGCGCGCTCATCCGCAGGGCCAGCGACCGGCGGACGTACGTCTCCTACCCGACGGGTAGGGGCCGGCGCGTGTCCATCTCGTGGAGCCGCGCCGGCGGAGAGGATCGCCATGGGGGAAACAGGTCCTGAGAGAAACGGGTCCTGAGGTTTTTCGCCGTGGTCGGGGTTCCAAGGGCCCCGGGACTCAGAAAACGATCTGGGATGAAAAACTCGTCCTCGTGCTGAGAGGAGGAGGCCTTTCGGGTGGCGCAGCGGCTGCTGGAGAAGCTGCGGCAGGGCGCCTCCCAGCTGGACGCCATGGAGTTCAAGGAGGCGCTGCTGGCAGAGCACCGCGGGCCCGGCGCGGCGGAGCAACGCAGGGCGCCCAAGCACAGGAGGCTCCCGAGGGGGTCCAGCGAGGCCGAAGCCCGGGCCAGGGACGTCCTGGCTGCCTGCGAGAGCGCGCCAGGGCGGCGCGTGACCGATGCGGACGTGTTGGCCGTGCTGCGCGTGTGGAGTTTCCGCCAGAACACTGCCAGGGTCAACGTGCTGCCCCAGGGGGAGCTCCGCGTGCGCTCCGAGATGCTGGGGGTGCTCCTGACGCGCATGTATGCGAGGTGCGGCGTCGCTGCTGCCACTCGGGATTTCCCCGCCGTTACGCGGCTTCTGTGCCACTACGTGCGCGACAACCCTCCAGAGGGCCTGGCAGAGTCTGAGCATTTCCCCTTCACCACGATCTGCGTCAACAAAGGCTTCGCGGCGGCCCGCCACCGTGACAACAACAACGTGGGCATAAGCATTGTCAGAGCTTTGGGAGACTTTCAGGGTGGCCGTTTATTGTACTGGCCACAGGATCCAGGCGCGCGTGATTGCCCAGATGTCGCCGATTTGAACCCAGAGGCTGCCGTTACGATGGATGTGGGCTCCAAGTTCTGCTTCGTGGACGGTCGCAAGGCCCACGAGGTAGAGCCCTTCATGGGCGAACGTTATGTGATCGCTTCGCTCATTCCGCCGGCCCATACTGCACCACTGCTGCTACATCTATGATGGTGCGCCCATGGCTGGCTAAAAGAAGGATAGGGGATTCTAAAGGGGAGGACGCTGAGGCGGCGGAGGAGGAGGAGGGGGGGGAGGAGGAGATCGAGGAGGAGGAGGAGGAGATCGAGGAGGAGAAGGAGAAGGAGCAGAGGGAGGGAGAGATAGAGTAATAGTAATAGTATTATTATTAGTAGTCGTAGTAGTAGTAGTAGTAGTAGTAGTAGTAGTAGTAG
>CAUYUJ010009335.1:590338-625564 GCA_963575745.1 Prorocentrum cordatum
TCGCCATTATCATAATCGTCTTCAGTTTCATCTTCATCTTCATCTTCATGTTCCTCATCATCATCATCATCATCATCATCATCATCATCATTCCGCGTCTCGTGGCCCCAATGAGGAGCTCCACCGAAGGCACCATTGGCGCTGTCCACATGCGTCTCTCCCACAGCACAGCGCTTCGTGGCCCCATAGGGAGCTCAACCAAAGACCCCAGTGGCGCTGTCCACATGCGCCTCCCCCATCCAGTACGGCGCTTCGTGGCCCCTTAGGGAAATCCACCGACAGCCCCAGTGGCGGGGTCCACATGCGTCTCCCCCACGCACAATACCGTTTTGTGGGCCCATAAGGAGCTCCACCGAAGGCCCCAGTGGCGGTGTCCACATGCGCCTCCCCCACCCATCACGGCGTTTCGTGGCCCCGTAGGGAGGTCCACCTGAGGCCCCAGTGGCGGTGTCCAAATGCGTCTCCCCCGTTTTGTGGCCCACTAAGGATTCCCACCGAAGGCCTTGGTGGCGCTGTCCGCATGCGTCTCCCCCACCCAGCGCGGCGTTTCGTGGCCGCACAGGGAGCTGCACCGAAGGCCCCAGTGGCGGTGTCCAAATGCGTCCCCCCCACCCAGCACTGCGCTTCGTTGCGCCATAGGGAACTCCACCTATGGCCCCAGTGGCGGTGTCCACATGCGTCTCCCCAACACAACACAGCGATTCGTGGCCTCATAGGGAGCTCTACGTGAAGGCCCAGTGGCGGTGTCCACATGCGCCTCCCCCACCCAACACAGCGTTTCGTGGCCCCATAGGGAGCCCCACCGAAGGCCCCAGTGGCGGTGTCTACATGCGTCTCCCCCTCCCAGCACGGCGTTTCGTGGCCGGACAATGAGCTCCAGCTGAGGCCCCAGTGGCTGCACTCGCATGCGCCCCCCTCGCCCAGCACACTGCTCCGTGGCCCCACAGAGAGCTCCACCGAGCACCCCAGTGGACCCGTTCACATGGGTTTCCCCATCCAGTACAGCGCTTCGTGGCCCCATTAGGAGCTCCACCGAGCGCCCCCATGGACCCGTTCACATGCGTCTCCCCCACAAGAACAGCGCTTCGTGGCCCCATAAGGAGCTCCACCAGCTGCCCTAATGGACCCGTTCACATACGTCTACTCCGCCCAGCACACCGCTTCGTGGCCCCATAGGGAAGTCCACCGAAGGCCCCAGTGGAGCCGTTCACATGCGTCTCCCCCGCCCAGCACACCGCCTCGTAGCCCCATAGGGAGCTCCACCGATGGCCCCAGTGAGCCCGTTCACATGTGTCTCCCCCGCACAGTACAGCGTTTCGTGGCCAATAGGGAGCTCCACCGAAGACGATACCCACAACTGCAGTATTCAGAACTGCACGTGGTTGGGTCCTTCGCCAGGCTAATTGTGCCATCGGGGGAGGCTCAGAAACATTTCAGAAGGCTGGGGGACTTCTGAGCCTTCTGGGAAGTCCGCCCGTTCTCGCTTCCCCCCCCGGCGCGCCGCCTCAAGCAAGCCCCAACGGCGTCTAGAGTCTAGAGCACCCCTTCGCGTGACGGCAGTTCCGGTCAGTGGAATGTGGCGGGGAGGGGGGGGGAGCGTCCCCCGATACGCATCATTAATCCAGAGCGCACCAAACCCAGCCCCGCCAACGCCCGCCGACCGACAACGCCAGACCAGAAGGGAGCGAGGAGGTTGGGACACCGTCGGCCAGGGACGCCTCTAGCACCCCCCGAGCTGAAGGGGTTCGCTCCGAATTTGGCATTCCGTTTCCCGACCCAGGCGTCTCGGAGGATTGTGGAGAGCGCGTGCTCAGCGGCGCCACCGCGAGCTGAGCGGCGCTCGCCAGCGGCCACGATCGCCACCGGCTGGTAAGCTTTAAGTGGGCCTGTCTTTTTACAGGGGGGATATTCGAGAATATTCAAAAATAGTATGTGGACGTTTTTTGTATTCTTGAACATGATTTTCAATTATTGTTGGCATATTTTTTATTTTCGTCCAAAACCCGCCTGTAGGGGGACAAGCCCGACATAAGGCAAGCTCCATGCGGCGGATTCCTCCACCGAGGACAGCGCTGCGCCTGAGGCCGGGGAGGGCCGTGCCAGTCCCGCCAGGGACTGCTCCTGCACATGGCTTCAAGGCATGTGTCAGAGGAGAAAGAGGGGTAATTACCCACACAATGGGGGCCCATGCCAAGAAACACCCTGCTTGCCTCCAGGGTGCCCTGGGTTTCTTAGGTTTCGATGGTCTTGCGGTGGAAAGCGCGAATTTCCCGTACCAACAATCAATAAACGACATGAGGTCTCAGGGTTGGGTTTCTTGTGGAATGTTTCTCGTGGACTGGCCTCCAGTGGACCTACACCGCTAATTACCCTTCGCCCCTTTTCCTTTTTGCTTGGGCCTCCTGGGAGGCCCTCGTCGTCACCGCTGGATTCGCTTCGAGATCCTGGTCAGAACGCACCCCGGGAGAGGTCCGCGGAGTAACTAGCGGTATGGGTACCTTTGTAGGTGTCCCCAGTGTGAGTTGCCCTGCGCTGGGAGGGGGAGCTGGCCGCGCTGGGGCAGCGATCGGCGGAGGACGGGCATGCCGTCGCTCTCGGACGCCAGCCGCGAGGAGTCGAGATTCCGATGCTCGTTTTTGGGGGGACCTTCCTGGGGCCCCTCCTGACGGACCTGTTCGGGTCTAGTTCGGCTCTAGTTCGACTCTTGCTCGACCCAATTGGTTCAAGTTCGACTCAAGTACGCGCGCGTTCGCTTCTGCATTGACGCGTGAATGGAGCAAGTGGCTCCAGTCTGCTCGGCCCAAGAGGGGGTCCAGGTGCAAGGGGGTGGTGGGAACAAAACAGCCGGCACTGAAATATCGGACGGCTGGCGCGAAAGTGATTATCCTGCCTGGAGCACATCTCTATCCCAGTAATTGGCATCGCCTCATCTCGATGCCGATCCTGAGGATTCCCTCAGATTCTGAGGGCGCATCCCTCAGAGTGTCATCGCCTTTTGGCTTGTCAATCTTAGAGATAGGGATAAGCTCGAGGCTGGATAGCGATTGCGCCCGTCCGCCGTCCGTTGCAGCGCATGCCTGCAGACGACCCCGGGGACATGCACAGGGGCTGGAGGCAGAAGGCAGACGGGCACCATGGAACCTCAGGTGCTCGTTCGGTGGACCTCCCTGGACCAGGAACATCGGGCGATGAGGTCTACACGTGTCCACTGGCCCGCTGGCAAGGCCGCATCCTGAACCCAGGAGCGGTGTACATGCCCGCCTGGCCAAGCCAGGAGGGCGTGGCGTACACACCGCTGCCGGGTTCAGGCTGGGCCTGGCCAGGGAGCAGTGGACGTGTGTGCAGATCTCGTCGCCCCAGACGAAGCCCCCAGAGCGAGCACACCCACCACCACCACGGAGGAGGAGGAGGAGGAGGAGGAGGAGGAGGAGGAGGAGCATGAGGAGGAGGAGAAAGAGGAGGAGGAGGAGGAGGAGGAGGAGGAGGAGGAGGAGGAGGAGGAGGCCCCCAGAGCGAGCACACCCACCGCTCCCCATGGCTCGTGGGCTGGCCTCCGCTGGGAGGGTGAGGCTCTCCTGGCCTTCTCGCGCGTGGGGGGCAGCGGTCGGGGGAGGGCGGGCTCTCGGACGCCGGCCGCGAGGTGTCGAGGGGCCGGCTTTTCTCGCGCGCCTGGGCGCTTCCGAGACTCCGAGGAGGAGCCCCTCGAGCCATGGCAAAATCGCGACGGGCGGTTTTCAGTTATTCTCGGCCGGGCCCGTATACAGGGCGTTGGGACCGTCAAAGACAATTCCGGATGAGAGACTGGTCATGGGGAACGGGTCGAGGCCTCTGGGGGTCGGCGTCATGAAAACATGACGTCGGGGGTCTGAGGAGCAAGAGGGCATGACAATGGTACGTTCCAAGATTTCCAGGACCAGGACTTTCAGGATGTTCCACACGGGCTGCAGAAACGGTGGCCGTGAAAATCCTGGAGCGCATCCCGAGCCAAGATCATTATGAGGTATTATCCCCGTCCTGGGGACAGGAGTGGCGCGCTCTCCATCTGCGCGCCTTGATTCCGCAGGGCGAATGGGTCAGGGGCAACGTCAGGATTGGCCCAGGGGGGGAATCATCGACCCACAAAAGAGCCCATGGACCGCCGACGGGGGGGGCTCGATTGCCCACTCCGCCCATGAGCGTGCGGATTCGCTATCGGGGGCCCGTCGCCAATCTATCATCGTGGTGGATCACCGATTCCAGCTCGATGTTGCCCCCCCCCCGAGTGGGCACCCTAGCGTTCACCTCGGGAGAGTGGAATCCGATCGGGCCCGATTTGTACCACATGTGGTTTGGACCCATCTCGTTGTTCCCCCCCCCCCCCCCCCCCGAGCTGGTCCCCCCTCTAGCGTTCTAGCGTTCCCCCTCGGGAGGTGGACATCTGATCGGGCCCCGATTTGTAACCACAATGTGGTTGACACATCTGCCTCGGAAAACTCGATTCTCCAACAGGCCCCATGTTTCCCTTTCCCTGGGACGGGGAAGGTCACCACTTCCACTTCCCGGGACCATCTGTCGACAGGTTCCTTAGTCAGAAAGCCATTTCTTATCCGCACTCGTAGCCTTGCGCCAGGTCTGTCGCACCCGCGCCTCTTCTCTTCTTCGGGCAGGGGTTGCCCGAGCGGGTCCCCCAAAAGACGGCAGGCTCCCTTATCCGCTCTTTACAGCGCGTCGTCGTCATGACGTAGGTTCGAGGATCGACGTTCGAGGATCGAGATGTTCTATCGTTTTCTCCATTTGGGGCCCAGGGAGCGTCTCGTCGCCACGCCTGGATTCCCGTCGAAAGTGTTGCCGCGTCGCGTATCTCCCCAAGCCCATCAGGCGAGTAGTCAGGATGAGTCATGTCTGTGCCGCATCTTGAGAGGGCAGCGGGAGAGGAGGTCGTGGAGGAGGAGCTGGTAGCACACGTCTAATAGTAAATAGTCTTTCTGTTGAGCAGGAGTCGTCTTGGTCGCAGTCATAGTTGATCCTGCAGTGGCAGGAGAAGCCTTACTTCATACGAGCCGCAGTCGCTGTCGTAGTCGTAGTCGTCGTGCATGTTGTCGTCGAAGCAGCAGCAACGGTCGCAGTCGTCGTCGTATGCGTCGGCATGCATGGTCGCAGTTATGGGTAGTCGTAGTGGAAGTCGGTGTAGCCGTAGTCGCCGTATTAGCCGTCGTTGCAGTCTTTATAACTCTTTATAAATGTACACAGGGTCGCAGTCGTAGGTGTAGTTGTAGCAGTGGTGGTGCTAGTCGCAGTGCGCCTATGTGTTGCGATCTTGCTGTAGCGGCTCACTACAAACCCCATTCGCATGTTGCCAGAAAAGGTTGGTTCGCACCTCGCCTTCGCGTGTCCTTATCTTGTAATATGTTGTATAGTGGCACGTTGAAAATCCCAATCATTCGGTATGCCTTTCCCTGTCTCGCGAAAGGCCCAGGACTCCCATCTACATACTTGAGGCATCCATTGTAAACTACCGTGGATCGTGGCTCCTAGGGGCACGTACCCATTGCATGTTGCAGGTGCTCGCAGCTTCGAGAGCGGGCATCCATTGCAATTTGCAAGAAGATCGCGGCCCGCACGGGGAGTGCTTGGACTTCTTCGCGGCCTCTTGGCTGTCTTCAGGATTCCATCCGATTTCTTTTATTTTTAATGGATTCCGCTGGGTTGTTGGAATCCTTTGGATTCGGGGGAATTCCTCAGGATCCCCACGGACGCGAGAGGATGTTTCAGGATTCCCCAGGACTCTTTCGGATTCTTGAGGATTCCATCGGGCCTCTCAGGTTTCCTCGGGACCCCGTCGGATTCGGAGTATGCCTCGGATTTCTTCGGGATCCCCCCAGGAATTCTCGAGATTCCTTTCTGGATGCCTCAGGATTCCTTGAGATCCCTTAAGTGTCTCAAGGTCCTTCCAGGCTTCGCCGTATTATTTTGGGTTCCTCGATGTTCGTTTAGATGCTTTTGGCTTTCCTTTTTTGCAATTCCCAGCCTTGTGTCGGATGCCGGAGGATTCCCCAGGATCCCTTCGGATTTGCCAGGGCCTCGAGTTAGAATTCTTAAGGTTTCCTCCGGATTCCTGTGGGTTCCCTCGGCACCACACATCGGGATCGCACAGGACTCGTTTGAACTCGTCAGAACTGTTGAGGCCTCGTCAGAGCTATTGAGGATTCGCCCGGATTCGGTCGGATCTATCAGGAGATCTTTCGGTTCCTCGGGATCCCCTCCGACTCCTCCGTTTTAGTCACAGGACTTCTCGTTCAGGATTATTGTACCCGATTTGTTTTTAAAATGACTGGACGCAGAAGCCCATTGCTGGTTCGCGCACGGATGGCACTTCAACATGTTTCATCCGACTTCCACGGCGAGCTCCCATCACTCGACTTTCGTGCCATGCTGTTGTCGAGCGACTGTCATGAAATCTAATTAGAATCGAAGGGCTGCGGGGACTTTCCACACCTCACGTTTGCGTGGCCGCATTTCTGCAGCAAGCATGCAGCACCCTCACGCATGTCTACAAGCCTCCGGTAAGAATCCTGCACTGGTCCTTTGTTATTCGTGTCCCTGCTCCCCACAATTTCACACAGTGCTCACATAGTACTCCTAGGGCAATCGAGCCCGAAACCTTACCCGTTAGGATTCGTTCTCAGAAAGAACGTTGGCGCCGTGTAAACTTATAGCAGATGTTGTAGCAGCCGTGGCAGTAGTTGTTGTCGGAGTAATCGCACTTGCACTGCTACGTAGTAGTAGTCGTATGGTGGCGTATGTCAAATGCCAGCCTCTCCCCGGGGGCACAGGCAACAGAGCGAAAAGCAAGAGGGTGAGGAAGAGGAGGAGGAGGAGGAGGAGGAGGAGGAGGAGGAGGAGGAGGAGGAGAAGGAGGAGGAGGAGGAGGAGGCGGAGGAACAGACGATGGAGGGGATGAGACGCCATCTGCGTAGACCAGGGGGGGAGGAGGCGGAGGAGCACGACGACGTCGACGACGACCCCGCCCCGCCCCACAGGAGCGGCGCGGAGGAGGCGCTGCTCCGCGCCGCGGAGCTGCAGGAGGCCATGCTGCTGGTGCTGGAGCAGGCCGCGAGGCTGGCGCTGCGGCCGAGCGGCGCGGACAGAGACAGGGGCGTCGACGCGCGCGTCGCGAGCCTGCTGCGCCTGGTAGCCGAGGTGACGTCATCGTCGTCATCGTTGTCGTCCTCGTCGTCGTCTTCGTCGACGCCGTCGTCGTCGTCGACGCCGTCGTCGTCGTCGTCGTCGTCGTCGTCGTTGTCGTCGTCGTCGTCCCAGATGTCTTCTTCCCGGCTCGGGGCCCCGCGGGGAAGGGCTCTGCTTGTGACTTTCCCGGTGCTCGGGTCGTAAGGTGGGAGGGGAGGTCACCACCCACCAAACTCCTCCACCTCCTCCTCCTCCTCTTCCTCCTCTCTTTCAAGCGGACACCCTCGCCCAACCCGAAGGCCCCACTTTGCCCTCCATTCGCAGTGGGGAGGGGACTTCCAGGAGCATTGAAAATTTGAGCCACGTATGGGACCCGTATCCCCCCCCATTCGAAATTTGGGTCTTCGGGTTGGGTTGGGGTGGTCTGGTAGGTAAGGTAGGTTCGTGCGGCGATGGCGCGCCGGCGACGCCGGCGAAGGCGTTCAAGGGTGAACTCTGTATGATAGAACGACGCGGAAGCACCGATAGGACAAGGTAACGCCACTGGACCCGACTGAGTTCGACCTGGAACGGTCGGGGCCGGGATCGACTCAAGGTGGAACGATCGACGCGGTGTCAAAAACCTTGGCGCTCGCCGACGCCGCACGAGCTAGCCGTAGTTAAAGGGAAGCAAACAATGACATAAACATAAAAACCCTGAGGTCCGCGCGGATTTCTGGGATCGGCGTTGGACCCCCCTTCCTGGCGCCGGAGGCGCCGCCAGGGGTCTCCAGCGCCGATCCGAGAAATCCGGACCTCCGAGTTTTTGTTTATGTTTTTGTCATTGTTCGTTCCCCTGAGTCAGGAGGAGAGGGCGAGGTCTGCCGTAGTCAGGAGTCGGGGGCAACGATAGGGGGGGATTGGCATAGGGGGGGATGCATCGACGCGCAATCGCCCATGGATCGCTGATAGGGGCCCGATGGCCCCAACCTGCCCAGGAAGGGTGCGGATTCACTGTCGGGGGCCCAGCGCCGATCCATCGGCGAGGTATCGCCGACTCCAGGTCGATGCATCCCCCCCCCTTGTGCCAGTCCCCCCCCCCATCGCTGCCTCTCAAGCCAGGAGGGATCGGAGGTTGATCGACCTCCTACCCTGACACGTCGATTAGCGAATTGGCCGTCGTCGGTTCGCGAGAGGGCCTCGCGGCCGTCATTCTTGCGGGTCCAGGTCCGTCGGTTTTGGTCCTAGGCCGTTTTCACTAAAAGGGAGGTTAACTAAAGGGAGGTTTACTAAAGGGAGGTTTGCTAAAGGAGGTTTGCCTGCAGGCGATTTTTTTGTTATAGTTGTTTTGACCATTTGGGAGTCTGGTTGGGGTATTTTGGATTTTTTGTAGAAAAACATGGGCCTGTCGTTGCCCGACCTGACCCTGTCATTGCCCCTCAAGCCAGGAGGGAAGAGAGGGCGAGGGTCCGGCTGCGGTTGTGCCAAGGCGTCGGGTCGGGGGGGGCGAGGGCGGCGGGGCCCCGCGGGGCGCCGCGGGGCCCCGGGCGTCCTCTTTGAAGGCGCCCTCGGCCGCCCTCGGCCTCCCGGGGCCCCCGGCCCCCGGCCCCCCAGGGGGGCCTTCAGGAAGAGGGCTGCCCAGGACGGCGCGGTGGGGGCCCGTGCCAAGCGGCACCCTGCTGCCTGCCTCCTCCAGGGTGCCCTGGGCTTCTTGGGCTTCGATGGTTTCGCCATGGGAGGCGTGGCGTGCCCACACCAAATGATCAGTGGACCTCCTGGGGTCGCAGGGTTGGGCTTCTTGTGGCAGGCTTCTTGTCGACGGGCCTCCACCGCATGAGCCATGCTTCAAAGGAAGGAAGCCACCCGGACCCGATAATCGGCGTTTACTAAACGGCCCTGGGCGCTTACTGAACAGCTTTGCCCTGGTGATCGCTTTTTTATTCACTGCATTGACGATCGGCGCGGGTCCTCGCACCACACCCTCCCCACCCCATGGAATAGACATTGGCTGTTTTGGGCGTCTGTTTCGAGAAGGTGGCGTCTCCCCCAGAGGACGCACCCCCCAGAGGACGCACAGTTCCAAACGGCCGCATTAAGCAGAGGTCCAGAGCCAGACCCCCCCCCTCTTCCCCCCCCTTCCGCCCAATATCGAGACGCCGAATCAGACGACGCTCACCTGTTCGATTCCTCTTTTGGGTGCGTTTACTAAACGGCTTCGCTTGTCGGGGTGATAATTGTGGGGGCAGATTTCCTGCCCTCTAGTACATGATCCAGGGTTGGAGCACCCGGGCGGTCGCTGCGGGTCGGTGATGCGAATGGGCGGAGTTCGTATCTGGCCGGCCCTCTCTTGAATCCTTCGCCCTCTGTTCCCCCTCGACCATTCCCAACATGTTTATTGCCGTTTGAGTTGACGTGGTGGCTAACAGAACTTCGACGCGAGTTCGCTGCGGGTCGGTGATACGAATGGGCGGAATTCGTATCTGGCCGGCCCTTTCTTGAATCCTTCGCCCTCTGTTCCCCTCGATCATTCCCAACATGTTTAATGCCGTTTGAGTTGACGTGGTGGCAAACGGAACTTCGACGCGAGTTGGATCGATTTCAGCCATGTGCGCATTGAGACGGTTCGTCATTGGCTGCTAACTCGTCATTGCCGCCGGCCCCGTGTTACAATCATGCTGGCGAATAGCCCAAGCATGTGCAGCTGTGAGTACCGGCAGTGTGAGACACGCCATCGGTGGAGCTCCCGACGAAGTCCCGAAATGTGTGAAGAGAGGTGAGGGGCGTGCCAAAGTGAGGGGGGGTGGCGGCCTGCGGGCGCAGCAACTGGGTCCTTAGGTGAAGCTCCCTATGGGGCCACGAAGCGTGTGAGGGGCGTGCAAAGTGAGATGGTGGCGGCATGCGGGCGCAGCTATTGGGGCCTTAAGCGTAGCTCCCCATGGGGCCACGCAACGTATCAGGTGTGTGCCACAACGGGGGGGTGGCTGCATGTGGGCGCAGCCAATGGGGCTTGAAGTGGAGCTCCCTATGGGGCCACGAAGCGTGTGAAGGGTGTGCCAAAATGAAGTGGTGGCGGCATGCGGGCGCAACCACTGGGGCGTTAGGTGTAGCTCTCTATGGGGCCACGCAACGTCTCAGGAATCTGCAAAAATGGGTGGGTGGCAGCATGCGGGCGCAGACATTAGGGGCTTTCGTTGTTGCTCCCTGTGGGGCCACAAAACGTGTGGGGTGTGCCAAAGTGAGGGGGGTGACGGGAGAACGGAGGAGGAGGAGAAGGAGGAGGAGGAGGAGAGAAGGAGGAGACGCGGGGATCTCTCTTCAGACCAAACGAGGACCTAACACCACAGGATGCTCTTGGGAAAACGATGATCCAGGGTTGCCCCACCCAAGGCATATGGGATCGAGCCCCTGCCCCCGCTGGATGGGTACGCCCGTGAGCCTCGCAAAGGCCTCGCGAATGAGATCGCTTCACCCCTCCCTATGTGCTCGTGGCCCTGTGGGCATGGAGTAGTGGAGGGTGCCGGTCCCCCACCCTCACCCCTGTGGGCGTGAGATGGTTCGTCGTCGTCGTCGCCGTCGTCATCGTCTTCCGTCGGCGCCTCCGCCTTTCGTCGGCGTCGGCGTCTTGGCGTCGGCGTCTTGGCGTCGGCGTCGGCGTCGGCGGCGGCGGCGTCGGCGTCGGCGTTGGCGTCTTCGTCGTCGTCATCGTCGTCGTGGTCGTCGTCGTCGTCGTCGTCGTCGTCGTCGTCGTCGTCGTCGTCGTCCCCCCCCATCCATCCGGGGGGCCGAGGACCTGTGATCCCTCAACCCGTGAACTTTGGAATCCCCTGTGGTTCTTCTGGGCCTCGTGCTGGAATCCCTGAAGGTCAGCCCTTGAGATCTGGGGGGTACCTTGGGCCACGGACACCTTTCCGTCTTCTTCTGTTTCTGTTTCTTCTTCTTCTTTTTCGTCCCCCTTTTCCTCCCCCATCTCTGCGTAATTCAAGCTTCGCGCGGCCCGCTTAGCTTCGACCGGAAGAGGTGCGCTCTCGACCCGCGAATCAAGAAATTATTTCTTCTTCTTCTTCTTCTTCTTCTGCTTCTTCCCAGACCCCCACGTCGGGATTTTGTCGTAAAGTGGACCCCCAGAGGTCTGGACCCCTTTCCGGAAACCGTCTTCTCATCCTGAGCGGTTGTTTGACGGTCCCGAGGCCTGGCAAGGGCCCCCAGAGGCGGAAAACCCGAGCAGACGCTTTCCGTCGCGATCTTCGTCCACGGGGCTAGGGCAGGGCGGGGCGGGGCTAGGACGAGGATGAATCCGTTCCAGAGCGTTCCGGAGCCCTCTCAGAGCGTTCCCGAACGCCCTGAGAAGACCGCGACGCCCATCCTCCAGAGCCTCCGGACCTCAGAGATTCTGGATTCGTCCTCGCCCGATTTGATCCTCGTCCTGGCTTCGTCTTAGTCTGGCTTCGTCGCTCAGGTGGAGAGGCTCGAGTACCACCTCGCCAGGCTGTGCCGAGAGCGCTCGCCAGTGGGGCCCGAGCTGCACGACGTGGCCGTCGCGGCGGCGAGCCTCGTGCTGGAGGTCGAGGCCGGCACGGAGGCGGACGCGCGCGCGCTGAAGCTGCTCGCGGCGGAGCTGAGCGAGCTGAGGGAGGACCAGCAGGCTCGACTCGGGGAAAGGAACATGTCCACGATACTATCATTGCCCGCCGGTCGTTGAAAGAAGTATGTAGCACCCCGCAGATGCGGATACGAGTGAGGGGGCGGTGGGGACGTGGGCAGTTTGCGAGATTGGAGAAGCCCGCCGCAGGCGCCAAAATTACACAAATTATGCAACGAGCCCGCCGCAGGCGCAGATTTCTTCGTTAAGCCAATGTGGGTAGGTCGCGGGTGGGTCGCAAATGGGTCGCGGGCGGGTCGCGGGTGGGTCGCGGGTGTGGTCGCAAACGGGTCGCGGGTGGGTCGCGGGTGGGCCGATTGGTGGGCCCGCTTGGTGGGCGCTTAGGTGGGTCGCGGGTGGGTCGCGGGGTTGGTGGGTCGCGGGGGGTCGCGGGTGGGTCGGCGCGGGTTGGGTCGCGGGTGGGTCGCGGGGTGGGTCGCGGGTGGGGTCGCGGGGTGGGTCGCGGGTGGGTCATGGGTGGGTCGCGGGGTGGGTCGCTGGTGGGTCGCGGGGTGGGTCGCGGGTGGGTCGCGGGGTGGGTCGCGGGTGGGTCGCGGGTGGGTCGCGGGTTATGGCGCGGGTGGGTCTCGGGTGGGTCGCGGGGTGGGTCGCGGGGTGTGTCGCGGGGTGGGTCGCGGGTGGGTCGTGGGGTGGGAGGACGACAACAAACAAACAACAACAACGCAACAACCAGAATACTCACCACGGATCCCCGCTTCAGCCACGTACCCAGGGACAATGAAATGAATGACCGTTCGGCCCCCTCATTCTGATGTTTGGATTCCCAGGTCCCAATCTGTTGTAGTCGCCTTCCTACTTCAAGTGTCGAATGGTTTCCCTTCGTCCTTCCTCTTCATGGGGCGGGCGGGCGGAAGCCCAATCTACATTCGTCGCCTTCCTGCTTCATCCTTCTACCCACTTCTTCCGACTGGCAAGTAAGCATAATACAACCCCAAAACCTAATAAAATTAGCCTGGCGAAGGACCCAACCAGATGTAATTGTGTGTCCCGCAGTTGTGGCAATCGTCTTCGGTGGAGCTCCCTATGGACCACGAAACGCTGTACTGGGTGAGGGAGGACGCATGCGGACGAATCCACTGGGGCCTTTGCTGGAGCTCCCAGTGGGGCCACGACACGCTCTAACGGGTGAGGGAGACTTATGCGGAACGTGCCACTGAGGCCTTCGGTGGAGTTTCCTATAGGGCCGCGAAGCGTTATACTGGGTGGAGGAAACGCATGTGGACACCGCCACTGGAAGCGTCGGTGGAGCTCGTTGGGGGGGGGGGGGGACGCGTGCGGGCGTAGCACTTGGACCTTCGGCTGGAGCTCCCTATGATGCCACGAAGCGCTGAACTTGGTGGGGGGGGCGCATGCGGGCGGTAGCACTGGAGCCGTCGGTGGAGCTCCCTATGGACCACTAAGCCCTGTACTGGGTGGGGTGGGAGATGTATGCGGGCGGTGGTACTGGGGCCGTCGGTGGAGCTGCTCATGGGGCCACGAAGCGCTGTACGTCGGGGGGGGTGGGGGGGAAACGCATGCGGGCGGTAGCGCATGGACCTTCGGTGGAGCTCCCTGCGGGACCACGAAGCGCTGTACAGGGTGGGGGGGACGCATGCGGGCGGTAGCACTGGGACCTTGGGGAGATCTTCCTATGGGGCCACGAAGCGCTGTACTTAGTGGGGGGGGCGCATGCGGGCGGTAGCGCTGGGACCTTCGCTGGAGCTCCTTAAGGGCCGCGAATCGCTGTACAGGATGGGGAGGACGCATGCGGGCGGTAGCACTGGGACCGTGGGTCGAGTTCCCTGTGGACCGGGGGGGCGCATGCGGGTGGTAGCGCATGGACCTTCGGTGGAGCTCCTTATGGGGCCACGAAACGCTGTACTGGGTGCGGGAGCCGTATGTGGACGCAGCCATTGGGGCCTTCGGTGGAGCTTCCTATGGGGCCACGAAACGCTGTACCGGGTGAGGGTGAGACAGAGGCAGGGATGGGAGGAGGGAGGAGGGAGGATTAGGAGGAGGAGGAGGAACGGAAAGGAAGAAAGGAGGAAGGAGGAAGGAAGGAGGAAGGAACGCGGGGACTGTCTCTTCAACGAGGACCCAACAACAGGTTGGTTGGGAACAGTGAAGTTGTGGCCTAGCTCAGGTCCTCGGTTTTCAGGGCTATCTATGAACAGGTGGGTAGTCTCTTCTGAGACTTATGCAACACATACCCCCTGCCCCTATTGTTTTCGAGGATACCTTCGGTCCCCTCCCAAAGGATTCGGGGTAATTCCACTGCTCATCATATTGTGTCATGTTCGTCGACCAGCCATCCTGTGATGCTGGGTCCTCGTTTTGAAGAGACGGTGCCGCGCGTCTCCTCTCCTCCTCTCCTCTCCTCGTCCTCCTCCTCCTCCTCCTCCTCCTCCTCCTCCTCCTCCCCCTCCTCCTCCCTCCTCCCCCTCCTTGCCTTTGCTCTCCGCATGTCTCTGTTTCGGCACACCCCTCACACGTTTCGTGGCCCCATATGGGGGTTCCACCTAAGGTCCCACTTGCGCAGCCCGCATGGCGGCGCCGCCCCATTTTGACACACCCCTCACACGCTTCGTGGCCCCATAGGGAGCTCCACCTGAAGTCCCAGTGGCGCAGCCCGCATGGCGGCGCCGCCCGATTTGGGTACACCCCTCACACGCTTCGTGGCCCCATTGGGAGCTTCATCTAAGGTCCCAGTGGCGCAGCCCGCATGGCGGCGCCGTTCCATTTTGGCACACCCCTCACGCGCTTCGTGGCCCCATAGGGAGCTCCACCTCAACTCCCAGTGGCGCAGCCCGCGGCACCGCCCCATCTTGGTGCACCCCTCACGCGTTTCATGGCCCCATAGGGAGCTCCTTCTTAGGTCCCAGTGGCGCAGCCCGCATGGCGGCGCCGCCCCATTCTGGCACACCCCTCACGCGCTTCGTGGCCCCATTGGGAGCCCCATCTAGGGTCCCAGTGGCGCAGCCCGGAGGGAGTGCGGAAGCAGCTGGAGCAGATCGGCTGTGGCCGCCGGAGGGAGTGCGGAAGCAGCTGGAGCAGTTTGCTACGCGCACGAAGCGGCGCAGGAGGGAGGCGACGGCCCTCGCCAGGGAGCTGGGCTTCACCGAGTTTATCCGCGAGGCTTGACTTGAAAAGCGACCCGCCCGAGCCTCGCCGTCTCTCGACGGTCTGACTGTTTGGCTTCGCGCCGCGGGCGCGCGTCGCGGGAATTCCGCGCTGCGCTCTGCCCAGAGCCTCGACGCCCCCGTCGTCTCTCCGCCCGGCGGCCACAGCCTTGCCCGCTATCAGCCAGCCAGCTCTCTCTGCTCCGCGCAGCGGACGACCCGCGCGCGTCGCCGGGACCCCGTCGGGGCGACCGGCGCGCGTCGCGGGGGCCCCGCGTGGCGCCGCGCCCGCAGCCTCGGACATGGGCGCGCGCGGGCAAAGAGAGAGAGAGAGAGAGAATGAGAATGAGAATGAGAATGAGAATGAGAATGAGAATGAGAATGATAATGAGAATGAGAGAATGAGAAAGAGAGAGAGAGAGAGAGAGAAAGAGAGAGAGAGAGAGAGAGAAAGAGAAAGAGAAAGAGAAAGAGAGAGAAAGAGAGAGAGAGAGAAAACAAAAAGAGAGAGATATAAAAAACGAACGAACGAATACCAGGAAGGAAGCGGGCGCGATCCTCGGGAGGAGCGCGCCGACATGGGCGTCGACGCTTATGCGCGTGGACTGATTCGCACGCAGACTCATCCACAATCAGACTTACTCGCGCTCAGCCTCTCGCGCGCAGACCTATCGTCTTCGCTCGCGTCGCATGCCCAGCCACGCATCTCGGCGCGCCTCTCGCATGGTTCGTGGCCCCATAGGGAACGCGGGTAAAGATGATATTCAGAGTTGCGGTGTTCACAACTGCGCATGGTTGGGTCCTTCGCCAGGATAATTTTAACACCACGTCGCCCAGAGAACCGGACAGAAAATATGCACCATAAGTTGTCCTGTGGACTTGTTGCGCAATCCCATGGAGCAGGGCTCATAGATCTTGTTGTGTACACGCGCGGTTCCCATCGACGGGCAACACATCGGAGGACGCACAGGTACGGATACTAGGTTTCTTCCTTGGTATTCGCCTCTTGGGCCTCCTCGGAGGCCCTCGTCGTCTCGGCTGCATTCGCTACGGAGTTTTGGCCCGAATGCACCCCAGGAGAGGTCCGGGGAGCAGCAGCAGTGGCGCTCGGTTTCCCCTGACGAATGGCATGGGCACGAAGTTTCGGGGGCCCGCGCGGATCCCGTGGGTCGGCGCTGGAACCCCTTTCCCTGGCGCGCGGAGCGCGCCGGGACCGGCGTCAGAGGCGCCGCCAGGGGGGGCCCCATCGCCGATCCAAGAGATCCGCGTGGAGCTCCGAAGGTTATGTTGTGTATCGAAGACGCCTACGGCGAATCACCGCCGCCCACTGCCCCTTTGGAAGCCTCTGTGGCCGACAGCTGGGCCAGAGCTTGGCCAAGCTATCGGGCCAGTTATTCCCCGAGTCGGTTTGGAAAGACTTCGGGGAATGCGCGGGGGAGCAAGAAGAGGAGGAGGAGGAGGAGGGGGAGGATGAGGAAAAAAAGGGAGGAGGAGGAGGAGGAGGAGGCCTCTTGGACGCCTCTTGGGGCACTTCTGAGGCCTCCTGGAAGCTTCCGGGAGGCCTCTCGGAGGGGTTTTGGATGCCGTTGGGGGCTTCTTTGGGGCTTCTTTGGCCGTATTAGGGCGTTCCTGGCTTGTCTGACGCCGTCGGAAGCCGTCTTGGGGGCCTGTCTGGGTCGTCTTGGGGCCCTCTTGGGGCATCTCAGGGGTTCTTCGAGGCCATCTTGGGCGTCTTGGAGGCCTCTTGGGCCGTTTTGGGGCCCTCTTGGGGCCGTCTTGGGGGCCTTTGGGGCCGTCATGGGGCCATCTTGGAGGCCTCTTGGGCGATCTTGGGGGTCTCTTGCGCCGTCTTGAGCAGTCGGAATGCCGAGAAGAAACACATGCCCAAATCCTTCAAAAACCTAAGGACAAGGATTTTGGCCTCGTCGTGTCCTCCTGGAAAATCTCCTGGACGCCTTTTTGGCCGTCTTGGAGGCCTCTTGGGGGCCCCTTGGGCTGTCTTGGGCCATCTTGAGGCCGTCTTGGGTGCATCTTGGGCCGTCTTGGAGGCATCTTGGGGCCATCTTAGCCGTCTTGGAGGCCATTTTGGCCGTCTTGGGCCCCTCGGGACCTCTTGGGGCCGTCTTGGGGGCCTCTTGGGCCGTCATGGGGCCATCTTGGAGGCCTCGTGGGCGATCTTGGGGGCCTCCTGGGCCGTCTTGATCAGTGGGAAGGCCGAAAAGAAGCGAATGTTAAAATTCTTCAAAAACCGAAGGATAATCAATTATGTTGGCCTCTTCGGGCCCTCCTGAAGGACCTCGTGGAGGCCTCTTGGGCCGTATTGGAGGCCGTCTTAGGCCGTTTGGAGGTCATCTCAGGCCGTCTTGGGTGCATCTTGGGCCGTGCTGGAGGCATCTTGGGGCCTTCTTAGCCGTCTTGGAGGCCATCTTAGCCCTCTTGGAGGCCCCTCGGGCCCTCTTGCGGCCGTCTTGGAGGCCTCTGGGGCCGTCATGGGGCCATCTTGGAGGCCTCGTGGGCGATCTTGGGGCGATCGTGGGGGCCTCTTGGGCCGCCTTGAGCAGTCGGAAGGCCGAAAAGAAGCAAATGCCAAAATCCTTCAACAACCTAAGGAAAGTCAGTTATTTTGGCTTCTTCGGGCCCTCCTGAAGGACATCTTGGAGGCCTCTTGGGCCGTCTTGGAGGCCGTCTTAGGCCATCTGGAGGCCATCTCAGGCCGTCTTAGGTGCATCTTGGGCCGTCTTGGAGGTATCTTGGGGCCATCTTAGCTGTCTTGGATGCCATCTGGGGTTGTCTTGGAGCCGTCCGGAGCAGGAAAAACCTTCTGGAGTCAGGTCTGGGCAATCCTTCCAGGACCCTGGCGGGACGGACCGAAGCCCCAGAGGGAGTTTTTTCCCCACATCCTGAGTGGGGTTCTTGTTTTCCCAGAACACCCTCTCCTTCCCACCCACCTCCCGCTCCATCTTCCTACCACACACACCATACCATACCATAGTTCCTACCACACATACCATACCATACCACACCATACGTACCATACGTACCGTACCATACCATACATGGCGTACCATAGCATACCATACCATATCACTGCCCCTCCCACCCCTGGGAGGCCCCGCTGGGAGGCCCCGCCTGAGCGAGGAGGGTATCGGAGTACCATACTATTCATGGTTCGTGCCCTCCCACCCTCCAGGGGCCCGCCTGAGCGAGGAGGGTATCGGAATACCATACTATTTACATGGTTTCGTGCCCTCCCACCCCTCCAGGGAGGCCCCACCTGAGCGAGGAGGGTATCGGAATACCATACTATTTACATGGTTTCGTGCCCCTGGCCCCGCCAATGGTTTCGTGCCCCTCCCACCCCTCCAGGGAGGCCCCGCCTGAGCGAGGAGGGTATCGGAATACCATACTATTTACATGGTTTCGTGCCCCTCCCACCCCTCCAGGGAGGCCCCGCCTGAGCGAGGAGGGTATCGGAATACCATACTATTTACATGGTTTCGTGCCCCTCCCACCCCTCCAGGGAGGCCCCGCCTGAGCGAGGAGGGTATCGGAATACCATACTATTTACATGGTTTCGTGCCCCTCCCACCCCTCCAGGGAGGCCCCGCCTGAGCGAGGAGGGTATCGGAATACCATACTATTTACATGGTTTCGTGCCCCTCCCACCCCTCCAGGGAGGCCCCGCCTGAGCGAGGAGGGTATCGGAATACCATACTATTACATGGTTTCGTGCCCCTCCCACCCCTCCTGCGTCGCGAGGAGGGCATCAAGAAAATGGGTCCCACGAAACCGTTAATCTCTTTATGTGGGGAACTCCGTTAGCATAATTTTTGTTGGGGGGGGAGAACCCAAACCAAAAACGATCCGCCGCCCCCTCTCGATTCATCGCAGGGGTGCCTGGCGTGCCAAGACCGTCCAAGACGGCCTAGAAGGCCCACAAGAGGCCCGCAAGAGGAGGCCAAAATCATTGATGTTCCTTAGGGAAACGTGCATTTTTAGCATATACGGCTTTTCGGCTTTCACGGGGTTGACGGCGGCCCAAGAGGCCCCCAAGACCGCCCAAAAACTGCCCAAGAGGCTCCCAAGAGGCCCCCAAAACGGCCCCAGAGGGCCCCAAGACGGCCCAAGAGGCGCCCAAGACGGCCCCCGAGGGCCCCAAGACGGCCCCAAGCGGGGCACCACGAACCGAAAAGTCTAGCCTTTCGCCCCACGACGCTCCCAGGAGGCCCCAAGAGCCCCCTAAGAAGCCCCAAGAGGCCCCCAAGAGGCGTCCCAAGAGGCCACCAGGAGGCCAAATTCATGGATTTCCCATGGGAAAAAGGTACATTTATAGCATACACAGCTTTTCTGTTTTCCTGGCGTTGAAGACAGCCCCACAGGCCCCAAAGACCGCCCCAAGACAGCCCAAGAGGCTCCCAAGAGGCCCCCAAAACGGCCCCAGAGGGCCCCAAGACGGCCCAAGAGGCGCCCAAGACGGCCCCAGAGGGCCCCAAAGACGGTCCCAAGAGGGGGACCCCGAACCGAAAAGTCTAGCCTTCCGCCCCAAGAAGCTTCCAGGAGGCCCCAAGAGCCCCCCAAGAAGCCCCCAGAGGCCGCCACATAAAGAGCGATCGGTAACGCAAGAAGCTCTTCACACCAAGGCTCCCAAGAGCGAGCGGTGACGTAAACAAGCTGATAAGACCAAGGCTCCCAGCAGATAGCGGTGACGTAACAAGTTCCTGACACCAAGGCCCAGCCAAGGCT
Source organism: Prorocentrum cordatum (assembly GCA_963575745.1). NCBI lineage: Eukaryota > Dinophyceae > Prorocentrales > Prorocentraceae > Prorocentrum > Prorocentrum cordatum. Next base: position 609,986 of record CAUYUJ010009335.1, read on the forward strand.
CAGGAACGGGCGGCAACGCAATAATCTCTGAACACCAAGGCTCCCAAGAGCGAGGGGTGACGTCACAAGCTCTCAACGTCAAAGCTCCCAGTACGAACGGTGGCGTGAGTAATGTCGGTGTCTGTTTCTGAAGCGCTCTTTCCTTTTCTGTGCCGGGCCAGGTCTAGTGGCCTTCGGCCCATCCCGCCACCGTGCCTGGGTTGTGGTGCAGAGACTTCTGATGTATTTGATGGGTACCGGCCAAGTATCATTTGAGGCATGCCATTTGTGTGCCTCAAGCGGTACAGGACAAATACCACTTGAGGCATGTTGTCAGTGGGTCTCTTGCGGTACCAGTCTTGTGCCGCTTGAGGCAGCTTGAGGCATGTAACTTGTATGCCTCAGGAGGGACCTCGTGGGAGGTCTCGGAGGCTACTTGGAGGCAGAGTTGAAGCCCTCGGGGGCTGTTTTGAAGCCTCTTGGGGGCGTTGAGGGTCTTCTTGGGCTCTCTTTAGGGCCTCTTGGGGACCTCTTGGAAGCCTCTGGGGCGCATCTTGGGACCTCTTGGGACCTCTGGGGACCCTCTTGGACCTTCGGGGGGCACGGATCTAGAATGTCGGTTCGTGGTCCCCTTCTTGGGCCTCTCTGGGGCCCGTCTTGGGGCCCTCTTGGACCGTGTTGGGCGCCTCTTGGGCCGTCTTGGGGCCCTTTTGGGCCGTCTTGGAGCCCTCTCGGAGGCCCCTTTGGCCGTCTTGGAGCGGTCTTGGAGCATCAAGAGGCGGCAAACACGATAAATACCAAAATCGCTAAAAAACCTAAGGAACAGCAATGAATGTTGCTTCTCGGGGCTCTCTTGGGAGGCCTCTTGTTCGTCCTCTTCGGCCATCTTGGAGGCTTCTTGGGCCATCTTGGGGCCATCTTGCGCGTCCTGGAGCGATCGTTTGGCGACTCGGTGCTCTCTTGGACCGTCTTGGGGGCGTCTTTGGGCTCCCTGGGTCCGTAATGGCGCCCTCTCGGGCCCGAAGAAGTCGCGCGCCACCGCGCAGGGAACCCCAAGGGGCACGCGCTGAGCCCGAGAAGATTCGAGACTTTGGTGCCCCGGCCCCCAAGAGACTCTTTTTTTGTCCCGAGGAAGGGAAAGCCGCAAGTTGGACTGGATAGAAGGCGCTGAGCAGCGCAGCGCATTCTCAGCTCCGAAGCCGGCCGCCGGCCAGGAAAGGTTCGGCCAGGAGATTCCTCGGGAAGGAGGACGGAGGCTCGGGGGACGGGGCCAAAGACCTGAGGACACGCCCCCGCCGTGCCCTGCGGGCCCCAATACTATACACCACCACCACCTCTATTCCCCCTCGCTCCTCCACCCTCCTCTTCCCTCTTCTTCCCTGGGAGAGGGAGGGGATGAGGGAGGTGGTGGTGGCGCATACCTTTGGGCCCCGCGTGCCCAGAGGCACGGTGGCGGCTGCTGCTGCTGCTGCTGCTGCCGCTGCTGCTGCTGCTGCCGCGCACGGCGCGAGAGCGGCCACGCCTCGCCCGCCAGCAGCGCCGCGCGGTCGCCCGCGCGCGGACGCCCGGCGGGCACGGCGGCGGTATCATCGGACGCCGCCGCTGGTGAGTGTCCGCGGGGGGGCGGGGAAGGGGGGGGGAGGGAAAAGGAGGAGGAGGACGACGAGGGGGAGGAGGAGGAGGAGGAGGAGGAGGAGGAGGAGGAGGAGGAGGAGGAGGAGGAGGAGGAGGAGGAGGAGGAGGAGGAGGAGGAGGACCCCCCCCCCACCCCGCCTGGGGGAGGAAAGTCGAGTGGGCGGCACTGGATGCCAAGATGGAAAGTTGTCGAACGGTGTGGAGGTACGCTGGGCCCCCCTCCAGGGACGTCTTGACTCGGCCGAGGCTCCCTGGAGTCCCGTCCTCGGCTCCCTCTTATAGCTGCTGGCGCCGTCATGAGCAAGCGGGCGTGGGGGGGGGGGGATCCGCGCAGCCCCGATGAGGGAGGCTGCGCGGGGCGTGGGGCCTCTCGGCGGCCCTCACACGGGTGATAGGCCTGAAGACGGCCCTCTGCGCGGGATGTCTGTGCTGCTCCTTCTCTGGCACCGCCTGCACCCCGGCCCGCCCGCCTGTGCCTCGTCTTCCCAATTAGAGCTGTGCGTAGCCCGCCTAGCTTTTACCGGAAGAGGTTCGCTCTCGCCCCGCAGACCAAAAAGCACTGCTCCTTCTCCTCTTCCCGCGTGTCGGCGCCTCCGGCGCCGACCCCAGGGAAGCGGCGCGGGCCTCCGAGCGCTTGTGTTGGTGCCGCGCCTCTGCCCGTCGGCAGGCGCTGGCGGAGGCCTGCGGCTCGCTGCGCGAGCGCGGCGAGTCCGCCGGGCACGACCTGGACGCCCTCGTGGAGGCGCGGGACGAGGCGCCGCCGCAGAGGGCACCCGCACTCGGCGGCGAGCCCAGTGGGAGGAAGGCAGAGGGGGGGCAGGGCTTCTCAGAAGCCCTCGCGCCTTATGGGAGACCCTCGATGGCCTCGGAGAGGGCCTAGAGCGCCTCCCCTGAGATCCGACGTTGCAAGAAAACTGCAACATCGCAAAAAATCACGACCGGACCCCTGGACCCCATCTTTCTGCCGGATCGATCCGTGCGGGTCCCAGGGTCCGAGGTGGAGCGAAAACGCCCGGCTCAAAAACATGGAGTCGCCAGGATCCCAGGGTCTCCGCAGGTCGGAGGCCCCCTGTCGAAGAAGAAGAACAACAAAAAGGCATCAACATGAACATCACATGTTTGTGCTCCGCTTGTTTTTTTTTGGATCCGCGCTGGGCCCCCCCCCGGCGGCGCCTCTGGCGCCGCCCCTGGCGCGCTGCGCGCGCCAGGGAGGGGGGTCCCGCGCAGATGCGAGACCTCCGCGCGGAGCGCCAACAGTTTATGTCCACGCCGTCTCCTCTCCTTCTGCCCTGAGCCTTCTGAGGAGGCCGGCCCGCCCCCCGCTGGGCTTCCCCCTGGGCTTGCCGCCGAGGTGCACCGCCGCCGCGCCTGGCCCCGGGGCCACAAGACGGTGGAGGCGTTGCTTCAAGAGTCGTCTCGGGAGGCGCCAGACCCTGGAGGATTCGTTGTCCACTGCGGGCGGCGGTGATATCCATGGCCGATCCGCGATTGGAGTTCCACTGGCTTCCAGACCCCGGATTCCTTGTTGGAGGGTTCCTCGTCCGATGTCCTGGTATCGCTCGGACGTGTGCATTTTGTCGTCGGCGAGGACCCTCGAGGAGCATCCTTGGTCATTTGGCGGAAAAAGCCACGCACGACACCGAAACAAAACTCAGGAGGGAAAACACACACAGACATATTTAATCGTCGTGGGAAAATATGGGAAGTGGGGGGAAGACAAAAACCCACCAAAAGCATTGGAAAATATGGGGAATCGTTTTATTTGTGTCTATTTACTTGTGTGTCCTGGGGCTCCTTTCAAAGCACAGGGCATGGACGCCCGAGCGATGGCCGGAGCTCTCCCCACCGTGGCCGGGGCCCCATATGGGGCGGTGCGCGCCAGGGGCCTCGTGGGGCCTCGTGCGCGCGGGGGCGCAGAGCCTCGTGGCCTCGTCCTCGGGGGCGGGGGGGCCGAGCGCCCGGGCCCCCTCGGAGGGCCCACTGGTCGTTGCAGCGGCGACGCGTCCTGGCGCGCCTGTGGCCCCACCAAACGATGTTCTAAGAACCTCACACCTTACTCGTATGGCGCTCTCAAGCCCGTGCCTTTTCACTACGCGTGTCAAGGATTGCAAAGGATTGCAACAAAAACCCTTCGGTTTTTTTTTGCAATCCTTCGTGTTTGTTTTGCAATCAAACGATGTTCTGAGAACCTCTTGTGGTTCCCACGACATGTTCTTCGGGCATTTCTGGCTAGGAGTCTGTCTTGTTTTTTTATAGCACATCGGGTTTGTGTTCTTAGAACATTGCCTTTGTTATGGGAACATTTTCGGGTTCCAGGAACATTTCGTGGTAGGACTATAGGAATGCCGGGACGGCCGGTCCCTGCTCAACAGGGGTGGGGGCCGAGTGCTCAGACCCCCTCGAGTACCCACCGGTCGTTGAAGGTAGGTGATTTTTGGGATCCCAGGCTCCAACCTGCCTTATAGGCGCCTTCCTGCGTCAATGATCGAGCGGCTTCCCCTCTTCCCTCCGCCTCACGGGGCGGGCGGAGACCCAATCTATTGCCAGTGCCTTCCTGCTTCATGTTTCTACCTGCTTCTTTCGACCGACGGGAGGTGTGTCACAGTTTTCGGCTGGGGCATGAAGAAATCACGACGTCTGGGTATGGGTGGATGGGGTCGGAGGATCGCGCAGCATCACAGCTGCATCGGCGATACGGCTCGATGTCGAGCCCGATTTTCTTCACGCGGACGCCGCCGATGCATCGCCGACGTCGCGGATGCATCGCTGGTGCATCGCCGGTGCATCGGCGATGCGGCGCGATCCTCCGACCCCATCAACTCCAACCCCATCTAGGAGGCCTCTAGTATACGCACCATCTATGCTGGGGCCCTATGGTGGCCGTGGTCAGGCACGGAGGTGGTGCACCCAGACGTCATCCCCGACCCCTTCGAGTCAGGGCGGTTAGGGATAGTTTTCGGGCTCCAGGGGCTCTCGCCGACTCAGGATGAAAAGCTGGTCCTGGGGAATGGGTCGAAACCTTTGAAGGTCGACGGCATGAAGACATCATGACGTCGGGGGTCTGGGTTCCGCCGTGATGCTTTCGCGCCGTGGCTCCCCAGAGCTCTGGACCCCTTCCCCGGGGCCAGCTTCTCATCGTTCACGTCGACGGGGTCCGGCGAGGGCCCCTGGAGACCGAGAGTGTCGGAGAACCTCGCGTCGTGAGTTTGTCCCGACACGAGGGGATCTGCCCTGAGATCCGACGTTGCCCCCAAAATTGCGACGTCGCAAAGCATCACGACTGGACCCCCGGACCCCATCTTTCTGCGCCTGTGAGGGTCCCGGGGCCCGACATGGAGCGAAAACGCCCGGCTCGGACAAAAGCGAGTCACCAGGATCTCAGGGTGGGGACGGGTGCCTCCAGCCTGCGCAGAGGTGCCCAAGCTGGTGGCCTCGACCGCCGTCGGCGCCGCGGGCCCCGGAGAGGGCGCGCTGGGGCCGGAGATGGGGCTGGTGGTAAGGGGGGGGGGGGACCCCCATGGGGAGCGCTGCAGGGCCCTAGAAGGGGGCACTTTATATAGTGCCCCATGTGGGGCCCCTGCAGGCCCTGCAGTGCCCCTCCGGGCCCTCTTCCGGGACGTGCGACGTGCTGATGTTTTCCGCGCGCGGCGTCCCCGGCTGTTTCCCCGGGGCCGGTGTGTGTCACCCTGCGCCGTTGGCTCCCGGCCCCGGGGCCCAGGGAGGGCCTGCAGAGGCCGAAAACGGCGGAGAACCTCCGCACCGCCCGGATTTGTTTCACGACGCGAGCAGATCTGGGTTCTTCACCTCCCATGTTCGGATGCAACTCCATGGGAGGTCAAATTCTGATTGTGCCCTGGTCCGAAACCCGGCCTAATCTGGCTTATTGCTAAAGCCGGCTTATTAATCCTGTTTAATCTGGCCGAATCCCGCTTAATCCGAGGCCCACTCCGGCGCTGCAGCCCCCCAGTGAGGCTTAATCCTCCTCAATCCTTCCGACGAAGACTTTCCAGTAGTTACCTCCCAACACATGTAGGTCGCCCCCAGTTCTAGGCCTCCTGGAGGGGGTCGGAGTAGATGGGGTCGGAGGATCGCGCCGCATCGCCGATGCATCGGCGATGCATCAGCGATGCGGCTCGATGCGGGGCCCACTTTTCCCACGCCGACGTCGCCGATGCACCGCCGACGTCGCCAGTGCATGGCCGATGCCTCGCCGATGCATCGGCGATGCATTGCCGAAGTATCGGCGATGCGGCGAGATCCTCCGACCCCATCTACTCGGACCCCATCGAGCCAGACCCCCGACGTCTTGAATTTCTCATGACGTCGACCCCCAGAGTTCTGGACCCATTGCCCGGGACCGCTTTTTCGTCCGGAGCCGTTTGTTGACGGTCCCGAGGCCCCGCAGGGCCCCCCCCGAGGCCGAAATTATAGAAGAACTTCCCGTCGTGATGTTGTTCCGGACTCGAGAGTCTGGGGTGCACGGTTTCCCCTGGGGCTGTAGGCGACCCGAGGAGGAGGAGGAAGAGGAGGAGGAGGAGGAGGAGGAGAAGGAGGAGGAGGAGGAGGCGGAGGAGGAGGAGGGGGGGGGAGGAGATGGAAGAGGTGGAGGAGAAGGAGGAGGAGGAGGACGAGACAAAGGAGGAGGAGGACGAGGAGTAGGAGGAGGAGGAGGAGGAGGAGGAAAAGGAGGAGGAGGAGATGACAAAAGAGCTGGGGCGCGAGGAGAGAGGAGGAGGAGGAGGAGGAGGAGGAGGAGGAGGAGGAGGGGGAGGGAGGAGGGGGAGGAGGAGATGGAAGAGGTGGAGGAGGAGGAGGAGGAGGAGGACGAGAAAAAGGAGGAGGAAAAGGAGAGGAGGAGGAGGAGGAGGAGGAGATGACGAAAGAGTTGCGGCGCTAGGGGCCACCACAGCGCCTCTACCGGTGCCGCCCGCCCGAGGAGACCGCGGCGTTGGACGGCGCGGGCGCCAGCACGCGGCGCCTTCTGGACGTCCTCTCCGCCGGGCTGCGCGCGCTCGAGGCCGAGGCCCGGCGGCGCGCCGGGGGGGCCTGGGGCTCGCCGGGGGCCTTCTGGCTTGCAGGTCCAGGCGCTGCAGTCGCCCCTGGCGCCGCAGCTCTTTCGTCATCTCCTCCTCCTCCTCCTCCTCCTCCTTTTCCTCCTTTCTCCCTCACCTCCCCCCCTTCTTCCTCTCTCCTCTCCTCCTCCTCCTCCTCCTCCTTCTCCTCCTCCTTTTCCTCTTCTCTCCTCCTCCTCCTTTTCCCTCCTCCTCCTCCTCCTCCTCCTCCTCCTCTTCCCCCTTCTCCTCCTCCAACTCCTACTCCTCCTCCTCCGCCTCCTCCTCCTCCTCTTTCTCCTCCGCCTGCTCCGCCTCCCCCTCCTCCCAGGGCTCCCGAGGCTTTGGTTCGTAGATGCAGGCGCTGTGTTGTCTTTGGCGTCGCAACTCCCCAGATCCCCTCGAGTCATGAAAACGTCACGACGGGAGGTTCTTCGCTATTTTCGGCCTCTGGGGGCCCCTGCCGGGCTTCGGGACCGTCAAAAAACGATTCAGGACGAAACACTGGTCCCGGGGAATGGGTCCAGACTTTTTGGGGTCGCCGTAATGAAACAATCATGACGTCGGGGGTATGGGTCTTTCGCCATCGAGAGCAGGCAAAATAATCCTTAACCCTGATAACATTATTCGTGAAGGCGTGGCCTCGCTGAGGTTCCCTTCTTTGCATCTTAGGGATGATAAGTCAGGGCGGTTTGGTTTGATGCGTCTGCAGAAACGAGCCCACATCCTTAATGTTCTCGGCCCTCTTAACTTAGGTCCCCTCCCAAAGGGTTAGGGGTCCTTTATTGATCAATCAGTTCGCAGCGGGCGATCTTGCCTTGTTTCGGGCCCCCGGACCCGCACCGATCGATCCGGCTCGGAACATGTCGCAGAAAGACAGGGTCCCAGGGGCTCTGGCCGAGTTTGGTCACGATGTTGCAGTGATTACCTGACGTCGGATCTCAGGGTAATCTTCTGCGTCAGGAGGCTGTTTGGGGGCTTGAGTCGGGGAAACGTAAGACTCGAGTGCGCCAGAACTCGGGTTGCCGACGCTTCTTGACGAGCGCGTCTTGGATGTTTGACGATTTAGTGTTTGCGGGATGTTTGTAGTGGGAATCTGCGTTAAATTTTAGATTGGGTCTCGTCATTTTCATGATGGCCCCGTCAGGCCAAGCCGAGTCCCCCGAACCCGAGTCCTACGTCTCGGATGCAACTCCTGGGAGGTCAAATTCAGACTTTGCCCTGGTCCGAAATCCGGCTCAATCCTGTTGAATCTTGCTTTATCCAGCTTGATCCCGCTTCATCCCGCAGAATCTGGTTTAATCCCGCTTAATCCGAGGCCCACTCCGGCGTAACAGCCCCCCAATGGGGTTTAATCCTTCTTGATCCTTCTGGCGAAGACCTCCCAGTAGTTGCCTCCTAACTACGTCTCCCCAATTGAGACGGATAGGTTTATGATGGTCCAACTTGCTTCAGCTTCGCCCCGCAGAAAGAATTTCGAGCACCAAGAGGGCATCGCGACTGGAGGGTTTTCGCGCGGCGGGCCCCTGGGTTGCGATGCTCGTTCCACACTTCGCCGGCGTGTCGGGCAGGAGGAGGAGGAGGAGGAGGAGGAGGAGGAGGAGGAGGAGCAGGAGGAGGAAGAGGAGGAGGAGGAGGAGGGAGGGTCGTCGTAGAAGGCAGCCACCCTCGTCCCTCCCGTGCGTCCAAGGTCTTGTCAAGGCCAAGCCCTGGTGGTCTATGCTGGCTTGTCTTTCGAGCCGCGTCTAGCCGTGGCGACGAGGTGGGGCCTCCTATACGGCCAACCCCGAGATCCTGGCGACTCAATTTTTGTTGAGCCGGACGTTTTCGCTCAATTTCTGGCTCCCAGACTCTCACATATCGATCCAGCTCGAAAAATGACGCAGAAAGATGGGGTCCGGGGGTCCGGTCGCGATCTTTTGCGATGTTGCAGTGTTTACGCATCGTCGGATCTCACGGAAGATCAAAGACCGGGATGGGGGGGCAATTTTTCCTTACAGACCTCCAACGTACTGATTCGTCCATTGCGCGGGCCCCTAAGCCTTCGATTCCTTCCAATGAGCGTTTTGTTCCCACACTTGATGGCCCCGGATCCTGGAAGCTACTCCTGGAGGCCGAAATCGTGGAAGTACATGTGTCATGTGCAGTGCTGTTCCCCACCCCCAGAACGTTTTTCTCAACCAACCTGTTGTTGGGTCCTCGTTTTGAAGAGACGGTCCCCGCGTTCCTCTCCTCTCCTCCTGTTCCCCCCGTCCCTCTTCCCGTCACTCCCCTCACTTCGGTACACCCCTCACACGTTCCGTGACCCCCATAGGAGCTCGATCGAGGGTCCCCGTGGCGCAGCCCGCACTCGTCCCCGTCGCCCATTTGGGCACACCCCTCACACACTTCGTGGCCCCAGAGGCGCTCAACCGAGGGTCCCGTCGGCGCAACCCGCATGCGTCCCGCCACCCATGTCGGCACACCCCTCACACGCTTCGTGGCCCCATAGGGCGCTCCACCGAAGGTCCCAGTGGCGCAGCCCGCGCACGTCCCCGCCATCTATGTCGGCAAACCCTTACACGTTTCGTGCTCCCGTAGGGAGCTCCAGAAGGTTCCAGTGGCGCAGCCCGCATGCGTCCCCGCCACCCATGTCGGCAAACCCTTACACGTTTCGTGACCCCAGAGGGAGCTCCACCGAAGGTCCCAGTGGTGCAGCCCGCAAGCGTCCCCGCCACCCATTTTGGTACACCCCTCGCACGTTTCGTGGCCCCATAGGAGCTTCCCCGACGGTCCCAGTGGCGCAGCCTGCACGCGTCCCTCCCCGCCATCCATTTCGGCACAGCTCTCACACGTTTCGTGGCCCCAGAGGAGCTCCACCGAAGATCTCAGTTGCGCAGCCCGCACGCGTCCCCGCCACCCACTTTGACACACCCCTCACACGCTTCTGGCCCCATAGGGAGCTCCACCGAAGGTCCCAGTGGCGCAGCCCGCATGCGTCCCCCACACGCATGTCGGCACACCCGTTACACGTTTCGTGGCCCCATAGGGAGCTCCACCGAAGACGATAACTTATTCACAACTGCATTATTCACAACTGCATATGGTTGGGTCCTTCGCCAGGCTAATTTCAGTTTGGGACCTGCGTCAAACGTCGACTCCTGGACCCGTCCCAGGTCTGTTCTGTCATGGGTACCGGGAGAGAGGAACCCAGCCGTGACGGCGAGACGCCTCCCAGAGGCGCAAGAACGCCCATGAGCCACGATCCTCGAGTGTGCTGCCAGAAGCGCTCGGCCAAAGAGAACGATCGCCGCATCTGTTTTGCATCGCGACCCGACCGAGATTTCGAGGCTCGATCATCGGCCCAGGAAACACGATCGTCGACCCATCAGGGGCAGCGTGAGGGGGGGGGGATAGACTCAGGGGGGCAACGTATCGACCCCGAATGGCTCACTCATCGCAGGTAGGGGCCCGATAGCCCCACCCCGCCTGGTATCGTGCGGATTTGCTATCGGGGGCCTGCCGTCGATCTCTCGGCGATGTACCTCCGATGTCAGCTCGGTGCTTCCCTCCCGCCCACAGCGAGCCTCCCCCTAACGTCCACCCCCGCTCGATGCTCGATCCAGGAACCACGACTCTCGACCCAGAACTTCCATAAAACCCCGATCTTCGATCCTCGTATCGGGATCCTCGGCCTCCGAGATGGGGTCCGGGCAAGTGGGAACGGAGGATGAGGCCAGATCGCCGATGCATCGGCCATGCGGCTGGATGTGGAGCCCGATTCCCTCCAAGCCGACGTCGCCGATGCATCGCCGACGTCGCCGATGCATCCTCGATGTATCGCTGCTGCATCTGCGATGCTGCGCGGTCCTCCGACCCCATCTACTTGGACCCCATCTAGGAGGCTTCTAGTAACCCGGGGGAGGAGGAGGAGGAGGAGGAGGAGGAGGAGGAGGAGGGGAGGTGGAGGATGAGGATGAGGAGGAGGAGGAGGAGGAGGAGGAGGGAGGGAGGAGGAGGTGGAGGGAGGAGGAGGAGGATGGAGGAGGAGAGGAGGAGGAGGAGGAGGAGGTGGAGGAGAGGGGAGGGGAGGAGGATGGGAGGAGAGGAGGAGAAGGAGGTGGAGGAGGAGAGGAGGAGGAGGAGGAGGAGGAGGAGGAGGAGGAGGAGGAGGAGGAGGAGGAGGAGGAGGAGAGATGAGGAGGAGGAGGATTAGGAGGAGGAGGAGGAGGAGGAGGAGGAGGAGGAGGAGGAGGAGGAGGAGGGGGAGGGAGGACCGCGGCAGACGAAGTGCCTCGACCCGAGCCTCGAAGCGCCGGCCCTCGAGCTCCGAGGAGCCGCGGCCCCCGAGTCCCCGAGCCCCGACGTGGCCGTCTGGGGGCCACGGGTCCCGAGGGGAGCGGCTCCTGGACCGGTTCTTGCGGCAGCCGTCGGCACGAGCGGGATGGGTACGGGAAGAATCAAACGACGCGAAGATCGGGACAAAATCGGATCGGGATAACTCGAAATCTCTGAGAATCGGCGGGTTTGGAGGATGTATTGGGCGCCGCGGCCGCTCCAGAGGTTCCGGAACGCTCTGAGAGCGCTCCGGAACGCTCTGGAGCGATTTATCCCGATCCTAGCCCTGTTTTAAAGAAGGGGTGCGATACTCAACAGCAGCAGTTCCTGTTCCTTTTGAGCAGGACTCGCTGTCCGCGCCGCCGCCGCATTGTACCCATTTTTTGTCCGTACCCATGTCGGGCGTCCCAAACAGCTCTGTGCCGTGACCGCGCGGGCGCTGGTGTCTGGCACCGAGCGGGACCGTTCTGCCTTGAACGATGTCACGGCTTCCCGACAACGATGGCGCAGGGCGTTCTCAGCATCGGGGAAGCGGGTCCCGAGGGATACAGGTCCTGGACCCTGGGGCTTTCCCCAAGGACCAGCTCTTCAGAAACGGCGAAGAACATCGGAACCCATTTCCCTCAGAACCCGCAGATCGTTCGAACTCGCACCCCTGGCGAATCTTGCAGATCGTTCGATCTCCGCCGATTCTGGGCCACCTGCCGCATTCCGCCCTGCTCGCCCGCGCCGGGGTCGCCGCCGCGCCCACGCGGCATGAGCCCACCGCGGAGAGGCCGCCCCCATCCCCCGCCCCTCCCCAGGCAGCCGACCCCTCCCCCAGGGGCAGCCTCTCATCCCCTATGCGTTTCAATCGGATGAGGATGGGGGAGAGGGCGAAGAAGACCCGTGGAGACCCAAGATGCATCAACGATGTTAGAACCTGCCCTCCCTCCAAGCTCCCTCTTCATAGGCCCCTACAAGGGCTCACTTCCACTGAGGGAACTGCCTCGTTGGGAGAAAGCCATTTGAAGACCCTCAAGCGTGCCAGAACAGCATTCTTGTGACTCCAGCACCACGAATCAACATGACTGTTGCATCACGACGATCCTCAACCCTGCCAAAACACCACTCCTGGGACTTCAGCACCGCGAGTCAACGTAACTGACGCGCCCTCACAATCCTGAGCCCGTCCAAAACATCATGTCTGGCACGTTGATCATGGGAATTCGCGAGTGTGCGCGACACTCTGGCGAGAGCCACATTTCGAAAATGAACTGCCCTCAATCCGTGAAGCTCTTGCGGATGTTTCAGACGATTGTGCGCGGCGCTAAGGCGGAAGCCACAGTTTGAAAACGGCCCGCCTTCAACCCGTGAAACTCTTGCAATTCAAACGAATGTGCGCGGCGTTCAGGCGAGAGACACATTTTGAAAACCACCCGCCCTCAATATGTGAAGCGCTTGCAAATGTTAAAAACGAATGGACACGGCGCTAAGGCGAGAACCATATTTTGAAAACCACCCGCTTTCCGTCTGTGAAGCTGTTGCCAGCTTCTAAGCTTCAAGGGCATAAGTGGTGATGAAGACTCATGCGCCCGGCCCGCCCTTTCGACCGGCCTCGAGGTGCGACAGGAGTCCTTCGGAGTTCTGGACCCAGAACAGAAAAATATCCTTCAGTAACATGATTCCCTGCAGGGCGCCAAGCCGAGGACAATTCGAGGGTACCTCCGTCAGGATGCACAAGAACACCCAACGCACAAGAGCACCCAACAAGCACGAAGAACATCTTGGTACCCTCCCCGCACCGACCTCGATCTTATACCTCGGTCCGGCCGTATCCGTCTCCAGCCAAAAAACAGAACACGGGATACAGTCGACCCGAATGGTACGGATGGGCAGCCTTCCCAAGGATACCCTTGCATCCTTCCCTCCTCGGTCCATCCTTGACCACTTCCCTTGGCCGCGCCCCGCTCGAAAAGCTTCGAGATTGCCTTCCAAGGCCCGTGCATCCTCATCGCGCATGCTTGTGATACGGGCTGCTTGCATGTCGACCCGTACCCTATAGGCTCCGTGGGGATTCCCCCGCGCACGTCGGGGCGCGCGCGCGCGCGCCGCCGGAAGGCCGACGGGCTCCTCAGGTACCTCGACGCCTCGGGGCTGCTCCGCAGCCGGGTCGCCTTGGGCCACGCCGGCGGGCGCGCCCAGGCGCCCGGTATCAGTCGACGACGACGGCGGCGACGGCGACGTCGACGACGTCGACGACGACGACGACGACGACGGCGGCGACGACGGCGACGTCGACGACGACGACGACGACGACGACGGCGGCGACAGCGACGGCGACAACGGCGACGGCCACAACCACGACGACGACGACGACGGTCACAACCACGACGACGACGACGGCGAAGACCACGGCGACGACGACGACGACGACGACGGCGGCGGCGACAACGACTACGGGTGGGCAGTTCGCGATCGATTCAAAGAAGAGAAACTGTACCGATGCCGTTATTCTTCGCTCGTTTTTTCACATTCGGCCTTCTGAGGGGTCCTCCTCGCCACCGCTGGATTCGCTTCAGCATATTTTTGGTTTCCCCACGATTTGCGACGGGTGGGCAGTTCGGGGTCGACGTCGGCGGTGACGACGACGCGACGCGAAGGCCCAATCGACGACGACGACGATGACGACGACGACGATGAGGACGACGACGAGGACGACGACGACGACGAGCACGACGAAGACGACGACGGCGACGACCATGACCACGACGACGACGACGACGACGACGATCACGACCACGACCACGACCACGACGGCGACCACGACGACAACGACAACAACGGCGACCACGACGACGACCACGACGACGACCGCGACGAAGACCAAGACACCGACGACGACGACGACGACGACGACGAAGGCGGCGGCGACGACCGACGATGACGACGACCACGACCACGACCACGACCACGACGTCAACGACGGCAAGGTGGCCTTCAGTTGTTCGGCCACCTCCTTGGCTAATGAAGTTCATGAACAGACCCTCCTTTTTTTTCTGGGGGGCTTATTTTGATGCCAGCTCCTCGAAGAGGCTTCTATTAGCAGTGCGTTCTGCAGGCGCACCGCTCTGCCATGGCCGTCATGCGAGCTGACGCGCCCGCTGGCAAGCCACCAACTTGAGTGGATTGTCAGATACAGTGCCGTTTTTTAATACATGCTCCGCGTGCGGATCGTGTATTAAAAATGCAGGGATTTAGCATATATCAAAAACAACGATGAGTTCATGCATACATTTATTCATACATTGATCATGTATTAAAAATCCGAAGTAGTTTTTTTTACAAAAAAACTATGTATTAAAACCTGCCCGGTAGTCTGGGCAGAGAGCGCCGTTCCTGAGTTTGGGGGCCTCCAGCGCCGCGGATACGTCGGGACGGCTTGGCCTTCGCCGACCTTGGCGCCCAGAGGCTCCGCTTCGCCCCCCAAGGCCGTCAACAAGAACTGTCGAGGATCAGTGACGCTCTGTCGAGCCATTCCTCCCCAAGAACGCGAGGCAGGATACCCAGGGAGCATCGGCACATTTTGGTCGCGGCATGCAGAAGGTGCAAGGCGGGTCGGGACCGTTTCGTAAAATCTACCAATCCCAACCTGTCGGGTGCATAAAAGCGCATCCCCAGGAAAGGGTCGGTCCAGGGCCCATGTAGTACAAAAACATTCCAAGCACCTCAGGAGGTCTGTGGAGGTCTCCAGAGATCTCAGCAACGGTTTCTGCAGGTCCCCAAAGGCTTCTGGGCACCCCCCCGGAGTTGAGCGCAGACAAACATATATTCTCTCCCCTCCGCCCCCCGGGCTACAATTTCGAGGGAAATGCAGCTAGCCCGTGGAGGCCCCAAATGCAAATAACAAAAAGCATGTTTAACCTTCAATCTCAGAACATCGAAACCCGAACTTCGGCCCTCCTCCCAAGTCCATTCAAACTCAGTCCCTTGACCCTTTCCAGGGCTCATCCGGTCTGGCTTTCCCAGCCGCGTCCAGCCATGGCGATGGAAGCCTACAGAAATGAACGCAAACATGAGAAGAGACGACGTCGTCGACGACGGCATCGTCGACGACGCAAATTCGGAGGACTGGGGGTCTTGGGGTCTTTAGGGGCAGGTTATAGGCCCCTGGAGGCCGAGTAATTAACCCCAAAAGACGATGTCCGATCCTCGAGCCGCGATCTGCGAAACCCTGAGGCAGTGCGCCACATGGCGACCGCGCGCCAAATCCATGGGTCGCGAATCCATGTCTGTGCGCCCCCGAAGTTCTGACAGCGCCGCGCCCCGCGGAGGACCCCGAGAGGGCCCCACAGCACGGCGACAAGCACACCGCAGGGTACCCACAGAGATCCGACCTATAGTGCTTCTTGCAGCGCGGGGCCCCCTGAAGCCTCGATCCGCTCCCCAGCGCGGGCTCTCCCTCCCGAGCCGTCTCCTGACGGTCCCCGGGGCCCAGCCAGGGCCTCCATGTCGTGGAGGGGCCGCACGCGGCGACAAGCAGGCCCCCGCTGGACTTCTCCCACGCGCTCGATCTCGGGTGATGGGCCTGTTTTCCACCACCACCACCACCACCATA
>CAUYUJ010009335.1:625664-643164 GCA_963575745.1 Prorocentrum cordatum
GGAGGAGGAGGAGGAGGAGGAGGAGGAGGAGGAGGAGGAGGAGTAGGAGGAGGGGGAGGAGGGGCGGACGCCCTCCACCGCTCTCGGCACACGCGGGTCACTGAGAGCACAGCCCACCCGCACAGTACGGAGGAGCAGCTCCCCAAGGCTGCTCTTGCATCCTTGCTCCAGGGGGAGGGGGAGGAGGACGAGTTAGGTGCGCTCGCGTCAACATCTGACATCCTACCCCTCCCTCCCATCCCTTACCATGGCGCTGATTTTCTCTATCCGCGGACGCGTGTCGTAGCGGACCTGTGGCTCCGCGCGCGTGTGCGTAGTGGATGCTGGTGCGCGTGCGTGCGTGCGTGTGTGCGTGGTTGTGGGTGTTGTGGTGGTGGTGTGTATGTGTGTGTGTGTGTGTGTGTGCGTGTGTGCGCGTGTGCTGTGGTGTGACGTGGTGTGGCGTCTTGGTGGTTTGGTGGTGGGCCAGGTGCGTACGTGCGTGATGGCGGTGGTGGTGGTGGTGGCGGTGGTGGTGGTGTGTGTGTGTGTGTGTGTGTGCGTGTGTGTGTGTGTGTGTGTGTGTGTGTGTGTGTGTGTGTGTGTGTGTGCGTGTGTATGTGTGTGTGTGCGTGCGTGCGTGCGTGCGTGTGTGTGCTGTGTGTGCGCGCGTGTGATGTGGTGTGACGCGGTGTAGCGTGGTGGTGGTGGGTGGGGTAGTGCGGTGGTGGTGGCGGTGCGCGGTGGTGGTGCGCGTGCGTGCGTGCGTGCGTTGGTGGGTGGAAGTGGCGGTGGGTGTGCGTGCGGCGGGGCGGGGCGTGGTGCGGCGCGGTGGTGGCGGGCGGATGGGCGCGCGAGAAAGAGGCCCGCGCTGGGGCGAGAACGCCATCCTGAACGACGGAGGCAAAACACCGATCCGAAAATGAGGCCCACGCTGCAGCGGGAGCACGATTCGGAACGATTCGGGAGCAGAAATGAGGCCGGCGCCTCAGCGAGAGCAGCATTTTGAAAAAAAACGCAGGCGAAAACCCAACTCCCGGGAATCCCGTGTGTAACAAAGCAGCACGCGGGGGGGATCGAATATTCCCATGCCGCCATCAGGGGAAGGGGGAGAGTAGTATTCATATTGAGTAATTGTGGAGGGGCGGACGCCCCCCGCCGCTCCATGTAGGCATTCGCCGGTCATTGGGAGGACAGCCCACCCGCACAGCAAGGAGGAGCAGCTCTCCAAGGCTGCCCCTGCATCCTTGCCCCTTGGGCCCCTCCCGAGGGACGTTCGCTGGCCGACGCGTACCGGGAGGTGGAGCAACTTGCCGAGGCCGAGCTCGCATTCTTGCACCCTCGGCCCCTCCTGAGCGACTTTTGCTGGCCAGCCTCGATCGGAAGACGTTGGCATGGCCCTCCAAGGCCCTTTGCAGCCGTACCGCAAGGCTGGGTCCGGGGACGTCGGGAGTCTGAGAAGGCCCCAGTGTTTTTCACCCGTCTCTCAGAGGGCCAGTCTGCCTCATCCCAGGGTTGCCCGCTGGCCTGCCCCCTATGTTCCATTTCTCGTCTCTCCCCCCTGTTCCATGCGTTCAGATAGTACCAAACTATTGGAAAGTTGAGTTCATCATCGACGCTTTCGTATCCTTTGTAGAGAAATGTCAAATATGTCATGATCTCGATCAGTTCCGCGGTCCGCTTGCTCCTGCTTTACCCGGCTGAACTTTTCGGTTGAATCTGGGCTCGTCCGATTCAGTGGTCCTCTCAACAGCATGTACAGTTTGTAAACGATCCCACGAAGACTTCCCAGGAGTAGCCTGCTGAAAGCTGGGGGGCTCCAGAAGAGGGTCTCGCCTCGGAGGGGTCCAGGAGAAGAGATGTCTACAATCTTGGACTCAGCTTTTTCTGGAGCGGCCCAGTTGCTTGCGTCCAGGCGCAATTGGAACGCCATGCTCCTGGCTGCTCGTGCCCTGCGGTTGCACTGTGACGTCTTGCTGACCTGGGAGTGAGCATGCGTCAAACGTTGCTCTAACCGAAAGGTAACACGCGCCACCGTTTCCATGCGCCCCCCGTGGGATCAACAGGAGGCTCCTGAACAACGCAGCCCCGAAAACCATGACGTCGGTTTGTGTACGTGGGCTCTTGCGGAAACTTTTGCCGAACGCCGCCACCTTCGCAGCGCATGGGTCGCCGTGCTGGGGCGGGGACGGCTTGGGGAGGGGAGCGCGCCATATTCGGGGCGCGCCAGCAGGGCCAGGGACCTTCACGTGCTCCGTGCTTGCACCTCTCCGAGCGTCGCCGGCGTCAAGAGAAAGCAAATCCCAGTCGCCAGTGTGTCTCGTCGCAGCCTTGTCGCAGCCTTGCAGATCCGGGTCTGGATGTCACGGCCCTCGCGGCTCCGAGAAGTGCACCTGCGACGGAAACCTGCCGAGAATGACCAGGCGATGCGCGGCGCACCCGTTTTTCGATGCTCGAGCCCCAGGCGAAGTGAGACTCTGAATTCAAGCCGCCATTTTGGCCCTCTCGTCGTTCTCTGGCTTCCAGGGCTGCCATGCTCGACAGATCGCAACCTCACGGGTATCTTCCCCTGAATCCGCGGTTCGAGATGGCTGGTGCCACGCAGCGTCGCAGCAGCGACGGCCAAGCGTCCGATGATCTGTTTTACTCCTAGGGTCTTACGCTGCCCCTTCGGGGGACCTCGTCTGCCCCCAGAGGGGGTGTCTTTCCTCGTGCCCAGCGCGGGCTCGGTGCGGACTCGGCGCAGATTGGGCGTGGATTCGACACGGATGCGACGTGGATTCGACGCGGCTGCGACGAGTCCGGCATGGATTCGACGCCGATTCGAGGGATAGGGCCGAGAGGGGAGAGACAAGGTCCCCCGATGATGTGACAGAATTAGAGTCAACTGACGTCGTCAGGGCTTGGCAGGACAGCCAACTTCGCTTCCCCGATGTGCAGCCCCGGCTTCCCATGGAGGGCTCTCTCTGGCTAGTGCCGTCGGGATGTGTCTCGGGCTCCCAAGACGTCGCTCGGGGTGGCGCCGCCTCGGCCCCCCCCCCCGAGCTTTAAGTCGGGCACGTCTTTCTCCAGGAGGAGTATACAAACATAGTCAAACATAGTTCGGTTTTCCCATAATCAGTGCTTGCACTGAAGGGGTCCTGGCGGAGATTGAACGATTTGGCGAAAGGTCCGGGCCGAAGTCGGTAGGCCGCCGGGTTCCTGGGTTCCTGGTTCCGGGTTCCCGGGTTCCCGGTTGCTGGTTCCGGGCCGATTTCGGTGGGCGGCGAGGTTCCCGGATTTAATCTTCCCGGGCTCGATCTTCTTATCGATCGGTCTCACTATCGATCTCGCTACCCACCTCCCTATCATTCTCACAATCGATTTCACGATCGATCTCACAGTCGCTGTCACTAACTAGATCGCACGAGCGACCTCACGATCGACCTCACTATCGATCTCACTGAATCGACTTCACTAACTCGGTCTCACGATCGACCTGACCATCCTCTACACACATCGATCCCACTATCGATCCCACTGCCGACCTCACTATCGATCTCACGATCCGCTTGAGTTGCAGACAGAGCCACCTCGTGGTTCTGTCTTCAACTTCAGCGGAAGGCCCGCGGGAAGGCATCATCTGGGGAGGCCCGCGGGCCACCCCGGAGGCCACCGCCGCCCGGCGCGGCCGTGGCGAGCCGTCCTGTCCGCCGGGAGGCCTTCGACTGCCCACCGCCGGCCGCCCAGGGTCGGAGGGCGATGCCGCACCCCCTTTTCGGCGGGGGGATCGGCTGCAGAATCGATTTACCCCAAAATTGATTTCCACGTGGACTCTGCAAGAAAAAGTCCGTCAACCATTCGTAGTGCAAAACATAAATACGTCAACCATTCGTAGAGCCGCGACAGTTCCACGAACTGCCCGTGGGTTCGACAAGACCAATCAACTCTGGGGCAAATCAATTCTGCAGTCGATCCCCTACTCGACCTTTGGGGCGTGGAACGTACCTCCATAGGGGAACGAAGAACGACACAAACGGAACAGCTCGGAGGTCCGCCCCTGGCGCGCCCCGCGCGCCAGGGAGGGGGGGGCCCAGCGCCGCTCCGCGACATCTGCGCGGACGCCCGCGTCTGTCCCAGCAAAATAGACCCCACAACAATTCTGCTTCTTAAGAGGGCCCCCAAAAACATACTGCTCCTCAAAACACTTGGTTGAAGATCTCTTCAAACAATCGACCCCGTTCTGTTCATATCTCGCCCTTCGATGCCCCGATTTTTCGCGGGGCTCCCCGGCCTGGCCGCTCGCCCAAGGACCCTGCCCCAGCACGGACGCCCACGGGTCGATCCGCTGCCATCGGATTCGCCGGCTGGGGCCGTGATTTCGATTCCGTTCGGCCAGGTTCGATTCACCGGCATCTCGATTAGGTTTCAGGAGGGAAAAAAACACACACACACAGACACAATTAATCGTCGATTTTCCAGAAAATATGCGAAAATATGGGGAGTGGGGGGGAAGACGAAAATCCCAAACATATGGAAAAATGTGGGGATTCCTTTTATTTGTGTGTATTTATTTGTGTGTCCTGGGGCCCCTTTACAAGTTCGATTCACCGGCATCTCGATTAGGCTCGTATTCAGTTCGATTCCAGTCGATTGGGTTCGATTAAGTTCGTGAGTTCGCTGGGGCCCAGGGCCCAGGGGAGCTGGGCTCGGCGATCCGATTCCGATGCGATTCGGGGCGATTCCGCTTGCGATCCGATCTGGTTTGGCCGACCCCACGACGTGGTGTCGGCGTCACCCCAACATACCAATACTATGTGTGTGCGTCGCACCCCCAGGCTCAGGGGCGACGCAACACCGAGAAATCGTATGGTATATGCATCGTGGCGGATGCTTTCTGGCCGTACCGCTCGGAAAACGATACACTACAAGATGGTTGTACTATGTGTTCGGGTCAGACGCACGCCTCCGAAGAGGACACATAGTTCGCAGGCGATATTTCTCGTCCAATTCCCGAGTTTCGCTTGACAAGTTCGGCCGTTCAGAAAAAGTGGGAAAGCATGGGATACACTCCAAGGGGGCTATCTGGACGCACCCCCATCAAGAATGGACGACCCCCCATTGTATATCTCAGGGCTGGGCCTCAATTTTTTTTTCTGTTCCAGGACCTCCCAAAGCCTGGAATAGGGGTCGACTCATCCCCTGTGAATGTGGGCAGTCGTAGTGTCGTTGTGTCCTTGCGCGTCCCATGGTGTACACATCGAGCCCCTCCCTGAGCGCGAGTCGAGTCGAGTCGAGGAGGAGGAGGAGGCGGAGGAGGAGGGCCGGCGGGAGCCGCGGCCTCCCCCCGAGGCATCGCGGCCAGCGGTCTGGCCTTTGTGGCCAGCGGCCTGGCCGAGGTGCGCTCGCGCGGCAGCCAGTGCGTCGAGGGCGGCGCGCGGGAGGGTAGCTTTTCTGATGATGCTGCTGCACCGAGAGCAGCGATAGGGGGGGGGGATAGGCAGAAGGGGGGGATGCATTCGAAATGGTTGATGCATCGACGATGCATCGACGATGCACGGGGCGGTCTGCATCGGCGATGTGTCGACGATGCACGGGCGATGCATCGGCCATTCGAGGCCGATGCAGCCTCGCGTATGCCTATCCCCCCCATATTGTTGCCTCTCGCTACAGTCAAGAGGCCGAGGCAAGGACCACCCTAGGCTGGTTGTCTGGCCGTTCTTCAGATCTGGGTCGGGGACCTGCTTGTGGCCCAGGCTCGCCGCGGCCACAACAAACGCCCTTGCGTTTCTTATTCAGCGCTCCGCACGGCAGCACGATGACTGCATTTCTAATGCTGCTGCTCTTCCTCCTACTCCTCCTCCTCCCTTGGAGGCCGTCTGCAGCCGAAGAGCAAGAGATTACATCAATCGGATCAGCTAGGGTGGTCGGGACACACCTTGTGGTTTGCATGGATAGGGGGCTGGGTGTTCATAGTAGAGTTGGATGCAAACAGCAAGCGTGGATCTAGTGCGGCCTTCCTTGCACTTCTTGGAGCCTCTTGGTAGCTCTCTTGGCGCTTCTGGGGCTCGTTTGCGCCGGATCTTCGAAGCCCTTTGGATCCGCCTCCCGAGAAAGCTCCCCCCCCCAAACCCCGACCACAGGTGGCCCAGACCCCGACGTCGCAGACGTCCCAGACGTCTCAGAACCCGATCCCCGTCCGTCCAGCCCTGACGTTAACAGATGATGCACGCGTGATCTTGCTTGGTTGGCGATATTGCGCGTAGATGCACTCGCCCCTTGGCGTTCGGTTGGTGCGGGACCATGGTGGTAGATCTGGTGATTTGGGGAGTTGTTGGTTATGCTGGTGCGGCGCATGAGAGAGTGTGACCAGGAGAGAGAAAGTGTGTGAGAGAGAGAGACCGAGTCATACATGTGTATACATACATACATCTATATATGTATACACATTCACCCTTACGACTACCCTTTGGTTTATAAGGAGGTTCGGGGGGAGGAGCCAACGTCCCACTCAATCGATCTCATGATCACTATTCTTATCGTTCTTGTTATCGGTCTTAGTATCGATCTCACTCTCGATCTCACTATCGATCTCACGATCGATCCCACTATCGATCTCACGAATGATCTCACTATCGATCCCTCCACCGATCTCACTATCAATTTCCCCATCGATCTCACTATCGATCTCACTATCGATCTTCTCCCTATCGATCCCACGATCGATCCCACGATCGATCCCACGATCGATCCCACGATCGATCTCATGATCGATATCACTATCGATTTCACTATCGATCTCACTATCGAGGAGGAGGAGGTGGAGGAGGAGGAGTGGGACGAGGAGAAGGAGTGGGAGGAGGAGGACGAGGAGAAGGAAGGGGGAAGAAGGAAAGGCACAAATGCACTTGCGGGAGGGGAGGAGCGGATGAAGGAGGGGGGGACAGAGGGGGAGGGCAGCAGCCTGGGAGGAGGGGGGGGTGCTTTCCTCTCCGCTCCGCGCCTCCCCCGTCCTCTGCATCTGAAGCTTCGGCCACTCAGCGCCGTCCCTATAGGGCCCGCGCCCTGCTCTGCGGCTGCATCCAGCAGCGTGGGCCCCTGCACGGAGCCGCAGCCGGGCTGCCTTCCGGGACCGACATCCCGTGGCCGTCCCGGCCGCATTCCGCCGTCGCCCAACTCCGATCTGCCCCGAGATCCTGGCGACTGAATTTCTTCGAGCCGGGCGTTTCTGTTCAATTTCGGGCCCAGGGACCTTCACAGATCGATCCAGCTCGAAGAACGACGCAGAAAGATGGGGTCCTGGGGTCCAATCGTGATGTTTTGCGATGTTGAGTTGTTTTTCAACGTCGGATCTCAGGGTAGATTGTCGGTCCTTCCGATCTCGTGACGGACATCCCGTGGCTGTCTAGACTGCAATCCGCCGTCTTCAGACTTACATGTAGATTGTCGGGCCTTCCGCTCCTCCATGCTGACGCCAGATCAGCGCTCTGAGCAGAGCGTTCGTGATACGGGTGCCTTGGAGCGCTACACTTGCCTGTGGTTTTCACGGTGATGACCTTGCCCCGACTACTTTACATGACCCTCCGGAGTGCTGCACGTGCTAGCTTCAGGGGAGAGTGCAACTTTGCAGTCAGACCCACCAGCCGAAGGAGGGTGCACAGTGCGTTTAGCACTGTGCTGCGTTCGGTGGCCACATGTGACCCCCCCCCACGATTTCTAAGGGGGGGTGAGGGTTCATTTTGTTCGGGAGGTCCCGAGCGGAGTGCACCCCCACCCCCCCCGTTAGAAATAGAGGGGGGGGGTGGGGGTAGGGTTCACATGTGGCCACCTGCGCTTGGGCTCCCCTGGAAGACCAGGGCATGGCAGGTTACTATCAGCACGACGCCGTCGCCCTCGGCTGCGCCGGTGGGGAGGGCCACGTGAACGTGCGCCTGACGCACCCGGGCCAGCCCTCAGGGTCCGGGGCCGCCGCCGCCCCCCGGACGTCCGGCGGCTCGATCTCTTCGAGGCTCAGCTTTGCGCCCTGGTTGGCGTTTGAAGCGAGGCCCAAAATCGTGTCCCTGGAAGTGTCGGCTACATTTAGGGTTACGTTTGTCCACCTCTCAGTGGCAGCTGGCGGCTTGAACCCCAAAATCGTGCCCCTGGAAATGCCAGCTACATCAGGGTTACGTTTGTCCACCACTCAGTGGCAGTTGGCCTGGCCCAAGCACAGTGTGTATTGCCTGCGCCAGCAGATGTCGCCCCGAGGACCAGCCAGAAAACGATACACCATGCGCTGTCGTGTGTGGCATTTCTGCGAGGCCCCACCGGACAGGGCCCAGATACCTTAGTGTATATGTACTCGCGGTTCCCACGAACTGGCGAACAACAAGGCCGCCTCGGTTTTGTTCGAGCCGCCAGATGTCTGGGTCGCTGTTGTGCCGCACGCCGCCGGAGCCGCGGGGGCTCCTCTGCCGCCGCGGCTGCTGCCGACCGCAGCCGCTTCCTTCTGCAGCGTGCTGCAGGAGCCTGCCGCCCCCCCCCTGGCGCGTCCTCACTCGTGAGACGCGGCGAGCCCAGGGGGGAAGTCAGAAGGGGCGGGCCTTCTCAGAACGCTCGGAAGCCCCTGGGCCTTCTGAGAAGTTCTCTAATCGCTCCCCGGAGACACAACAAACTTCTCAGAAGGCCGGAGGCCTTCTGAGAAGTCCCGCTGCCTTCTGAGAAGGCCTCCTCCTTCTCACTTCCCCCCTCGCTCGACGCCGAGAGACGGGGAGAAGTTCCGGGGCAACGTTGGGGGGGCATCGGCCTCAGGGGAAACGCATCGCCCCCCAGCCGCCCACTCGTCGCCGGGAGGGGCGTGATAGCCCAGGCCTGCCCGGGACTGCGCGGCACCTGTCCGGGGGCTGTGGGCGGCCGCCTCCCCACCGGGCTCCAAGGGACTCGGGAGGTGGCGCTCCTCACGAGAGCGACCAGCACATCCACATCCACGCCCTCCTCCCTCCTCCCTCCTCCCTCCTCCCTCCTCCCTCCTCCCTCCTCCGATTCCACGGGCACGCGATCCATCGGACACGGCCGGCGGGGGGCACCCGCACAGAGCCCCGCGCTGTGTCCGTGGGGCCGCCTCCCGAGGAGTCCTGCCTGGCCTCCAGGTCGCGTGTACGGACGGGTCTCCCGCCCAGGAGCCTTCTGTTTCTTCGGCGGCGGTCTCCAGTCGGTCCTCTGCCATCCCCTCTTCTCCTGGCCTTCCAATATGTGCTCTTCGCCTGGCAGGCACCTCCATCATCCCTCCATTTGCGCCGTGACGTAGGACGACACAGAGCAGGTGATACCGACGATGACCATGAGGGAGAATGCCGAGGGCATGCACGATGAAATGACAGCCATCCATATCAGTAGCACTTGTGAAACATAATCAAAGATCATGGAGGGACTCGAAGCATGACGCATGAAGTAATCAGTGACGCCGCTCAAGAAAGCACGGCTGAAAAACCCTCGGCCCCATCGCTCAGACTTCTGGGGCCAGCCCGATCCGTGAGGTCCCCGTAGACCGAGATCTTCCATCATGCCCGACGGGACTTCTCCACCACGCCCAGTGATCTGAGGGCTCCGCTGCGCAGAGACAGCCCCCCCAGGTGGTGGTGAGGAGGAGGAGGAGGAGGAGGAGGAGGAGGAGGAGGAGGAGCCCGGCTGGCCTCAGCAGGCCCTCCCGAGCAGCCCCCGGGGCGGTCTCCACACCCCAACCGCGTGGGGCGCGGAGCGCTCCGATGCTCTCCTCTTCCTCCTCCTCCTCCTCCTCTCCTTCTCCTCCTCCTCCTCCTCCTCCTCCTCCTCCTCCTCCTCTCCCTTTCCTCCCCCTCCTCCTGCTGCTCCTCCTCCTCCTCCTCCTCCTCCTCTCCGCCTCCTCCTCCTCCTCCTCCTCCTCCTCCTCCTCCTGCATGTTCCTCCTTTCTCTTCCCCTCCCTCCACCCAATTCAAGCTTCGCGCGGCCCGCTGAGCTTCGACCGGCAGAGGTGCGCTCTCGACCCGCGGATCCAAAAAGTTGTCCCCCCACCCTTGAGATGGGGTTCCCGCTGTGTGTTCCCCTGGTGGGGTCTACGCGGGGACCCCCCGGGACATGGCCCCGGCCACCGGCGGGACGCCGGCGGAAGCCAGCGGAAGACGGCCGCAATCGGCTCCATTTCGGCTGATGCGCTTCCAGGCGGCACGGACGGCCCCACTCGCCGAAAGATCGGTCCAGACCGTCCAAGAGGCCTCCAGACGGCCCAAGAAGCCTCCAAGACGCCCCAGGAGGACTTCAAGAGGCCCCCAAAGAGAGACCCAAGAGTCAACATGAATGTGTGCTCCTTCCGGTTTTGCAAGTTTTTGGGGCCTCTTGGGACCTCCTGGGGCGTTCTTTTGGCGAAGAGCCCAACATGTCGGTCCCTGCCCCCCCTCTGGGACCCCTCTTGGAGCGCTTTCGGGGCCTTCTTGAGCCGTCTTGGAAGCCTCTTGGGCCGTCTTGGGGGCGTCTTGGGCCGTCTGGGCGCCCTCCTGGGGGCCTCTTGAGCTGTTTTGTGGCGATCTTTTGGGCATCTTGGGCCGTCTTGGAGCGTCGGGAGGTCGATAAGGCGAAACGTGAAGCCCCCAGATATAAGCATTTCATGGATATCGGCCACGCGCAGAGGGGGGTATGAGGGAGGGGGGAAGGCTTTTTAGAAACACCCCTGCTTCTTAGAAGCTGAGAGGCTTGTCTATAGATGTAAGGCCTCGCCTTCTGAGAAGCAGCCTCCTTCCAAGAAGCCTCCCCCCTCCCCCATACCCTCCTCTGCGCGCCGCCGAGGATATGCATGACTCAGGTCACCACTCACCAAACCACCCCAACCCAACCCGAAGGCCTCACTTTGCCCTCCATTTCCAGTTGGGGGGGGGGTCGGGGAACACCGAAAAAACACATGGAACCCGTGCCCCCCCCAACCCGAAGTTCGGGTCCAATTCGGGTCTTCGGGTTGGGTTGGGGTGGTCTGGTAGGTATAGTCATCAGGGGCTCAGGGGGGGGGAGGGAAGCTTCATTGCCGCGGGGGAGGGAGGCTTGTCTATAGATGTAAGGCCTCGCCTTCTACGAAGCAGCCTCCTTCTAAGAAGCCTTCCCCCCCCCCATACCCTCCTCTGCGCGCCGAAGAGGATATGCACGACTCAGGGGTTCAGGGGGGGGGGGAGGGAAGCTTCATTGCCGCGGGCATGCGGTCAAACCAGTCTCGCCTCCCCGGATCCCCGACGTTGTGATCTTTTCAGCACCTCGACCCGCAGAGGTCCGCGGACTCCTCCCCCGGGACCGGCTTTTGGTCCTGAGCTGTTTTTTCGACGCTCCCGAGGCCCGGGCCGGACGAAAGGAGGAGAAGGAGGAGGAGGAGGGAGGAGGAGAAGGAGGAGAAGGAGGAGGAGGAGGAGGAGGAGGAGAACGAGGGGGGGTCACCAAATTTGCGGCATGCAGCTGGTTTCGGCCTCACCGAGGGGCCCATTCCTCGATACATATATATATATATATATATATATATATATATATATATATATATAGTCGCCTCCGGCGCCGGAGGCGCCGGGAATGTCAGCTATTATAGTGAGCTGATTATCACCCCCCCCCCCTTTGCTATCCACCCCTGTCGCCCGACCAGGGAGGCCCGGTGGGGGCCCCCAGAGGCCGAAGACGTGGAAGAGCCTTCCGCTCTGCTGCTCTCTTCCCGGCTCGAGGGGGGGGGGTCCTGGGCCCTGCCTTCCGACCCGCCCGCTCCCACGAGAGGTCCTTCTCGTGGGTGGCGCCCGCCGGCACCCGCGACCTGCGCGTCGTGGCCGAGCTGCGGCCGCCCCGGGCGGGGCAGGCGCACCGCGGGGGCGGCGCGGCGCTGTCGGCGCGCTGCGAGGGCACGCCGCCCGGGGAGGCGCGGCCTCCTCCGCTCTGCCCGCCTATGCCACCGCCCCGCAGAGCCAGCACGCGTGGACAGACATCCATCAGGAGGGGAAAACACACACAGACACAATGAATCGTCGATTCCCAGGAAAGTGTGGGAAAGTATGGGAAGTGGGGGGGAAGACAAAAACCCAGAAGTTATCCTAGCGAAGGGCCCAACCATATGCAAGTGCGAGTGCCGCGGGACGCAGCAGGGGGAATTCCCGATGGGGCCACGAAACGTGTGAGGGGTGTGCCGAAGTGGGGCGGCGCCGCCATGCGAACTGCGCCACTGGGACCGTAGGTTGAGCTCCCTGTGGGGCCACGAAACGTGTGAGGGGTGTGCCAAAGTGGGGCGGCGCCGCCATGCGAACTGCGCCACTGGGGCCTTAGGTGGAGCTCCCTATGGGGCCACGAAACGTGTGAGGGGTGTGTCATGATGATGACGATGGGAGGGGGGAGGAAGGAGGGGGAGGAGGAGGAGAGGAGGGACGCGGTCCACCGTCTCTTCAAAACGAGGACCCAACACCACAGGATGGTTGGGAAATGTATGAAAATATGGGGATTATTTTTATTTGTGTGTATTTATTTGTGTGTCCTGGGGCCCCGTCAATCAAGACGGAGGGTTTTCGCGGTCTTCGGCCTCCGGAAGCCCACCCCCGGCCTCGGGGCCGTCAGGAAACGACTCGGGGCGCCAGACGGGCCCCGGGGGAGGGGCTCTAGGCCTCCATGCGGGTCGGCGCTGTGACAAAGTCCCGACGTCGGGGGTCTGGGCCCCGCCCCCCCCCGTGCCCTCTTCGAAGAAGAAGCCTCGGCATAAACATGAGCTTCTTTCGGTGCTCCGCGCGGATCTCTTGGGTCCGCGTGCCGAGTCCCCCCCTGGCGGCGCCTCCGGCGTCGCCCCTGGCGCGCTCCGCGCGCCAGGGAGGGATGTCCAACGCAGATCCGAGAAATTCGACCAGAGCGCCAGAAGTTTATGCTTATGCCGTGTTTGCTTCTTCCATCTTCGCAGTGCTCCGGTGTCTCTGCGCCTTGGTGCGTGGGTGTCGGGGGCCCCCAAACGGTGTGGTGACCACACCGTGCGGTGAGTCGGTGGGGATTCGGGGTCACCGCACGGTTTGGGGACTCGAATCCTTCTCCGAGGATGTCTCGGGCGACAGGGGCCTCCAGGGTCCCAAGACCGTGCGGTGACGGACCGTGCGGTGAGGTCTTGGGGGGTTTCGAGGTCACCGCACGGTCTGTCACCGCACCGTTTCGGGACTCCAAATTCTACATCTCCACCTCCCCGAGGAGGCAACACACGATCGATCCCTCCGCCATGCCCTGGTCTGGGCCTTTTTGGGGGGGCCTCCTGGGAGTCCATCGTCGCCGCGGTTGGCTTAATTCTCGAGATCCCGGTCAGCACGCGCCCCAGGAGCCCCGTGTCCTCCTCGTCGTCCAGTCGGGGCGCTGAAGAAGGAACCCTTTTCGTTGGGGAGGGGCTCCGTGTTCCTTAATTGATTCGCAGCTTGCCTTAGGTGTTCCTTAGGTTCCCGAAGTCGAAGTTCAACTCATGGAAAAGAGGGGCCTCGCTTCTTATTCAGGGTTCTTTAGGTCAACGCCTCGACTGCAGGTGCCCCTGCCTGGACGCCCTCGCCCTCGCGCTGCGAGAAAAAAGTACAGCCCAGCGGAAGGTTTTGCATCAAGTCTAGCCTTCAGTGGCCCTCGCCCCAGAGATCCGGCGCCGAATACTGGGAGCGGCGGGTGCTATCTTCGGCCTTTGGGCGCTCTCACCGGGCCTCGGGACCGTTAACAAAAACGACCAAGGATTAGGTCGGGCATGTCCTCCTACAGGCGGATTTTGGACGGAACAAAAGCACAGTTTAACATATGCACAAATCGTCAAACATAGTGGAACAAATCGTTCCCTGAGTTTTTTGACCATTCTTCACTACCCCCCCTGTGGAGGGACATGCCCGACTTAAACCCAGGACGAACCACCGGCCCCTTCGGCATGGGGCCCCGACCTCCGGGGCCCACGCGTCCAGAAGCCCGCGGGAGCGGCCGCAGGCGTCTGGGGCCCAGGCCCGGGGTCGTCCGGAACCCGCTCGGGTCGGGGGCGGAAAAGAGGGGGGTGATGACTAGGGGGGGTGGATATCATGGCGTGGGCCATGATATCTCCCCAGATTTCGTGGCGCCCCTTCTGATTTTATTACGTCCCTGGCCCCCCCGCTGGGCCGCGCACATGCCGCCGGTCATGATTTGCACCCCCCCTCTTGGACACCCCCTTTTTGGCCGCTCCCGATCGGGACGGGAGGCCAGAACCCGGAGGAGGGGTCCAGACCTTTGGGGGGCCACGTTGTGAAGATTCGTGACGTCGGATGTGCGGACGTGTCTCTGTGCCCTTGACGCCGTGTTGCCCCTCTCCATCTCCGTCGCCGCCGCATTCTCCGCCGCGCTGCTCGCCCTGCTTCCTCTCAGTGCTGTTCTCCTTCTCGGCCTCCGTCGCCGTCTCTGGCCGTCTTTCTCTCTTTCTCCGCCTCCTGATCTGCCTCCGCATTCATCTCCGCCTCGTTGCCTTCCCCATCTCCTTCCTTCTCCGTCGGTGTCTATGGCCCAGTCGTGGTCACGCATGGCGCACCACTATGGGGGATAAGGATTCGTACCACCGACCCGACCACATGCGGCCGACTCCGACGCGGCCGACCGAGCCGCGCTGCGGACACCCTCGGCTAGGATCGATCCTGCTCCTGCCTGTGCCGATCCACCGTGGAGTCAGAGCTCCCGCGATGCGCTCTTCCGGCTCCAAGCCCATGAACGTGTGCGACAGGGCTCAGCATGTCACC
Source organism: Prorocentrum cordatum (assembly GCA_963575745.1). Classification (NCBI taxonomy): domain Eukaryota; class Dinophyceae; order Prorocentrales; family Prorocentraceae; genus Prorocentrum; species Prorocentrum cordatum. The sequence continues at coordinate 640,350 of CAUYUJ010009335.1, forward strand.
ACCCACCAAACGACCCCAACCCAACCCGAAGGCCTCAATTTTCCCCCCATTTCCAGTGGGGGGGTGTCGGAGAACATTGAAAAAACACATGGGACCCGTACCCCCACAACCCGAAATTCGGATCAAATTCGGGTCTTCGGGTTGGGTTGGGGTGGTCTGGTAGGTAGTCAGCATGCGTGGCCCACGAGGCCCCGCCTTGAGCCTAAACCTGGAGCAGCCTGCCCCTCCGCCCCCCCTGGCGCATCGGCCTCTTGCGCGGGCCGGCAGCGGCCACGCCCCCTTGCGCAGGCCGGTATCGACGCGTCTCCTCCGGGAGGCGTCTCCGCGCTTCGCTCGCTCCGCTCCGCCTCCCCCCCTGCGCATCCCGGTCCTCATCGTCTCCCTTCTCCTCCTCCTCCTCCTCCTCCTCCTCCTCCTCCTGCTCCCCCTCCTTCTTCTGCTTCTCCTCCTCCTCCTCCTCCTCCGCCAGTTTCTGCCGCGCGGCAGTCGCGGCGAAGTGCGGCACATGGAACTCTTCTGGTGTCGGTTGCTCCTCCTCCTCCTCCTCCTCCTCCTCCTGCCTCCTCTCTCCTCCATCCGCTCTGATGCAAATGGCTTCCTCCATCCTCGGCGCTGAGGAGGGGCAAGTGCATGGCGACGACGAGGAAGGTGGAGGGAGGAGGAGGAGGAGGAGGAGGAGGAGGAGGAGGAGCAGGAGGAGGAGATGTGGGCAGAGGGGAGGAGGGAGGGGAAGAGGGAAAACGGTGGAGGGAGAGGAGGGACGAGGAGGAGGAGGAGGGAAGATGAAGGAGGAGGAGAGGGACCTCGTGAGGGAGAATCGGACTCTCTGTCGCAGGTCCCCCAGGCGGTGTTCGGCCTCCCTCTCGCGCGCTCCCTCTATGTGTTCTCTCGCCTGGCCTCCGGAAACTCCGATGGAGGCTCGAAGCGGTCCTGACGTGCAAATCGTTCGTCATACTGGCGTTCAGGTCGAAGAAGAGGAAAAACGCCATAAACATAAACGTTCGGCGTTCCACGCTGGGAGCCCCTGGCGTCGCCTCTGGCGCCGCTCTTGGCGCGCTCCGCGCGCCAGGGAGGGGGGTCCAGCGCAGATTCAAGAAATCCGCGCGGAGCGCCTCATTTTATGTTATTGCCGTTTATTAGGGGCGAAAACTCATCGAACCATCTAGTAGCTGGAAATTTCCTTCCCGACAGCTGGAGATGAACAGTTTTATCAGGTAGAACGAAGGATTAGCAGAGGAATCGGGGGCGCGTTGTCCTCGACCTCCTCTCGAACTGCAAATGGGCAAGACCCAGTGGTTGCTTGGGGGAACTTCTGGGATAAAGGACAACTCTAAGTGGGCCGTTTTTGGTAAGCAGAACTGGTGATGAGGGATGAGCCTCACGGGGGGGGAAGGTGCTTGATTGCTCTCCGGGCAGCTGCTGGCCCTCGACCCCTGGGAGCATCCGCGAAAACCTCCGCTTGCCGTACCCCAGAAGTTGGCATTCGCACAGCCCCATCCCCTCTCGAAGAAGAGACAACTGCATACACACATGAGGCGTTCGAGAAAGGGCGCCTCGCCTTCGAGGGCCGAAGGAATTGCCATCTCTTCCTAAAGCGGCGGAAGGGCGGCGGAAGCAGAACGGGGGCGGCTCCGCTGGCGGAAGCCGGCGGACGGCGGACGGAATCCCGCGGAAGTCAAGGATGGGCCCCATGTCTGGGCTCAGGGTTCTTCGAATGGGGGGTCGACTACAGAATTGTTGCACCCCAAACTTACTTTTTCCTGTTGGAATCTTCGAGAGCATGTTAGATCGACGAGCATTCTACGCATCTTCCGCCGATTCGACGACAATTTCAACTTGTGGGTAAATCAATTCAATTGATTTGCCTAATTATTAGATGATATAGTGGGTTCAACTATATAGTCTATCTCCTACTCGAGTTCTCGAAATCGGCCGAATAAATTGTCGGAGGTCCGCGCGGTTTTTTCTCGGATTGGCGCCGGCCCCCCGCGGCGGCGCCTCTGCCCACTCCCTTGCAAGCTCCGCGCACCAGGGAGGGATGACCCGCGCCGATCCAAAAAGAAGAAAAATGAAAACAACAACAACAACAACAATCATTTAAGACTGGGGACACTCCGTTCTCACCAGTGCCAGGGTGTTCATAGGAGGCGGGCAATACCCCCACTTTGTGGGGGGGCCGGTTCAAGCTCTACCAAGTTTAGGACGACTCTTCGCCACCACCCACACCCAGCTTCCCGCCCTATGACGTTCGGACACTTCACGTCGTGGCCTGCGGACGACCTTGGCTACTACACTGGCGCATGGGTACAATGACTTGTTGTGGTAACATTTTGTGGAAGCTAGCTTAGTATACGACTTATCCCCCTGTTCCAACACTGGACACCTGTACCGTTTTCCGACGTTTTTCCGTTTCTGTACCACACAAGCAAAGATTATTTTGAGTGGTACCACGTGCGTGGCGCCAGCATACCACAGGACTTGTTTCCGTTGTTGTTATATGCTCATTCTTGTTCTGTGGTTGTCGTTCCGGGCTCAATGTGCAATACTGGCTCATTCGTCTACGAAATACACGTGGCTACCTCTCTCTGGTGGGAGGTCCTGATGGTTGTGGTTGTCCCGATGATTGTCGCGATGATTGTCCCGATGATTGTCCCGATTGTTGAGCGCGCGGGATGAAATTTTGACATTTTTTTTTGAAAAGCCATTGTTTTTTTTTGTGTGTTTTTATGTTGAAATCGTTACGAACACTAAGGTTTTGGAAGGATTTCGTCTTGCGCGCGCGAATGTCCACTTTACCCTATTTTTGCAAGGGATT
>CAUYUJ010009335.1:648882-748882 GCA_963575745.1 Prorocentrum cordatum
GGGCCTCCCCCCCCCCCTCGCGCGGTCAATCAACTAGTTACAGTAACCAGCAAGAAGCAGAACTGTAACACTGGAAACTGCAAGCTACAACTGGTACTGGAAACTGCGAAACCGTGCCTCGCAGCCTGGTGGCCCCACAAGGGGGCCGGCGGATTTCTTGAATGTGGTCCTTAAGTACGACGGGAGCAACATCAATAAAGACGAGGAGGTGGAGCAGGAGGAGGAGGAGGAGGAGAAGGGAGGAGGAGGAGGAGGAGGAGGAGGAGGAGGAGGAGGGAGGAGGAGGAGGAGGGAAAAGGAGGAGGAGGGAGGAGGAGGAGGAGGAGGAAAAAGAGGAGGTGAAGCAGGAGGTTAAGAGAAAGGGAGGAATGTCCAGAGGGGGACAAGGAGCAGCCGCCCTCCGCCTCCCCTCTCCGCCTTCCTCCCCTCCCCTCCGCCCCCCCTTCCTCTGCACGACCCCTGCGCTCCAGTCGGGCTTGTCTAGAGGAGGAACATTCAAGAATAGTCGAACCAGAGTTGTCTGCAGACGATGTGTCTACTGTTTTTGACAATTGGTCCATCTGTGTTGAATTGTTTTATTTTTCTTCCCAAATCCGCCTGTAAGAGGGCATGCCAGACCTAGCATTGCGTGGGCTACATGATAGGTTCCTGTATGTGCTTCCTGTTCCTTCCCCTCCCCTCGCCCCTCCCTCCTCCGCCCACCTCTTGACGGATCGCCGCCGCTCCGCCCGCTCCTGGGCGTCAGCGTTGTCTGTCGCCTGCCTAGGGCGACCTTCTCACTTGCTGCTACTTTGGGTCGCTCTCGGCGAAGACCTGCGGTGCAGGCGCAGCGCAGTGCAGAAGCTCCCGGTCCCCTCGCTGTGGGCCGCCTCCGCCCCGCTGCCCTGCCTTCCACTGGTCGGCGGTCCGTTACCTGTCTCGTTCTCCGCGCTTCTCTGTCCGTCGCCGCTTCGTCCGCGGAGTCATAGCTCTTTTTGAATCAGCGCTCACATACGTACTGTCAGCCCGTATCGTGAGGATGAGAGCGACTTTCCATGGCCACCCACACATCTTCGCACGTTCGGGCCCATACTTGGCAACTCTCGCTGGCCAACCTCGTTCGAAAAACGTTGACATGGCCCTCCAAGGCCCTTGCATCCTCGACGCGCATCCTCATCATACGGGTTGACTGTACGTGCGCTGGGCTAGAGAGGAGGAGATGGAGGAAGAGGAGATGGAGCTGGAGCAGGAGATGGAGGCGGAGGAGGACGAGGAGGACGCGGAGGGGGAGGGGGAGGGGGACCGGGATGGGGGAGGAGGAGGAGGAGGAGAAGGAGAGGAGGAGGAGGAGGAGGAGGAGGAAGGAGGAGAGGAGGAGGAGAGGAGCGGGGAGGAGAGCAGGAGGAGGAGGAGGAGGAGCAGGAGGAGAGAGGGAGAAAACGAGAGGAGAGTAGGAGGAGGAGGAGGGGAAGAGGGGGAGGAGGGGGAGGGGAAGGGGGAGGGAGGAGAGACGAGGAGGAGGAGAAGGAGGAGGAGGAGGCGGAGGCGGAGGCGGAGGCGGAGGGGGAGGGGGAGGGGGATGGGGGAGGAGGTAAGATAAGATAAGATAAGACGAGGGCGGACGGCATCCAAGCAACCGACCGCGGAGATAAAACGGAGACAGATTAAACCGACTCCTCATCCTCCCCCGCACCCCGACGGGCGGCCTGCAGCTCCCAGTACGGGAGCGAGCCCACCGTGAGGCCGAAGCGGGCGAGGAGGGGCCCTCGCCCCATGGGAACCTGCCACGGCGGTCCCCTGGGGAAAACGGCTCTGGAGGCGGGCGGCGACACTCTCGCCTGGGGACGGTCGAGAATGGCCCTCGCCAAGTCCAGGAGATCTCCTGGGACGGGCCTCTCGAGACAGCCTACCCTCCAGCCTTTGTACTTGCTAAGCCACCTGGGGAAGAGCCCCGCGAGCAACCTCGAACGCTGCTGCTTGAGCCCCTTCCCCGCATTGTGACCGTGACATTCGCGGACAGCGAGCTCCCTGACCCCGCCCCACGCATAAGCCCCACACGAAATACAGCACACGATGCGTGGGGCGGAGACAACGGAGGCTCCCGTCTGATCAAAAACGTGGCACACACGCAGGTTGTGCTGAGACAGCCTCATCAAAATATTGAGCTCAGGGTCACACGGCCCCGCCTGGGCAGTGGCAGAAAGCACAGCCGTGAACCGCACAGACACGGGGGGAATGGGGCGCTCGAGGGGGCGGCCCTGGCGAGGGCCCGAACCAGGCACCAGGCGCTTATCAGGCAGGCCCTCCGAGTCCACCCATCCCCTCTCCCGCATCAGAAGCCCCTGCCGCCCAACCCACTGGCCCAACTCCCACCCCAAGAGTCTTAAACCAGCGATTTCACGGGCGGCCTGTTCGACCGATGGATGCTGACCTGCCCCTCGCTTCGCGAGGGCGTCGGCAATGGCGTTAGCCTTACGCTCCCAGTGAGTGGTGACACCTCGCTCCACATCACCCTCCGTGCAGTGGGCCTTCGTCTTATGGACCGCAAGCCCACCCTCGAAGGCCGCATGTACAGAGGTCCACATGTGAGCCTGGCCACAACGGGCACTCGTGGAGCGAACTCTCGACCTAGCACAGGAGATCGTGGCAGCACAATCGGTCCAAACACCCTCGGGGTCCAAAGCGATCTGGCCGAGCATCTGATACGCATAATCCTCGCCGTCCTTGGCGAGCTGGAGGGGAGCGACGTCCCACGGGACGGGGCCAAAAGCTCCAGAGATCATGGCACCAGTGTCATCGACCGAGATCACCGACCACCCTGCTCTTCTCAGGAGCGGGTCCGAGGGGAAAATGGCCGAGCCGTCGGTAAAAATCTTTCCAGACAGCAGGCCGTCTTCGGGCCTTCGAATCCAGAAGACCTGACACTTTTCGGACCTAAGCGGCGGGGGAACCAGCTCCCTGGGAGACGGGAAAATGCCCGAAGCAAAAAACTCCCCATTGTCTCCCCGCTGCCGAATTAGCTTGGCTGCAGCCAACGCTTCATCCGACAAGGAGAGGGAGCGATCAGCAGCCCACGCCTCGCAGACAAACCTACGGTGGAACGTGGTCCCTGGGGCCCCCATGCACAGCCTGCATAGGTTGCATGACGCCAAGCCGTGTCGCTGCAGGCGGTCCTGGGTCCAGTGGGTCCCCGAGACAGCCGCCCTGAGGGAATTCTTATGGGTCCTGTCCCAGTCAGAGTTTCTCCTGGCGAACAAAAAGTCCAGAGGCTGCCAAAACACAGGCCGACACCACGACGACGAACCCTCACGAGCCTCCAGGGCACGAAAATCCGACATCTCTCTGGCAGCCTGCTGGGCAAGAGTGGCAACGGTCGACGGCGAGAGCCTGAGCAGGTCTATCTGCTCGCCCGTCGAAAGCACTATGAGGCGCGCCGATCTCGCTTCCCATCCCAGGTCCCCACAAGCAATCACAAACACGTGAGCAGGGGACGTCGCCCTCGACCACGGGCGACTGGTGGTGGCAAGCGATCGGACGGCATCCTCAAAAACCGCCTGTAGGATCGTTATGCTGGGGAGTCCGTCCCAGACAGCCCGAGCCCACTCGAACACAACCTGCTTGAAATACAACGGCACGGGGTCCATGGTCCTACCCTGCTTAAACGTGCGGAGTTTTAAACCCACAGACGCCCCCTGCTTCGCAGGAGCCAGAGACAAGAGGGCCTGCGTGCGGATCCTTTTTAACTGAGACCAAGGAAGCCCTCTCACCGAGGCCCCCCACAACGCCGAGGCCTGAGGGCCCGCCCTCTGGATGTGCCCCACAAAGGCCCCAGCGCGCCTCAAAGAGCGGAGGCGCGACGACCTACGCATGCAAGTCTTGACCCTGTTGGAGGCTATGGGGGCCGACCTAGAAGAGCTCACCTGCCAATCGGTCCCCAGACTCCTAATCACAGCCTTCTTCTTGAAGGACGCCTTCCACGCACTGGCCAGGCCTTCAGCAACCCCTTTCGATGAAGCAAGGACCTGTGATTTTTTCTCCGACAGCACAAGACGCAGCCTGCGCAGGCCCTCGATCAGCTTGCTCCCGCCGCCGCCCAGCTCCTTGACGACGTGGAGGCTCGTGCCGACGGACTGCGCGCTGATGTCATCAATCACATTCCTCACCATCGACGTCGGGTGCTCGCCCTCCACCGTGGTGAGCAGGCGGAACAGCAGGACTCTCGCCAGGGACGTCGCGAGCGAGCAGCCCGCAAGCACCGTGCCTGAGGCGTGGAAGACCTCTGAGACGCAGCCGCTGAAGGACACCGCACGCGGCCCCGAGTAAAGCGAGCATGCCGCTCTACAGAGCCTGGTCGAGAACTTCACCGCCTCCGCCTCTGCGAACAAAACTGCGTGACATATACGCTCGTAAAACGTATCTAAGTCCGTGGCCAATGTAGCTGACTGCGTGCCCCTGCTGCGTGCAAAGTGCGCCATTGTCTGGTGCACCCAGCCAGCTCTATCGCATTCTCGATCTCGCACTCCCCAGAAGACTCCAGCAGCGTGTTGGTCCTCCCAGAGCTTGGCCTCCTCTCTCCGCACCTTGCCCCAGACCCTGAGGATGGAGCAGACGAGGGCGATCGGCCTTACACCTGAGCCGTCAGGTTTGCCCAAGAAGACCATCAGAGTCGGCCATCCGTCCGAGAGCTGCGGGCCGGCCTCCCACATCTCCATGAGGTCCACCAGCCTCTCCATGAAGTCGTCGTCGAGCAGGTCGAAGGAGCGCGGGTTCACGCAGTCCACCCCGCAGCCCACCTGGTGGGGGAAGGAGCGGCACACCGCGCGAACTCGCTCAGCTGACGGCCTGGGCAGCTCATCTCTCTGCGCGACTGCTGCCTGGATCTGTGAGATGCTCTCCTTGGCGCCCCCCCAGTACTGCAGCCAATCCATGCGCATTGCCTGCACTGCAGCATCTCCTTGCAGCGCCCAGCCCTCAGGAGCCACTGGCCCTTTCACCTGCGGCAAGTCCTTCAGGTACCTGTGAGCACGACGGCCACCAGCTTTCACCGCGGACTGGGCCCACTCTCTCCACTCCTGCAGCTGTACCTTTGCCGCCGCCTGGGACGCCTCCAGCGCCGCTTGGTGGACGTTGGTCGCCAGGGTGGCCAGGTCCTCCCCACCCGCTTCCGCAACGCTGCGCAGCGAGTGCAGGTCGAAATCCACGCCCTTGACCCCCGTCAGCAGCGACAGGTCGAGGTGGTCCAGCTCCCCCAGCAGGTGACGACGGGTATCGCCTCTGGCACGTCCCTTGCGCCCATGCAGCCCTCCGACCTGGCCCCTGAGACGCGCCCCTGGTTTAATGCCTTGGCCACCTTCACGGCCCAGGGGGTCTGCAGTAACCAGGTCTGTCGACGATTGGACCTCAGCACCAGCCAGCGGCGTAGGCCCCGAGTGCGGCGACGTGTAGTCAGGCAGGATAAAGCCAATGGAACCCAGGGAAAGCGACGGGCCCTCGGTGCTGAGCCCAGCACCGCTGGGCGCCGCTGGCCACTCCCCCGTGTGCTCCTCTCGCCGAGCGCAGGCCCCACTTGAGCCCGTTGAGGGCGGCTGAACAACTGCTTCCTCGCTGGCTCCAACGGTGTCGTCCTGGAGCGCATGGAACCTGTATAGAATAGCATCCAGCGACCTCCAGGCTCGCATCTGAGCCCCACTGCCAGAAAGCACCGCCTTCTCCATCGACACGGCGAGAGGCACCTGCCGCCGCTCAAACCCGTCGGCTCGACCGACGAAGCCTCTCTGCCCAGCACCAACGATGTCGAACTGGTTGCACAGCTCCAGCTCCATGTTGCTTAGCCACTGGCACCACGCATCTTCCAGCCGAACACCAGCGGGCTCCCCTGCGGGCCAGGGCCAGCAGTGCTCTGCAGGCTCCCGCACAGGCCCCGTCCTCTGGGAGGCGGGGAAGGGCTTCCATGTCCTGCGAACATGCAGCGGTATATTCAGAGTAGGGCCCTTGAGCTGCATGGCAACTGCGACGTTAGGCGACGAAGGGGTACCGTATACCGCGCGTACATCACTGACAAAGTTGGCAAGCCCCTGACTCACTATGTAGTAGTCGATCGTGGACCCTGACTTGGACGCAAAGCAAGTCGGACCACTTGGGGCCACGATCGTGCCTTTGAGGAGCTCAACCCACTTGCACAGCTTGATATCCTCTGGCGGCAAGTTGAAGTCCCCTGCGAGAATCCACGGTGACCTGGACCGACGCAGGAACACTCCCAAATCCTCCAGCATATCCCAAGTGAAAACCTTGTCTGATGCGTCCACAAAGCCGTAGACCGAGCCCAGCAGCAGGCCGTGGGGGAAGGCGAAGTTGGCACGAATCAGCTTCAGCCTCGAGAAATAGCCTGACTGCACGCCGAGGTGCTTGAGGCTCAATCCTGCGAAAGCAATATGGGACGCGACTGCCGTCAGAACTCCCCCTGACGACTCCGTGGCAAGCTGACCCGTGGACTTCGCCTTGCCGAAGGCCCCGTGATAGCCTCGACCTCGGAGCCAGCCTGCCGCACTATGAACTTTGGTGAGATCTTTCAACCGATGTTCCTGTCCAAACACACATGGGGCCGAGCGCTGTCCCCCCAACTCCTCTGCCCATCCAAGCAGCCCTGGAGAGAGCTCCATGCACTCGAGTTGACCGTCCACAGCCTCCACAGCTGCTGCTCCCGCTGTGGCCGTGCCGCCTTGCTAAAGCCCCTGCCTGCGGCGCTTGGCCCCAAGGGCCTCCTGGGCTTGCAGAAGCTGCCGCTTGGCGTCCGCCTGGGCTTCGGCACCTTCAGCAGCTCGCAGGGCCTCTGCGGCGGCTCGGAACGCCTCCGCTCGAGCTTCGAAGTCGTCCCCGTTGAGCTGCTCCATGTCAATGTCGTCATCTCCCGCGACCACATCGCCGCCAGGAGGCTCAGCAGCAGCAGGAGGATGATCGGGCCCCCCTTGCGAGGGCCGCCCGATCTTCGCGAGGATGATCGGCTTGAGTATCTCCCACTTATCCGACCCGAGGAATGCCTGAACCTCAGGATCCTGTGTCCCCTCCGGCTTGATCTCCAGCTTGAACGTGTCCGACGGCTTCGGCCCCCCGTCTGACTGCGCAATGAGAGCAGCCGTCCTCTTGTACTCCTCGTCGAGCTTGTCGATCTCGAGCTTCTTCGCCTCCAACTGCAGCCTGCGCTCGTCAATGGACTCTTGCAGCTTCTGCACCTGCGAGGTCTTCTCCGCGATCTCGGCCTCCATCTTTGCACGGGCCAAGCGGGCCTTGTGCAAGTCCTGGGCCGTCCTGCGATGCGCAATCGCAGGCGTGCGCAGCGCCTTCTGCTGCTCCCTGATGCTCTTGATCTTCTCGATCGTCGCTGCGCGGATGGGGTCTGCGTCGGGCCCAGGAAGACTCTTGAGCACCGTCTCGTACTACCCCAGCAGCGCAGTGAGCTTCTCTCGCTTGACCTTCTCATCGTCCGACTCGAGCAGCGGGCCCATGTCCGACGACGGCTTGGAACCCTGGGCCCACGGAGCCACTGTCGGGCTGGCAGCAGGCGGCGGCTCCCCCTTGCTGCAGAACGACCTGATGAGCTTCTCCATCTCCGCGAGCCTCTTGCTGGTGTCATCCTTGCCTTTGCTCTTCGAAGGAGGCGCCCCCGACTGACCAGCAGGCAAGGCAGCTGTCGCCGCCTTGTGGGCCTTCCAGGCCTCGTTTCTGATCCGAAGCGGCGCCTCATTCCCACACTGACAACGAATGCGAGATGCCCAGTTCGCCGCCGTTGAGCACCTCCCGCACGCCCAGAAGGGCCGCCGCGGCCCACGGAGCACCGTGGGTGGGGGCGGCGGCTCGGGCGCCATCGCTGCACCTTCCTCGTTGTGAAATTCTGCGCTCTCTTGGAGCGACTCACGATCAGCCAAGTTGGCTCGCTGCAGCGGCGCCGTTCTGAAGACAGCTGCAGCAAGCCCAAACACCTGGGCCAGAACGGCTTGAGCCAAAATGGCTACGGAGGATGGGGGAGGAGGAGGAGGAGGAGGAGGAGGAGGAGGACATGCTTCCCTTCTGGCCTGGGGCGGCGCGGGCCCGTCGGGAGGTCGAGACTCCCCCTCGCTCTAAGTGGCAGCACTTGCTCTCCGTGTCTCAGTTTCGTTTCGTTGCCTCGAGTAATCAGGGCCCCTAGCTCAGGGCCCAGGGCTTAGGACTTAGGAGCCTACTGGGGAGCACTTGGGAATCTGAGGGATGCCTCTGCCGACTGGGATCTGCTCCAGTTCTATCGGGATCCTGTCCGCTGCGCTGCCCGCCCCGTCTCTCCGGGAGCACCGTGATCGAGCGTAGCTCCGTACTTCTGCCACCGTTCGGCGACTCCTGGCCCTCTTCCGACGCTCGGTTGACTTATCGTTTGTCGTTTCACACATTCACCGTTGATTTGTCTCACACGTTCCATATGCCTGGTGCTGCGGCCCCCGCCTGCCACGCCCTGGCTGGCGAGAGTTGCAGATACGATGCCCGATTTCCAATGGCAGCTCCCCTTTCTGCCTCCTTTCTCGCCAGCCCAGCCTCCCCATTCTCCCCTTCTCCCTCCTCCCGACCCTTTCTCCCATGTCAGCTCCCCTGTCTCATCTTTCATCTTTCTTCCTCCCTCCAATCGCCCTGCTTGATGCCCTCCAAGCCCCAGCAGTACGGACCTACCCTTCTGCCCCGCAGTTGCCTTGTGCAGCGGGAGGCGCGCCTGCACACGATTTTGTGCGGGCCACCGCGGCGTGCCGTCGCGGATGCCCCACACCAGCCATACGAAATCCTCTCTCCCCCCCCTTCCCGTCCACTCCTCTCCTAGATGCTCGTTTTGTGGACTTCATGGGGCCCACCTAATTGATATTCCGGCTCTATTTCGGCTACTTCGACGCCAGTTCGACTCAAGCTCGACTCAGGTTCGATTCAAGTTCGACGGCCTTGCACCTTCGGGGGACCTTGCTTGTCCCCACAGTTGGTGTCCTTTCTTCTGCCCGACGCGGGCTCTACGTGGAATATTGGCGTGAGAGCAGCGCGGATTCGACGCGGATTCGACGAGTCCGTCGTGGATTGTGCGCGGATGCGACGCGAATAGGGGCGCGACGGGACCGAGAAAGACCTCCGAAGATGCAACATAATTGTCTTTCTCTCCCTCCCCGCGGGGCGGCCCCCATGAGAGGAGCTCGGAGCAGACGCGGGCGTGCGTGAGCGGCACCCATTCAGTGTGCTCGCAGCCGCTCCTCCACAGGAGGCGGGGTGAGGCGGAGCTGCGCCAGGCCAGTTCCAGCAGCAAGCCCTCTGTTCTCCCCCCACCGACGAAGAAGGTGAGCCTTTCCCCCGCGGGCCTGGACACGAGTAACTCGTGCTCGCGGATAGTGCCTCGGGCAGTGGACCAGAGCACGGTCCAGCCCTGGGGCCCGATACCCAGGCGTGCTGGACCAACATCTAGGGATAGTCTCTGGGCCTTCGCGTAGTTCTTGCACGTGGACGAACCAGGCCCCAACGGAGTGCTTCTTCTCCTTGCTCTATTTATTGATAGTATTATTACATGTTGCTAGAGTGATTCTTCTTTTCTTTTCTCCAGCGACAAGAAAGTCTCGTCTTCGCCGATATTGGCGCGTCAGCTGCCCGCGTACGGTCGCGCTTAAGCGCCCTCGTTTCTAGCGCAACGCGCCGCGCTGGCAGCCCGCGTAAGCCGCGGCGTGAGGGCGTAAGGCCCCTTTGTTCTCATCTTGCAGGGTCGCTCTAGCAGCAAATTCCCTCCCTCCCACCTCCAGCGACAAACAATCTCCCTCTCCCTCTCGCTCTCCTTCGGATGCAGCTCCTGGGAGGTCAACTTTGACACGCTTCATGCAATCCCACCAACCCATCAAGAAACGATGCCCAGAGGAGTTGCCTCGATCAGGGAAGTGGGCAGCACACAGGAAGGGCCACCCAGTGGAGGCCTCTTGGAGCGTCTTGGTCCCGGAGGCCTCTTGGAGAGTCTTGGGTGCCCACGGGTGCCTCTTTGGGGTCTCTTGGGGGCCTCTTGGAGGCCTCCTTGGCGCCTCTTGGGGCCTTCTTGGCACCTCTTCGGGCCTTCTTGAGGCGCTCTTCGGAGCCTTGGGAGCGCTCTTGCGATCAAAGGAGATGGGAGCTCCAATTACGGCTGGCCCCCTCTCGGGAGCCCCCAAAATCGCCTCTTGGGCTCCTCTTTGTGCGCTCTTGGAGCGCTCTTGGGCGCTCTTGGGGCCGTCTTGGGGCTCTCTGCGGCCTCTCTTGGGGCCCTCATGGTCCCTCTTGGATCCATCTTGAGGCAAGCAAACAGGCGAGCAGGCAAACTTCATTCATTCCCCTTGGGCTTTTGAAGGATTCTGACCTCTTGGCGGCCTCCTGGCGAGGCTCCGTGGCCACTCGGAGCCGTCTGTGGAGCTGTCTTGGCTCTTGGGGCCTCTTGTAGCATCTTGGAAGCAATCTGGATCCACATTGGGCTATCTTGGGCCATCTTGGAGGTCATCCTGGGCTCTCTGAGGCCTTCCTAGCGCCATCTTTGGACGCTCCAACGACCCACGAAACCCCCCTCCAGGTCCAGGGGGGGTCAAGCTACCCCCACGCCCGCAAGCCGTCTAGCTCACTCCCACCCGCCCTCCCAACGCATAAGTAACACCCGAGCCTCTGCATGTTCAGCGGTCGTCTGTAGATGGACAGCTACTGGGAACCAAAGCCGAGCCCATGTGCGCGAAGTTGGGGCGAGGTGCGCCACGCGTGCCAGGCGCGCCACGCGCGCCAGGCACCCCTGGGGCCCGAGCGAGCCAGGCACGCCTAGTGCGCCAGATGTGCCACGTGCTTCTTCGTGTGCCCAGTGTGCTGCACACTCCAGCCGTGCCAGGTGCGCCACGTTCGGGGCACGTGCAGAATGGGTCAGGTGCGCCAGCGCACGTTACAGCACATATCGGGAAACATGCCGGCCCCCACCAGCCTGCGCACAGCAGGCCATACGCCGCCAATTTACAGTGATCGCGGAGTGGCCGCGCATGATCCAGATGTAGCCGCGAGGTGCATTGTCCACTGCTTTTCGTCAGGGATGTTGGCCATGCGCGCAGCAGGCAAAATGCTGACACCCCCGTCGTCAATTAAACAAAGTCAATACAACATGTTTGGGGGCCTCACAAACATGACTCCATACTTTGCCCCACAGTGTACTTTGTATTTTTTTTGACAGGGATGGTGTGGGGGGGGCTCATGGGGTCCTCACTGTTTCTGATTGGCTGCCGGTCGCCTTGGGGGAGGGGGGTATACTAAGGGGGAAGAGTGATAAACCTTTCCCCGAAGGGGAAGAAGGGGGTTCGAAGAGAAAGCTCTCTAGACTACTTACGCCCAGAGGACTGGTTGGATTCTGGCTTTGCCCTGGTCCGAAATCCGATTTGATCCCGATTTGATCCCGCTTAATCTGGCCAGATCCCGCTGTAGTCAACCCGCCTGGTGAGGATGTGCAGTTTTCTGGAGGATACCTTTGCATCCTTGCCTTCTCGGCCCATCCTTGGCCACTTTCGTTGGCCGCGCCCCGCTCGAACAGCTTCGAAATGCGCGCCCAAGGCCTGTGCATCCTTCTCGCGCATCCTTCTGATGCGGGCCGACTGCAGTTGCCTCCCAACTCCCCCCCCCTCCAGCGACAAAGAATCCCCCGCTCCCTGCCCTTCACCCCCCCCCCCCCCTCCCCCCTCCCCTCCCCCCTCCCCCCCCCCTCCCCCTCCCCTCCCCCTCCCTCCCCCCTTTCCGCCCTCCTCCCCCTCCACCCCGCCCTCCTCCCTTCTCCCCAGGGGCACCAGGCAGCCGCCCGCGCGCTCGGAGGTTCGGCTCCCGGGAGGTCCACTTCTGACTGTGCCCTGGTCCGAAATCCAGCGCAATCCCACTGAATCCCGTTTGTATCCGCGGCCAAAATCCGGCGTAGCAGCCCCCCCAATGGGGCTTAATTCTCGTCAGTCTTTCCGACGAAGACCTCCCAGTAGTTGCATCCGAAATGGAAAACGGAAGGTGCAGGTCGGTCGTTTCCAGGGCCCTTCGCGCGCCTTGCAAAATTAACGACGTACATGTTCCGCACCTCTTGCGCGGAAGGTGCCGCCTCGATGCGGCCGCGACAGCGCGGGACTTGCCGCGCGGAAGGTGCGGAAGGTGCAGGTCGAGGCTTCGCGGGCCCCGGGCACGACCGCGACGGTTCCGGCCCAAATCCAGGAGCGGTTCTTTGTTTCCGCTTCCAGGAGTCATTGTTGTACCATCCGTTTTTTTAACGCAGCCTGGAAACGGCCTTGCCGTTTCCAAAGCCCCTCGCAGAAGGAGGGCCCCACGAGTGCTCCCGATGGCCTCGGGGGCCTTTCGAGGGGGCCTCCGAGGTGTCTCCGAGGGCGGGGCCCCCCCCTTGCCAGCCGGACACAGGTTCACAGCTTGTTGTTCGTTGTTTTTGCCGCACCCCGCACCCCCCTCCCGACACCCCCCTCCTCCTCCTCCTCCTCCTCCTCCTCCTCCTCCTCCTCCTCCTCCTCCTCCTCCTCCTCCTCCTCCTCCTCCTCCTCCTCCTCCTCCTCCTCCTCCTCCCTCCTCCTCCTCCTCCTCCTCTCCTCCTCCTCCTCCTCTCCTCCTCCTCCTCCTCCTCCTCCTCCTCCTCTCCTCCTCCCTCGCACCCTCCCCCCCCCCGCCCCCTGGAGTACCTCCTGGCTGTCCTCGGCGCCCGTTTCGAGCAGGTGGGGTCTCCCCCAGAGGACGCACGGTTCCAAGCAGTCGCACTCAGCAGAGGTCCGGAGCCATGCCCCATGTCGAAACGCCAGATAAGAAAACGCTGGATGTCGAATGTCGAAAGGCCCGAATAAGAACGCACCGAATATGAAAACGCCGAAAGGGGACCCTGTCGCCCAATGTCGAAGCGCCGAATATGACAACGCTCGCCCGTGCTTCGCATCACCTCGCCTCGGGGCCGATGCGGATATTGAGGATTCGCTCGGCTCCTGAGGGCACATCCCTGAGATCGTCATCTCCTCTGGCGTGCCCATGTTGGTGATAGGGTGCAGTCGGGCCTGTCCCTCTACAGGGGGAAGATTCAATAACAGTGAAAGCATCGTATGGGGACAGCTTTTTTAGTAGTTTGGATTGTTTTTGATGTTTGTTGTTGATATTTGTTGGTTTTTTGTTTCGTCCAAAATCTCCATGCAGGAGGATATGTCCGACCTAATGATAGAGATCAGTTCGAGGCTGCCCCCCCCCTTATTTCATTCGGTAGCGAATCAGGGGAACCTGGCGTGCCCTGTCAATGCCGTCCTTAACGTCGGCTAGCGTCGATTAGCGTATGTCGGGGGTGGACAGACCACCTACCCTGACACGTCGATTAGCGAATTGGCCGTTTTCGGTTCGCGAGAGGGCGTCGCGGCCGTCATTTTTGCGGGTCCAGGGCCGTCGGCTTCGGTCCCAGGCCGTTTTCACTAAAGGGAGGTTTACTAAAGGGAGGTTTGTCCACCCCCGAGTCTGGGAGTCGATGCGATCGAGCCGATGTAGCCTCGACCAGCGTCGATTGGCGCTGATTGAATGTCGATTAGCCTTGACAAGCGTCGATTAGCGTGGATTCGCAAGGGCCGACAAGACGGTATGGGAAGCTTCCGTGGGTTGCCACCGGACTCTCGCGCAAACGCGCGCGCGCGGGAGCGGGCGCCCGCGCAGGCCGCCCGAGGACGGCAGGGCGAAGCGGCAGTCGCCCGCTGCCACAGCGAGGCTGCCGCTGGCACTGCCGGCGGTCCGCCGCGCCCGGCGACGGCGAGCTCCCCTGATCGGCGATGGTCAGAAATTCAAAGGGTAAAAACATGCGTGAACGCAAAAGTTTGGCGCTCCGCGCGGATGTTTTGGATCCGCTCTGGGCCACCCCTCGGCGCGCGCTCTGCGTGCCAGGGAGGGGATCCAGCACAGATCCAGGAAATCCGCGAGCAGCGCCGACAGTTTATGTTTGCGCAGTGTCTTCTTTTTCCTGAAAACGGCGTGGACTCCGGGTTTTTCTTTAGTAGGTTTACACCCAGAATCGACTTGAGTCGGGCCAGCGAATTTATTCTGCGATGAAAAACAAGATCAAGTCCTACTCGGCGTGGAAAAAATGCGTTTCGCGGGTGCCCGCTCGAGGAGAATGTGGCCCACATGTCGGATCTTCGTTGCCCAATGGGGTCCGCAGATCCCCGCTTTCCTCTGTGAAAAAAGGGGAGGGTGCGGATCGTTTTGCGCAGAATCCCCATTCAATAATCAGGTACGGAGGCCTGGCAAATTTTCGACTGGCCGTTGTGATTTTCTTGTGCGAGGTTGACCTTTTGCGTGCCCGCTCAAGGATGGCGCGTTCCGCGCGCGGGATTTTCGAAGTAGTTCGTAGTTTTACCGCCGGACTCGACCTGAGACGGGCCAGCGCAAGTATTTTGCGATAGAAACAAGGTAAAGCCCCATTCGGCAGAAGTTGCGTTCCGCCGGAGCCTGCTCGAGGAGAATGTGCCCCCCATGTCGGCTCTTCGTTGCCCAACGGGGGCCGCAGACTCCCGTTTCCCTCCGGAAAAAAAGGGTGCGCAGCGTTTTGCGCAGAATCCCCATGAAATAACGAGGGCCCGACGGCTTTTTGGGCAACCGCGGGCGGGCCCGACGGGGCTGGGCCCATTTCGAAGCGGACCGCGGCGCTCTTCGGGGGCGGCCGCCCGGCGCCCTTTGCCACCGAGGGCTTCGACCGGCGCGGACGAGCCACCCTTGGCGGAGGAGGCGGCGTCGGCGGCACCCCGTGGCCGACGGCAGAAGTAGGCGGCAGCACCTCGGCGGCGGGGGCCGCCGCCGCCGTGGTCGGGCTGCCGGCCTCTGCGTGCACGGCGCCTCCCGAAATGGCCAGCCCGCTGCGCTGGCCCACTCATCTCTCAACCGCCAAGCCCATGCTCCCGCCCCCCCCCTCCGCCGACCGAGCGAGATGCCAATCCCCAGATCCAAAAGCCGACTGCGCTGACACAGGCCACGGGGACATCCCGCGTACGATGGTTGGTTTCTGCTGCGCCCCCGAAGGCGATCGGAAAACGTCCCGGGGGCAGCGGGGGCTCGTGTGGAGGTCAGGGGGTGACCAGGCCATCGCAACGTTGCCCGTGCGCACTCTCGTGACCATCGCGTCGATTTGGAATTGCCGAGCCGCCCTGGCTACACGGGCCCTGTGAAGCAGCCCATCCGCAACCTTGCGAGCTAGCCCCTCCGAGATCACCGCCTGCTCCAGGTCCTAGATGTCCTGCGGCGTCTTCCTGCAGGTTCGGCACTTGAGCGTGGCCAAGGGCTAGTGCAGCACCCTGCAGGTTTTTGTCGATGCACCACCTGTGGAACTTGTGAAAGCATGGCAATATGGATATCGGTCCATCACCGATGCCGCTGTCGGCCGGACCCTCTTCAAGCGGAGTTGGCAGATTTGTGGTTGGTGTGCCCCCGCGACTGCTGGTTGGGTCGCACCCTCGCCTTTTAGTTGGGTGTCCCCCGCGTCCGCTTGCAAGGCCGCCTCGGCGGCCTCGGCTGCCGCGCTGCCGCCGCCGTCGGGCTCGGCAGCGACCTCGCTGTCCTCCAAGGCGGCCTCGAGCGTCGCCTCGAGGTGTATCTCGGGGTCGACCAGGGCCGGGTCGTCCTCGTTCCGCGACGTCCCGCGCTGGCGGCCGCGCAACCTGCGCGCGTTCGGCGCCAAGCGAAAGATTGGAAGCGGATGCCCCGCTCAGCGAGAATACGCGTGAGACTCAAGTGCAGCGGGGAAAAATGGAGGATGCCTGGCCAGGGTCGAAGCGGAGGCGCAGCTGGTGGGGTCGGGCCGAAACGGAAGAGCCGCCTGCGGGTGTGGGCCGAAGCGGAAGGTCCGCTGGCCGGCATGGGGTGCGCAGCGGCCTTGTCGCGCATTATTTATATCGAATTACCGTGCGGCTGGTGGCGCGTTGCGTTTCGCGTGAGAATGGGTTAGAAGACGTCTGGTAACGCATTAACTGGGGCTTGAGCATGGATTATCAGGCGCCTGAAAATGCAGTAACAGTATCAGGGCAAGCCGAGTAACGCAATGTCTCGAGTGAAGTTGCGGTCGTCAGACCGCCGGATTATGTATTTCCAGATCAGATCCAAGGCATTGTCATACCATCGCTAGGCCATTAGCAGACGCCTGATGATGCGCGACAAGACCGCGTGATACTGTGCTATCATGCGTTATCGCACCACCCGATAATGCGTTATCGAGCGCGCTGGCCACGTTGTATCATCACCGCGGATGCGCTACCACGGCCGCCCGATCACGCGGCGCCGCCACCCTGGCCACATCGACGCCGGCGGCGGGCAGCGGCGAGGGCGGGCGACGGCGAGGGGCGACAGGGACTAGCAATACTTGCGCGGACGGGCAGCAGGCGCAACGGGCCAACCCGAAACCGCGACCTCTGCAAAACAAATAGACGAGGACGCGGAGGACGAGAACGAGGAGGAATAAGTTTGATCTGCGCGAGCCAGGCGCCCGCGCACGCACCTGCACTGCGTCGCAACTTCCCCCCGAGCAGCGGCGCTACCCCTGCGAACCGGCGAACGAAATGATCAGCGTGCGGCGGCAAAGTTAACCGCCGCGAAACAACGACGCCTGCCGCCGACGAGATCACTCACCGCCGCTGGATCAGCTGCCCCTGGTGAGCTTGTCCCAGCACGCCGCAGAAGCCGCGTGGGCTTCCCTGCCGCCATCCTCTATCTCGGCCGGGGCCTTGCCGGCGGCCGTTGCCCCTGCGTTTGTCGCGCGGCAGGCCTTCGGAGTAATGCGCGCGCGGTGTGGACTGCATCGCCTTCTTGGTTTCACACCATTCTTCGTCTTGGTCGGGGTCGCCGCGGGCGTAGAGCCGCGCCCGAGGTCGTCCTCGTCGCCCTGTGAGCGGGCGTTGCCTTCCTGGTCTCGGCTGCGCCCTTCGCATTGAGATTCGGGGTTGGGACCTCGCCCGCGCCCTCCTCGTCGCCACTGCCGCCTGCGCCATCGGCCGACTCTCCCCCCCCGTCGGCGTCGGCGTCGCATAGTGCTCTGGCGATGGCGGGTGTCTTCATGGTAGCCTTCCTTTTCGCGGCTGCCTTGGCCTCCTCGCGCTCAGCTTGCATCGCGCCCGTGGCTCGCTCGACGGCGCACTTCGAGTTGGCTGACTTGGCGGGCGTTTCACCAGCTGGAATTGCCGCGGCCGTTGTGGCTGCCCCAGGGGCAGGGCCTGCGCCTTCAGGGGCGGTGGCTAGAGCCTCGGCAACTAAATCCTCGGCTGAAGTTGCGGCAGCCTGAGCCGCGGCGTCTGGAGCTGCGGCAGCCGCAGCTGCGGCAGCTGGTGCTTCGCGTGCATTTTCGGGGGCGAGCGCTGGAGCTGGCCGGTGGAGATCGCGAGGTGGCCCCGTAATGGCGCGGGTTTGCACTGCCAGTGCCCTGCGGCGGCCCGACCGAGTGCCATTCGCGAACACTTCGAGGCCGTCCAACAGGATGGACGCGTCGTCACCGCCGGGGCAACTCCCGCTCCCAGGTGCCGCCCCGCCACGAGGGGCATGATTGTCATGGCCAGTGCCTGCGCGTGCTGCAGTTGCTGGGCCTGTTGGGCAAACATTTGCATGGTGGCGCCCTGCCCGCTGATGCCGACGGGCGTCATCTGGCCGAATGAGGCAGCGCCCGAACTCTGCTGCCTGGCGCCCGCCGACTGCGGCCCGGGCCCAGTTCCCTTGCAACGATATCTGATGTCTATCTCCAGAAGCTCGCCCGTGTCCAGCGGGGGCCGCATGGGCCCGGCGCACCCCCGAGCGCTGCGTGGTCTGGGGGTGTAGACGCGTCAGCCCGTCTGGCATGGACGGGGGCGGTTTCGCGATCTCGGTGGGCTTTGTTCTCGTCGGCAATGCGTGTGCGTTCTGCCTCGACGTAAGGGAACTCCGTTTTCAACATCCATGAGTCAACGTCGAAGCCGCGTCGAAGTCATCAGCCTGGTTGTGCGCTCGCACACGTTGTAGCAACCTTCAGAGAGCCAAAAACGTTCAACCCCAGCTGCGAGTGCAACCTGGGGTGCGTGTTTTTCTCTTCCACGAGACCTTCTCCTCCCCGGCTGCATTCATTTCGGCCCTCGCAAACTTTCATCATGTGTGGCCGCGCATACTACGTTGTATTCGGATATGTTTCCAATGCGCGGAGAAAACGTCATCTCTGGTTGCGCGCAAAATGTCCGAAGGGGTTCACCCGGGCGTGCACGCGTACGTTTCTTTAAAATCAACACCCCCCCAGGTTGCGCTCGCATTTGGGGCTGCGCGTGTTTCTCCTCCGAGACCTAGGCGCGCGACGCGCTGGGTGATGATGCGCGCAGTTGGGCGGCGCTGGGCGGCGTCTCCCTGCGCGCGGGAAAGAGCTTGCGCCAGTTGTCAATCGTGAGAAACTAACTCAACGAAGGTCGCGCACTTCTGCTGGGCTATGCGGTTGTTGGCCGAGGTCGGAGCCCCTTCTGAAATCGAAGCAAGATGGGAAGGTCGCGGCCTCGGTAACAGTCCACCTGGGCGGCCAGCAGAGTTAACGTTGCCTGGTTCTCGGCGGCGGTGGTCGCCGATCCGCGGTGCAGCGCGGCGACGGTGGCGTTGGCATGGGCCATCGACGTCGCCTCGTGTCCGCCTGTCCCAACGGCGCTCCGAAGCGCCGTCTTGACCGCGCCCGGCCTTCTCCGCCGCGTGGCAGTTTCCAACCTGTGCCGTTGCTTAAAGGTTGGACGTGCTGAAAATGCAGGCGGCGGATGCTCCGCGTTGCAATTTAGCGGCAATTGCTGCTCGGGCCAAACTGGCGGCTGTCGGACGAGGTGGCCGCGAGGAGGAGGCGAGGGCCCTGGGCGACCAAAGGACACGCGCGCGCGCGGTTGCGCGCGCGTTTTTGCTGGGTAAGGCGGTGGGTGGGTCCATTGGTTTCGCAATGCTGCGAGGGCGCCCTATCGGGGATGTCCAAGGCCCTCTCGGGCCCCTCACAACGGCTCGTCGGGGCCACGCTCGCGGCCGCGGTGCGGCTGCCATCGGGCCCCGCGGGCGGAGGTCGCCAGATGGGGGGGGGGGGGGGGGGGGCCGCCCGCGCGGGCGCGACGCGCCCTGGCCCCCGCCTTTGCCCCTTCTGCAGCGCATTTCAAGCCCTCCGCTGCAATGCCCGTCGTGATTTGAGCAGGCGGGCGGGGCTGCGCGCGACGCCGCGGTTTCGACGCCGAGACATTGATTGGGGGGCGCAAAGGGACAGGGATTCACTTCGCGTTACGGGACGCGGCATGGAAAGCGCGCGGTTTCCGGTCATTGCGCAGAGCGCGCGATCATGTGGTACGTGCATCTCCGAACGTGCAGCGCTGAGTATATAGTTTACTTCGCACTAATTACTCAATGCGTGGAGCTCCCCATATATGCACCTCATGTTTTTATGTCATGCGACAGCGAGCGTCTGTTCATGAGCGTTTGACTATAATAGCGGGTCCACATGGGCGACAGGGCCTACGAAGACGAGCGAATTCTAATGCGAGTGAGTGAGTATGAGTCAGAGTGAGCTTTGAGTATGTGTGAATATGAGCCCCCCAGTCATTCCCTTCCTCAGCTGCCAGGCCAGGCCCTCCTCAGCCTGTGGTAATGTGCATATGTTTAGGATAGGTGGCAGTGGGATCTGTAAAACGAGCATTTAGCCACACAAGGCCGTATGTGCATAGCATGTCGTAGGATAGTTGTTTGCTCCACGAGCGTGCCCGTGCGAGCGGCGAGCACGCGCGCGCGCAGCGCGACTGCACATCCACCACGTGCACGCATTCATTAACATGCATATGCCCGCGCATTTTGTTGCCATGACAAAGAATTCCTTCGGCGCCGCGGACGTCTCCTTCCCCCGTGCGTCTCAGAGGGTACGTGCCGGAGCATGACCCAAGGGACCAGCATCCATCCCCCCTCATCTCCTTCCTCCGTGCGTCCCAGAGGGTACGTGGCGGAGCACGGCCCAAGGGGGCAGCCCGCCTCGACCCCTTCCTCCGCGCGCCCCAGAGGGCGCGTGCCGGAGCACGATCCAAGGGGCCAGCGCGCCTCGATTCCCCCCCTCCGCGCGCCCCAGAGGGTACGTGCCAGAGCGCGACCCATGGGGCCAGCACGCCTCGACTCCTTATTCCGCGCGCCCCAGAGGGTGCGTGCCGGAGCGCGACCCAAGGGGGCAGCGCGCCTCGACTGCCTAGATGGACGCCCCCCCTGGCTGATCTTGCGAGATGATCGCGGGCGATGTATCATCTCGCATCATACCTGTCAGCTTCTGGCATCACCTCACCTCATCTCGCATCATCTTGCAACTTGCAAACCTGTTAGAGAGTGCGTAGAGTAGAAATTACACTCTTAGCAGGCGAGGCTATCTTCTAAAACGGTGATAACAAAGTTGTGCTTTGTTTGGGTGGAAGTTATATCTAAGATAAGTAGATTGCATGAAAGTCAGCATCTAAGTTGCACGCAGTTGTAGTCATATATGATCAATGATTATATATTCTTACTTCTTCGCCCGCGCCCCCAACATTTTGGGGACCAGCCCCCAAAACTTGGGAGCTTGCCCCCAAGTTTCGGGGGCTGCACCCTAAAACTTAACTGTCTGACCACCTAAAACTGGGGGGTTCCTTTGGGGGTTCCTTTCGGGGATTCCTTTGGGGATTCCTTTGGGGATTCCTTTGGGGCGTCATTCGGGGATCCCTTTGGGGGCTCCTTTGGGGGCTCCTTTGGGATTCCTTTTGGGATTCCTTTGGGAATTCTTTTGGGGATTCCTTTGGGGTTGCCTTTGGGGCTCCCTTTGGGGATTCGTTTCGGGGTTCCTTTGGGGGTTCCTTTGGAGATTCCTTTGGGGCCTCCTCAGGGCATTCCTTTGGGAACTCCTTTGGGGGCTCCTTTGGGGATTCCTTTTGGGGGTTCCTTTGGGGATTCATTCCTTCGGGGCCTCCTTTGGGGATTCCTTTGGGGATTCCTTTGGGGGCTCCTTTGGGGGTTCCTTTGGGGATTCCTTTGGGGATTCCTTTGGGGATTACTTTTGGGGCCTCCTTTTGGGATTCCCTCCGCGGTTTCTTTGGGGCCTCTTTCGGGGGTTCGTTTGGGGATCCTTCTGGTGATTCCTTTGGGGATTCCTTTGGGGGTTCCGTTGGGGATTCCTCTGGTGCTTCCTTTGGGGCTTTCTTTGGGGATTCCTTTGGGGATTTCTTCGGGGCCTCTTTTGGGGATTCCTTTGGGGGTTCCTTTTGGGGATTTCATGCGCCCACCGCGCTCATTTCGGCACGCCCCTCACGCGCTTCGTGGCCCCACAGAGAGTCCCAGCGAAGGCCCCAGCGGCTGCGCTCCCATGCGCCCACCGCGCCCATTTCAGCACACCCCTCGCACGCTTCGCGGCCTCATGGGGAACTCCACCGAAGGCCCTATTGGGTGCGCCCCCGTGCGCCCGCCGCACCCATTTTGGCACACCCCTCACACGCTTCGTGGCCACATAGAGAGCTCCAGCGAAGGCCCCAGTGGCTGCGCCCCGATGCGCCCATTGCACCCATTTTGGCACACCCCGCCCCATAGGGAGCTCAGAGAAGGCCCCAGTGGCTGCGCTCCCATGCGCCCACCGCGCAAATTTCGGCACACCCCTTCACACGTTGCGTGGCACCATAAAGAGCTCCAGCGAAGGCCCCAGTGGCTGCGCTCGCATGCGCCTACCGCACCCATTTTGGCACACCCCTCACACGCTTCGTGGCACCATGCGTAGGAAACTCCAGCGAAGGCCTCAGTGGTTTTGTATCTGCGTCGTGCTTTCCCTTAAAGCGAAGGCCCCAGTGGTTGCGCCCCCATGCGCCCACCGCGCCCATTTCGGCACACCCCTCACACGTTTCGTGGCCCCATCGTGAGCCCCAGCGAAGGCCCAAGTGGCTGCGCTCCCATGCGCCCACCGCGCCCATTTCGGCGCACCCATCACAGGGCCATAGGGAGCTCCACCGAAGGCCCAAGTGGCTGCGCTCCCATGCGCCCACCGCACCCATTTCGGCACACCCCTCACACGTTCCGTGGCCCCATAGGGAGCCCCGCCGACGGCCCCGGTGGCCGCGCTCCTATGCCCCCCCCCCCCCCCCCCCCCCACACACACACACACATAGGCACACGCACACACATGCACACACCACCATCACCACCACCACCACCATCACCCAGCACAGCGCTTCGTGGTCCCAAGCAGAGTTCCCTTTCACTCGTGCCGACCACCCTGCGGTACTCACACCTGCATACATGGTTGGGTCCTTCGCGAGGATAAATATATGTGTGCGTGTCCATGTCGCCGTGGTGCTGGTCGCTCTGTGCTCGTGGCCCGTCTCCTGGCAGCCGATGGCGGCCCTCATGTGCCCCCGCCCCAGCCCGCAGAAGACGGGGGGAGGAGGTGGGCGTGGCCGTGGGAGCGGGAAGAGCGCAGAGCAGGGGGCAGCCTGCATGCTTCGCGCGCCCGCGGCAGCTGCTGTCGAAGCCCAGGGCCATGCCTGGCGGGATGGGGGCACGCCCCGACACACACACACACACACACACGCATTCAAAATGCCCCCCCCCCCCTCCTTCCCCCTCTAGGTCATGCGCGCCAACGCGCACCAATCCACGCATGCAGCATTCACTCGCTTCCCCCATCGCCCCTCCAACAGGCCAGCACGAGCGCGCTCACATACACATGTGAGGCATAGTGGGCCTGCCATCTCAACATGAAACAGTCGCGGAAACTTAGGCTGTTTTGTTGGGAAGTCTTGGGCTGTATTAGGATGATCGGGCTAGGCAGTCTTAGGCTGGTCTTAGGCAGTCGTGGGCTGGCTAGTTGGTTGGTTGGTTGGCAATCTCTTGGGCAGTCTATAGATACATGCTCATTCGCCCGGGGGGGCCGCCAGGCCCGCGGAACACGCCTCGTGGCCCATGCGTCTGCGCGGACGGGCGGTTTTCCATGCTCCATGCGCCTGGGAGGGGCGGGTAGGTTGGTGGATGGGCGGGGGCATAGCGGTTCGGTCATTTCAACTCAATGCAGTCTGGGGGCTTTGGTTAGGCAGTCGTAGGCTGGTAAGCTTAGGCAGTCTTAGGCAGGTCTTAGGCAATATTCGGCTGGCTCGCACGACGATGGCCCGAGCGCGGGTCGGCGGCGCGTTTCCGCTCACACGTCAGCGGCGCCGCCGGCGCCTTCACACGCCGTTGCGGCCCCTCCGAGGGTCTGGCAGTGACGCGTTTCCACTCGCAAGCCAGCGGCGCCGTCGGCGCTTTCACACGCCGTTGCGGCCCCTCCGAGGGTCTGGCAGTGACGCGTTTCCACTCACACGCCAGCGGCGCCGTCGGCGCCTTCACACGCCGTTGCGGCCCATCCGAGGGTCTGGCAGTTGGCTGCCTGGTTGGTCGGTTGGTTGGCAGTCTCGGGGCGTGGGCTATATCGCCCAACGGCTGTCGTGGGCCGTCTTGGAGCCCTTTCAAATTACAGCTGTTTCGGTGCGCATTGGGGCACACGCGTGCACACGCACACACGCACACACACTCACACACACGTACACATCTATATAGCGTATTTGGGGCAGTCTTGGGGCCACCTCAACGGCAGTCTCGGTATAGCGTATTTGGGGCAGTCTTGGGGCCACCTCAACGGCAGTCTGGGGTTGTCTTGGGTTAGGAGCCACTTGCGCAACTGACGCCACTTTCGCGAGTTCATGGGAGGTCCAGTTGGGGCAGTCTCGGGACCATCTCTAGGTGCAGGCGCGCGCGCAGGCGCGTGACCACGCATATCCTTCCCGATAGGGTTTCGGACGATTGACCAGCCTTCACTTTTCACATGCAGTTGTGATCCATAGCCCGTTTGGGCTCAAGCGTGCGGGCAGCTTGCCCGCCGCTTCTTCGAGGCAGTTTCTTCGCGGCCTCGCCGCTGTCCTCCTTTTTTTTCTCGCGGGGCGCGGTCGCATCCGCGCCTCGGGCCGCGGTGATGGACACCAAGACGGCCCGCCTGCGGTCGAAGCTCGACCACGGCGTCCCCGCCGACGTCGTCGCCCAGGGCAAGAAGCTCATGGACTACGACCCCGCGAAAGTAGCGCCCAACACAGCTTGGAGCAGGGTGGCAGCGTTTCTCGAGGACCAGGGCTTCATGCGGGAGGAGTGTCCAGAGGCCGATGCACTGGCAGTTCACTCCGACAACCGAGGTGGGCTCATGTGTTCAGCGGAGGACGTCGAAGGCAAGGGCTTGAAGATCATTGAAGCTGGAGCGAAGACGCCGATGGGTGCATCGGCAATGCGGTTGTGCCCCCTCGATGACCCGATGCGCGATGTGCACGTCCGCAACAACCAGCAGCTGATAGCGAGGGCTGGGGGCAAGCTCGCTGAGTGGACGGGGAAGGAGCGCTTGCTGACCCTCGCGACGAGCCATTGTAGCCAGTTCTCGAAGGCCGTGCACGCGCGATGCAGAACATCCATCGAGAAGCTTCAAGATTCCAGCGGCAAGCTATCGAAGTCGAAGCTGGAAGAGATGGACCCGCAGATGAGCAACTTCTTGAAAGGATGGCCCTTCAAAGTCATATCCTGGAAGCGCGAGCTCGCCTGGCCTGGCCTGGCGCACCTGTCGCAGCTATCCCGGAACAGCGACAGCGCGGTGGGGAAGGCGATGGGCGAGCTGGAGACCGCCATCGCCATCGTGAAGTACAGCGCGGGCGGCCTGCAGAGGGGCCAGGCGGCGGAGGCCGCGAAAGCAACGTCAGCAGAGGAGGCGTCGATCCAGGGCATTTTGGCGATCGCCAAGTTCTACGGCCACGATGCGGGCATGCTTCTGGTCACCCGGCTCGAGAAGTTTCGGAGCTCGCTGCAGCTGAAGGTCAAGATGGGCGGCGCATGCTTGACCGACGTCGTGGGCATGGCCTTCAAGGGCCAGGGCTTGAAGCAGTTCCCATTCGTTCGCTTGGGGTGCATGGCCGTCAACCTCCTCACGCACAAGGTCGAGTATGGCGTTGGCGTGTGCTTCCAGAAGTCGGACATCGCATGGCTCCAGAGCCCGACGAACCATGACGCAGTGTCCGTCCTGGAGACGCCGGCCATGAAGTTGGACGAGTGGTTGGGCGATATGGTGCTTCAGGGCTCGATGAGTGAGAACAACAGATGCGACATCTTCTTCAAGTGTCTCATCCGAAATTGCTTGCACTTGCGCGAGAAGGAGAAGCTCGGCTACGAGGGGCGACAGTTCGACAGCTGCGAGGAGATTCGCCGCATGGCCGCCAGTGAAATCCAGAAGCTCGCCGGCAGTCCGAACCCGTGCAAGTGGGCGCCCTTGGAGGGGGGCGCTGCGACATCCGCGCCAGCCACTTTGGCGACCGCCAGCTTCGTGGAGTCGGCCGCCGACTTGAACTGCGAGGCGAAGGCGCTCCAGGCCAAGGGCTACGCCGTCGGCAAGCAGATGATGGAGTTGGGTTCGCCGCCGACGCAGGGCTTGCACGTGATCCACAAGATCACCGATGGCACAGTCGTGCTGCGCAAGGAGACGTTCGGCGGCTTGCAGCGGGGCTTCGACGCCGACGTGACGGCGACCGACCTGGTCAAGAAGTTCAAGGTTTTAGGGGGATGAGGAGGATGAGGAGGACGAGGATGAGGAGGACGAGGAGGGGGAGGGGGAGGGGTGATGAGGAGGAGGAGGAGGAGGAGTTCTGGTCAAGAAAGCTGAACACGCAGGATGAAGAGGAGGAGGGAGAAGGAGGAGGACGAGGAGGAGGGGGAGGAGGATGAGGAGGGGGAGGGGGAGGAGGAGGAGGAGGCGGATGAGGAGGAGGACGAGGAGGAGGAGGAGGGGGAAGAGGGTGAGGATGAGATGTGCAAATATAAACACGTCGCGGTTGCTGGCGACGCACAGAAGCCCCCGATGTTGATGGATGCCAGCGCAGCCCTTCGTCGCGTGCGTTCGCGGACCCAGTTCGTGCACGACTGGGCACGGGTTAGGGCGTGGAAGGTCATCTCCCTCTCGGCGGTCGGCGCGCGCGTGGGCGACGGCGACGGCTTCGCGTTCATGGTGAACCCTAGGAAGCTGTTCACCAAGCGGGCCGTCAAGGCGAAGGAGATGCAGCCCCTGCCGAGTACGCACCTCGAGTGCGTCAAGATCGACGAGAAGCTGAAGTTCAAGAACTCGTTGACCTCGTGCACCGTGCACCTCGACGACGACGGCGATGCCATCGACGTGAGCGTCGTGCTCACCGCGCCTCCGACGGCTACGACGACCGAGACTGCGACGTGGGGCGAGAAGATCGCCTTCGAGCCGTTCTGGTGGGTGGACACGGCGTCGGACGAGAAGCTCGCGACCGTCGCGAAGGAGGCCATATACAAGGGCGGCGTCGCCTTCACGAGGCTGGTCAACCCGAAGGCCCCGCAGGCGAACACCGAGGTCGTCCTCTTCGTCCCGAAGAAGGGGGCCGAGCCGAAGACGACGCTCCACGAGATGGCGGTGCAGGAGGGCCGCTGCCTCGCCCCGCCGATGCGCCGCAAGCGCTACAAGCAGTCGCCCTATGGCGGCCACCCGTTTCGCGCCGACAGGGCGCCCTTCGCCGTGACTCACGGCGCGCCGCTCAGCGGCGCAGGGAAAGGGCACCCGCTCCCTTGTGTCATGCCTCCCGCAAGTGTTGGGCACCCCTACTTAGAAGGAGAGGGGGGGGGGATGGCGAGGAGGGGGGCGCGGAGGAGGACGAGGAGGGGGAGGAGGAGGACGAGGAGGATGATGACGATGAGGAGGAGGATGAGGAAGTAACACTTGAGGGAGGCCCACCCTAGCTAAAGTTGGTGCGAGCATGGTGCTATTAGGATGCGAGCATAGTGCTAGCATGTCTCAAGCAAAGCTGTTTTCAGGGTGCTATCATGGTGCTATTATGGTGCTAGTTGGTAGGATGTCTCAAGCAACGCTGATATTAGGGTGCGAGCCTGGTGCTATTGTGATCTCACAGGCAACGCTGCTATCTGGGTGCTCTTCAACATGTCGTTAGGATGTCCCAAGCAAAGCTGCTATTAGGGTGCTACCATGGTGCTAATAGGGTGCCAGTTGGGCCATTGGAATGTCTCAAGCAACGCTGCCATTAGGGTGCGAGCATGGTGCTATTCGGATGTCTCAAGCAACGCTGCGATCAGGGTGCTATTCAACGTGCCGTTGGGATGTATCAAGCGAAGCTGCCATCAGGGTGCTATCATCCCCCATTCCCATCCGCCCTCCGCCGCGGCGTGGAGAGGGGCGGGAGGGAGGGGGTGAATGCCGCCGCATCTTCCCCATCCGCTCTCCCACCGTTCTTGTCACTCGCTCGAGTTTCCTAGGAACTGGATGCCGCCATCCTTGCATCCGGTTGCAGTCCCTTGGTCCTGGTTCCGCCCGCCCGATACATTCCAAACTTAAACATGGCGCGGGGGGGCCGCGTGCAGATGGGGGCCCAAGAGGTCTCCAAACCTGTCAACCATGCTGCCAAGACGGCCCAAGATCGCCCCAGGGTGGCCCAAGACGGCCCACGATGCCCCCAAGATGCCTCAACGATTGGACCAATAGGCCTCCAAGGGGACCGCCAGGAAGGCCCGAGGAGGCAAGAATTCTTGACGCTTCGCGCGCCCCCACCAGCCCATCCAAAAACGGTGCCCAGGCGAATTGCGGTGGTCAGGGAAGTGAGGGGGCATACAGAGTAGCAAAGGGCTGGGGGACCCGTCTTACCCAAGAAGGCGAGGATGGAGGAGGCGTCGGAGGAGGATGAGGAGGAGGGGGAGGGGAAAGGGGGAGGAGGGGCAGCAGGTGGGAAAAGTGGAGGGGGGGGGGGGGGCAGGAGGGGGGAGGGGGAATCGGCGGATGATGAGGGGGAGGGGGGCGAGGAGGAGGAGGAGGAGGGGGGGAAGAAGAGGAAAGGAGGAGGAGGAGGAGGAGGAGGCTGATAAAGTGGAGGAGAATGAGAGGGGTAGGCCGACAAGGAGGAGGAGGAGGAGGAGGAGGAGGAAGATGAGGAGGAACAAGACACATGGCGTGCACAAGAGCCTCCTAGGATGTCCCTTGGAAGTTGGTTTTGGAGTCCTCTTGGGGCGCCTGGGGGATTCTTGGATGCCTCGGGGATCCTCTTGAGGCCCCTTGGGGGTCTAGGGGGCCTCTTGGGGGCCTCGTGGTGGCCCCTTGGGGCCTCCTGGGCGCCTCTTGCGGCCCTCTTGGAGCGCTATTGGGGCCAGCTTGGAAGAGACCGATCAAAGGAAGGGGGTCCCCCAATTAGCGCCCCCCCTCGGGAGCCTCGCAGATCGCCTCTTGAACCCCTCTTGGGACGCTCTTGGAGCTCTCTTGGGCGCCCGTAGGGCCGTCTTGGGGCCATGTTGGGCCCCGTTCGAGGCCCTATTGGGCCATCTTAGAACCATCTTGGCGCCTCGAATGGCCATCGGAAGCGAAAAGGCGAGAACGCAAACAACATTGCTTTTCCTTAGGTTGTGGAGCCAGGTTGGCCTTGTGGGGGGCATCCTTGGGGGGCTGCGTGGCGAATTGGAGTCGTCGTGGGGCGGTCTTGGGGCCTTCTGGGGCATCCCCGGGGCCATCTTGAGGCGTCTTGGGCTGCTTTGAGCCATCTTGGAGGTCATCTGTGGCTCTCCGAGGCCCTCTTGGAGCCATATTGCGCCATCTTGGGCGCTCCAGCTACCAGCGAAACCAGTTGTCCAGGTACATGCAGGGGAGGGGGTTGGGGGGAGGGGTCAACCCCTCCCCGAAGGGGAAGAAGAGAAGATGGGAGAGGACACTCCCTGAACCACCTACGCCCAGAGGGCTGGTGGGATTCAATGACACTCCCCCTAGGTTCTTGAAGGATGTTGACCCTCGCCCCTTCTCGGTCTCCCGACGGCCCAAGGCGGCCCAAGGCGCCTCCAAGATGGCGACCAAACCGCCCAACGTGCCACCAAGATTGTCTCTAGACTCGTACTCACCGTCTCCCTCGTCGTCATCGTCGTCGTCGCTCTCCGCTCCTCGTTCCCCAATGGCTCTCGCCGAAAGCCGCCGCCCCGCGCTTTCGCGCAGTCCGTCGCCCCGCACTTTCGCGCAGTCCGTCACCCGCAGTATCTTTGCCCCGAGGGCGGCCCCGCGCCACGGCCGCCGACCCTGGAGCGCATTGCGCCCACAGCCGAAGCGAGCGACGGTAACTCATGGATGGGCTGGGACGTCCCGTGGGACTGTGGTTTGACGCGTTAGGTTTGGATTGGGAGGCGTTCGGGGCATGACGGATGTGTAGTTTGTTTTAGTTTGTCACCGTTCCACCGCGCTATGGGCCACGGCTCGCCGCCAAGTCCGCCGCCCCCTGGGGCCGCGCAAATAAAACAAATAACAAACAAACAGTGGCCCCCGATCCAAAGCTGGCTCCCCGC
The DNA here is from genome assembly GCA_963575745.1 of Prorocentrum cordatum. NCBI lineage: Eukaryota > Dinophyceae > Prorocentrales > Prorocentraceae > Prorocentrum > Prorocentrum cordatum. The sequence continues at coordinate 678,241 of CAUYUJ010009335.1, forward strand.
CACTTCCGCCGCCCTTGGGAACAGCGCTGTAGCATCGCTCTGCGACGGGGGCGCGCGCGCCCCCCCCCCCCCCCCCCCCCCCCCCCCCCCCCCCCCCCCCCCCCCCGAGTAGAACGCGACTTGGCGCGCTGAGTTGCAGGGGGCCCCGCGCGTCCCAAATGCATTGTTCAACGGTGCGGCGCACGCTGCGGGCGCATTGCGTTTGTATTGTGTTTGCATTGGTGGGTCAGCATGGGCACGCGCGGCGTCGTTCAGTCGCCCGCGTCTTTGCATTGCATTGCGGCGCATTGCGTCGCGGCAGCCCTGGCGTCACCAACAGAGCGGTTTGTATTTGAGGGGCTAGCGGTGCCAGCTAATCATGCGTTGCCAATGCCATGTGTGGCTTAAGGTGTTATTGCGCGCATTTTCACCCGTGCCTTCGACGGCGCGCGCAGATGCCGCCTGCGACCGTGGTGTGGTCCGCTACCCTGAAATTCAATGACAGGTCTATGTCCGTGAGTGGAGAGGATCTCATGAACGTCTGCGGCAAGCCATGCATGGTTGTTGCCCCGTGCAGGGCACCGATGATTTCATTGCTCACGGGGCTGAAGCAGACAGAGGTGGCAGAGGCTGCGTCAGCGATGGGCACGAAGGTCAGCATCGCTGGCCACCCGCTGTTCAAGGAGCTAGTGAAGGCACGGAACATCGCACAGGTGAGTTTCTTGCGCGGCAAGGCCACGGTCTCGCAAGAGGGCATCCAGCGGTTGTTCGGCGGCGGCGACGTGACAGAGCAGCCGCCCGCACACTTTCCAAGGCGCAAGCGCAAGCAAGCTGCCGACAACCCCGCCGAGGAGCACCCGTCAAACCTCGTGGTGGTCCAAACGGGTGGATTCCAGATCGAGTGTGTGGGGCCTCTGAAGTCCCGCGATAGCCTCATCGTCCCGCTCGACGATGGGAACATCAACGCGTTCTTCGGCTACCTGCACACGGGCATCAGGACCATCGACGACATCCGCGGCTGCACTCTGTACGACCACATGGGGCTGCACCGCGGGCGGTACGTCAAGAAGTCGGGCCGATCGGCCAGCACGGTCGGTACAGTGGCGCAGGATGGCGACTCGCTGAGCTGTGGTACCCATGATGCCGACACGCCGAGCAAGGATGGTGGTGCGTTGAGTGTGGATGAGACTGAGGGCGATGCGGCGAACACGGACGCACAGCCGAAGCCAGAGGTTGCGCCTGACGGTGGGTCGCCAGCGACGGTCTGTATTGCCGCGGCGGTTCTGTGAGGCGGGTGGGCGGCGCCGACACGGGGCCCCGCCAGAATTGATGATGCTTGCGTGGGGCGCGGGCATCCGTAGGCAGCGGCGGGGCAGTTGGAGCACGATCGGGCGCTGCGCGCTACGGCGCCGAGCGCTGTCAGATACATTAGCGTGGATTGCGCATGTGTTACATTTGAGCGAACGACATATTCCTACCCATCTCCCCCTCCGCCCCCTCTCGCCTCCCCCTATCGCATCCCCCCCCGTTGGCACGTTGGCACGTGCAGGCGGTTGTGGGGCTCTCGCATGGTCATATTGAGGCCGTATCGGGGCAGCGTATGGGGCTCGACTTAAGGGTTGGTTCGGCTGCGATTGGGGCGCCATGGGCCCACGCACGGTCGAAGGATTTGTTTGTTTCGGCACGCGCCCCCCCCCTGCTTGGCTGCCGGGCAACTGTGCGATGAGATCTGGAGCTCTCAAGGAAGTCCCAGCGATGCCCCAGTGGGGCATCCCAGGTAGCCCCAACTCACATTGGCCGTTGCAGCGTGCGGCATGAGCGGTGTTGCTCGGGGCTCGCACGGGGTCTCATCGGGGCCGTCGATGGGCATCCCAGGGTGCGTGTTGTAGGGCCTGCATCTTGCGGCGCCCTCCTGGGGCACGCGACTGCCACCCACTCGATCGGCGAAGGAGCTCACCACTTGAATAGTACGATCTGACTATTCAAGTGTGGGTGGGGGGCACTTGAATAGTAAGATTTGACTATTCAAGTGTGGGGGGGCACCGCTTGAATAGTAAGATCTGACTATTCAAGTGCGGGGGCGCACGGCGTGATTCGTAACCTGTGATTGTTCAAACGGTGCTATCCTTTGCGTGACCATCGCGTCCGCGCTGTCTGTTCGGCCGTGTCTGCACCCCCCCGCCGATGACCCTTCTGCCGGTAATGCCCCCGCCCGCCCCCCTTATCCCCCCCTCACCGCCTCCCTGCGTCCCCGTCCTCGCCCGCCTCCTCCCCCCTCCGCCTTGCCATTTGGGCCCAAGTTTCTCGACTGCTAGCGCGGTGCTGATCCGATTGCTTTCGCAGTGACGCCGCGCACAGCGGCCATGGTGGCGTCGTTGGTGAAGCAGCTCACGGACCTGAAGGGCTTCTACGACAAGCGCCCCGACACGGCGCACAAGTTGATCCTGCCGACGGCCACGTCGGTTGCCGCCAAGATCCATAACTTGCCGCCCCTGACACACGACGAGTCGGCCGCTCTGATGGACGCGGCAGTATCGGCACTCGGTCAAATGCCAGAAGTTGGTTCGGCTCACGCACTTTCTCACGTGCGCGGACTGGGAGAAGCTGACCCCCGAGCACGGCTTCCAGACATGGCAGTCGACGATCAGCGATCGATTGCAGTCTCTCGGGAGTATACTCCCCACACGAGCAGACCGTCAAGAGCAGCGTGGCCCTGCTCATGTGGCTCAAGCACCAGAAGGGCGAGCCGTGGCCGAGCCTCGACGACAGTTGCGACATGGGGCGCGACTTCAAGGCGATGTTCCCGATCAAGCCAGAGCACGCGCTGTACAACCCAGGCGTGGCTTCTTACCCCGACGACCCCACGGGCTTGCCGAAGCACGTGTACGACCACGCGTACGGTGACGAGGCGCCGATTACGCGGGTCATCCCTGAGCTGGTGGCGATCCGCGAGCATCGCGTCAGGGTTCGGAGTGCCCCAGGGTCTGATCGCCGCCAGGCTGGTGCCGCGCCCGATCGCCGCCAGGCTTCTAACATTCCGAGGCACCACCGCCAGTTGCTCGATCTCCCATCTGCCCCTACCGATGCTGGTGGCGAGGACGGGCACCAGATCGCGATGCCAGACGGCTCGAGGATCACGATTCTGAAGGCACCAGTCGGTCAGCAGCCTGCGCCCATGGGCTGGGGCCACCCGCGCAGGACCATGGCCGCGCAGCTGGCGATCGGTGATTACCACATGTCGCAGCACTCACGGCCGTCGCAGCATCGCGGCAGCGGGGCGCCGCCGTCTGCGGCTCCCGAGCAGAGCTCGTGCGAGTCGGGCGCTGGCTCGTACGTGCCAGGCGGCCCGTCGCCCGAGCCACCAGCGGCTCTGGCCGTCGCAGGCGGCGGCGGCGCGCCCCCGACGGCGCCCGTCGCCGACGCCAGCGAGGCGGCGGGGAAGGAGGCCTTCGAGAAGCTCTTGGCTGATAAGGACGAGAAGAAGAAGCTGGCCGCGGAGTTTCGCAAGCAGAAGACGGCCGCGAAGAAGGCCACAGCGGCCACGGCAAAGGCTGTCGCAGCAACGGCGAAGGGCTCGGTGCTCGGGAAGCGCCCCGCTGCCGCCGAGGCTGAGGGGTCGAAGCTGGGCAAGTACCCGTGCGAGAAGAAGGCCAAGCTGTTCGTCGGTGGCAACTTCGCCGAGTTCACCAAGATGGCCGACGTGAAGAACTACAAGAGCTTCGGGTCGTCCACCAGTCGCGCTTACAAGGGCGCGCTGTACCACACTGGCGACGTCGAGGTGGCCAAGCGGGCCTTCGCGGCAGCTGCTCGTTGCTGGAATGCCGCGCGCGGCAAGTAAGTTGGCCGCGCCAGCCTTTTCGTTGCCAACACTCCTCGCCTTCCTCATCGTGCCCCATATCGTCCCTCCCATCCTCTTCCTCCCCCTCCTCCTCCTCATCCTCCTCCCCCTCCACTTCCTCCTCATCATCCTCCGCCTCCCCCCCCCCTCGCACCCCCCCCCCCTCCCGCTCGCGTGTGCCGCGGGGGCGGCGCGCTCAGTGCACTTCGGCCTGTGGGGTTTAAGGCTGCTGCCTGCCAGCCTAGCGAGGCTGGATGTGTGCCAAGCTAAGACTGCTGCCTGTCAGTCAAGCCAAGGGGTGCCAGCAGCCAGTGGAAAAGGCAGCGCCCCTGGGGCGAGCTGGGGCGCGCTCTGGCCAGGAGATCAACGCGAACCCAGTCGCGGCGACGAGGGGCCGCCCAAAGGCGAATCCCGCCCAAGAGCCCCCTAAGGGATACCCAAGACGGCCCCAAGGTGTCCCATGAGTGTCCCAATAGTGTGTAAATATATGTGTATATATATATATATATATATGTTTGCGTGTGTATATCGTTAGCTGTGTACTGGATTGCGCCAGAGCGGTTGCGGGGAGACGATGCTAGCGACACCGAGTGGTAGCACTCGTGCTTCTGGTTCTGGCCCAGACCCCCCTCATGAACTCAACAGAAAAAGGTATTGCCAGCAACGCTAGTTTAACAGACAAGGCCCCGTGAGCTACGATAGATTATGGTCCAGACCCCTTTGGGTTTAACAGAAGTCATGCAAGCTACGCTAGTTCAACATCAACGGTCTTACGAGGTATGCTAGTTTAACAGAACGGGCCCCCTCCCTCCTCATCAGCCTCCTCCTCCTCAGCCTCTTCAGCCTCCCCATCGTTCTCCCCATGCCCCTCCTTCTTGTGCATCCTCTGACTTGGCGTTTCGTTGTAGGGTCGGCGGTGGCCGCGCTCCGAAAGTAGAGTGTCGCTATAGGGCTTCACGCGGGCGTTGCGATGCCGACGTCGTCGCCATCCATCGGGTTTCGCCGCAGACTTGGCTATGGCGTCTCAGCGTGGGCATGGGCGTGCTGCGCCTGGTGGTTCGCCGACGGGGCCCTCCATCCTCTTCTTGTGCATCCGCCGTAGCTGTTTTGGGCTCGAGCGCGTTCCGCATCATTTCGCTGCGCCCGACACGGCGCATTCAGCCTCAGCTTTCGCAGATGCCTCCCGAGGCTAGAGCACAGGAAATCAGGCTCAGGCTCCAGCTCGCCAAGTAGAAGGAGCTCTCCAAGGAGAAGACGCGCACCGACACCGAGAAGGATCGCGTCATCAGGCTGTGCAGCGAGAAGGCCCACATCATCAAGGCAGAGATCGATGCGCTCCAGACCCACGGCGACACCATGTCCGCCAAGACCAAGAAGGATACGATCAATGCCATTGCGAAGGCGTCCAGTCAGACCCAGGCCACCATCCTAGCCAGCAAGGAGATGCTGAAGTACAAGGCATTCCCGCAGGCGCTTATGGATCGCATGCTTGCCGAGAGGACTGCCCAGAAGGCGGCGGCGATGCAAGCCAGCCGTTTCGCCAAGTGGATGGCGAAGGCCAACGCCAGGGCGGCCATGGGAGAGTCATCGCCATGAGCGCCGCCATTGCTGAGGACGTGATGGCGCGGTGCAGGCGCCTGTGAGCTCGAGTGCGTATGGGCAGCCATCCATATCGTGATTTCGCGCGCGTAGGGGCGCTCTTCCATGCGGGGCGCGCAGGAGCGCCCTTTCTCGCCGCCCAGGCAACACGTGCGCCGCAGTGGCGGCCAATCTGAGTTCCAATCTTACGTGCCGTCTGACTTGGCACGGCGAGTCCGTGTCGTGTTGCACTCATCTGGAAAAACAGCTCGTTTGTTGATTCGTTGGGAGTTCCACCTTAGCAGTCACTGCCAACGCATTGCCAGTGCTAGCGTTTCGTTATAGGGTGCAAGTATCGGCCGGCAGCGTTTCGCTGCCCATTGTTCCTAGAGCGCTTCGCTATATAGGGTTCGTCGTAGAGCTCAATTGCGCCATGTGCTTTGTATTTCGCTATATGGCTACGTGTGTCATTCTGCCGGTCATCCACGCTCGTCCTCCACAGCGTTCCGTTATAGGGTTCCACCATCGTTTCGCTATAGGGTTGCACCCTCCATCGATATAGGGCTGTGCCCTCAATTGCCCCGCGGCGTTTCGTTATAGGGTTCCACCTTCGTTTCGCTATAGGGTTGCACCCTCCATCGATATAAGGTTGCGCCCTCCATCGATGCAGGGCCACGCCCTCCGTAGCCATTTTGGCACATGGTTCCTCGGGGTTGGGCGTACTCCGAGGAGAAAGCTGGCAAGTTGCGCAAACTTGAATAGTTTCGGCGCTCCTTGCCCCGCGTCCCTGGCGCGGAGCTGACTGCCGTCATTGCCGAGGCGAAAGCTGGTCACCTCCCCGAGGGCCCCGTCTCGCGGCGAGAGCTGCCCAGGTCGCAGAAAGAGGTTTTGAACCAGAGAACCCTGTACGGATCCATAGGCAAATGCCTTGCGCTGAAGTCCACGTCGGGCGACGCGGTTGAGATCACATACGTGTGCCTCCACTCGTTCTTGCAGCGTGCGTTTGGCGAGTGCGCCGCGTTCAGGGACTTCGTCTTGTTGAGGCACGGTGCCTGTCCTTCGTCGCCCGAGTGCCCGTGGCGGCTCATCTATTACGCGGACGAGTACAACCCTGGGCTGGAGCTCGCGGCACGACATTCCCGAAAACAATGGATGACGCACGTCACATTTGCAGAGTTTGGAGCTTCCGCGATCGAGCGGGAGGAGTGCTGGATCACGATTTCGGCTGCGCTCACGACGATCGTCGACGCCACGATCGAATCAGGATACAGTCAGCTAGCTGGGCGACTCCTGCAGAGCGCGCCCCATGGGACGCCGCCGGGGCCCCTGGGCCGCGCCGGCGGTCCGGGTCTTGGGGCCGACGGGGCCAGCGCGAACGGGGGCCAGCCAGTCCTCCTCCTCCTCCTCTCCTCCTCCTCCTCCTCCTCTTCCTCCTCCTCCTCCTCCTCCTGCTCCTCCTCCTCCTCCTCCTCCTCGCGCCGGATCTTGCGGGGCCAGCCAGTCAGAGCGCCGGATCATCAGGGGTAGCTCGGGCCAGGGCTAACTCGGGTTCGTTTTTCGGGAGTCCGAACCCGACTTACCCCGGAGCCGAGCTTCCCCGGAGAATTCGGGCGTCCAGAGCCCCACATCATCAGGGGTAACTCGGGTCACTTTGCAGAATCTGGGGTTAGGCGATGTATACATGAGTTGGGCCAGACTTACACAGAAGTTAGAGTGCAATTGGGGCTCGGGTGTTGCATTTGTGTTATAATTGCGGTGCAGTTGCAAGCTAACCTGCCCAACTTTTCGTAACTTGTCATAACTTTTCACATCATTTCATAACTTCTCGTATCCTTTCATTAGTTGTTCTCAGTTGTCGCTTAACTTGTTCTTAACTTTTCATAACTTCTCTGACTACTCTAACCGTCTCGGGGATGTCGGGGAATGCGGGGACGATGAAGGAGGAAGGAGGCGGAATGTCGTCCGTCAACGTCGTCGTGGTGGTTGTCTTCGTCGTCACCCGTCGTCGTAATCGTCGTCGTTTGTGTTCGCTTCCATCGTCCATCGTCGTCGTCCCTGTCGTCGACGTCGTTAGCGTCGTCGTCTGTGCTTGTCTGCAGTTAATGTTGGGTTCGTCGGTTTCGTGATTTGGCTCCCCCCTTCCCGAGCTCAGCCTCGTCGCCGAAGTTGGACGCAGCTCGGAAACGCATGTCTCGGTGGCGCCTGACACGTAGAATATACATATATACACACGCAGCGCCCCGCGCTTACGGATAAGAGTGAGGGGGCGGAGGCGCGGGCAAGGGTACCAACCAACCCACCACCCAACCACAACCCACCCACCACCCACCCACCACCCACCCACCACCCATCCACCACCCACCCACCACCCACCATCCACCCACCACCCACCCACCACCCACCCGCCACCCACCCACCACCCACCCACCACTCACCCACCACCCACCCACCATCCACCCGCAACCGACCACCCGTTCACCACCCACATGCAACCCATTTTAAACCACCCACCACCCACCACCCACCACCCACCCACCACCCACCACCCACCACCCACCCACCACCCACCCACACCCACCATCCACCACCCACCCACCACCATCCACCCACCACCCACCTCCCACCCATCACCCACCCACCGACCCACCTCCGAACCGCCCCCCCCCCCCCCCCCTCCCCCCCCTCCCCCCCCCCCCCCCCCCCCCCCCCCCCCCCGCACCCGCAACCGCCCACCCGCCACCCACCACGCCCACCCACCACCCACCCACCACCCACTGACCACCCACCGACCACCCACCACCCACTGACCACCCACCACCCGCCACCCAAACACCACCCACCCAACAACACGCATCGCGGAACCTCACTTCAGCCACGCACCCAGGTACAGTGAAGGACCGTTCGGCCCCCAACAACGGATGGGTTGGTCGAAATACGCACCCCACCCCAAGCGCTCATGACTGACCAGTATCCTGGGGGTTGTGGGCGGCGGGGAGATGAAGAGGCTTGCGGTGGTGAGGCCGTACGGTAGGGGCCCTATGTGTGGCTTGGGGTTTGAAACGATGGGCCGTTGGCATAACCCCCAACCCCTATCCGTAGCACATTGTGCTCAGTGCTTGGCACCATGCATGCCCCCCCAACCAAAAAGCCCAAACTCGTACAGAGACTTCAGACTGCTGGCCTGCGGCAGTCGTTCGCGGCCCTCGACCGCTCAATTGATGGATTGCAGGGCGGCGATGGCGACGACTATTCTTCAGTAAAAGTTGCTGTGAATCGATACCTCGAAGGGCTTTCGACGCATAATGGGCATGTACTAAAGCAGATACATCTTCCCTTGGACGACGATACCACTTATAAGTGGTCAATTGCATGCCCGTTTGCGCTGTTGGCCCACTTGTGTACAGAGTGCTCTTTGTTTGCCCGTTTTTTGCACCAGCACATCGGGCCCGACCACAGCGCCCTGACAGTCTCTAGGTTGGCTGTATGGGGTGATGAAACAACAGGTGGGAACCAGTTGCGGCCTGATAATGTTGGTAAGCACCTGAGCATATACTTTACGTTCGTTGACCTGCCTGAGTGGTTCCGCGCGGCGGAACACGGTTGGTTTCCAGTTGGTGTGTTGCCATATGACACGTTGTTGAAAGTAAAAGGTAAATACAGCGGAGTGTTGAAACAAGTGTTTAATACAATGTTTAGACAGCACGTGTGTTTCCCGTCTGGGTTTCGATTGAGCGATGGGTTTGGAAATATGTATGTTGTGAGGTCAAAGCTCCATTGTATTATACAGGACGAAAAGGCGCACAAAGAAGCCAAAGCGGTCAAAGGTGCCGCTGGCTCGAGCTGCTGCTCAAGCTGCAAAAACGTGAGTCGGCTGCCGCCCTTCCGCATGCGAGGGGCGATAAGGCAGGGGGGGATGGGGGAGGGGGAGGGGGGGCGGGGGTGAGGGGGGGCGGGGTGCGAGGGCTAGAAGGGGGTGGGAGCGATCACGGGGCGGACGTGGGTGAGGACTGTCGGGTGAGGGATGGGAGAGGGGGGAAATGGGGGCGATGCGGATGGTGATAAGGGCGACGATTCGGAAAGTGATGAGGGGGGGCAGTGGTGAGAGGGAGGAGGGGGTGGGCGGGTGAAAATAAGACCAGGGGTAAACGGAAAGGGGTGGTGTGTGGGGAGGGCGGGCTAAAGTTTAGCTTAAATTCTCATGCCGCGGTGCCCCGCTCGGCGGGGACAGCGGCTTTTCAATGGCGAGCCGAGCAGGTTACGCGGCAATAGGTATATGTATCCTGTCGGACCCCCATCGCCACCGTGCCTGGGTCGTGGACCAGTGGCGCCGTGGAGGCTGATTTAGGTTCGTTGGGATGTCCCTCGGGGGTTCGGTGGGCCCTCAGGGGCGCGTCGCTTGTTTGTTATTATCGGGTATTTCCCTCTGGCCATGTTGGGGCCTTTTTGGGCCGTCTTGGGACGTTGGTAATATGTCATGCGCCGCGTGGGGAAGGGGCGACGGGGCGAGGTGGGCAGGGCGGGGTTTACTTCCCGCCTCGGACCGCTCTCGGGTCGTCTGGGCGCCTCTCGGGCAGCATGTGGAGCCTGCTTGAGATTCCGAACCCTTTCGGGGCACGGTGGCGGACCTTGTCCACTACGCGTCGGCGTTGCCTGGTAGTTTTGACCCCCATGACGACGCGTCAACATGGGAGATGTGCGATAAGTTGACCCAACAGGTTGCAGTGTTGAACAAGGGTGATTTTAGCAGGCTCCAGCAGGCCTACGGGCTCAATTTCGAGCCAGACAGTTTGTTGTACGATGTTGAGTTGCGGCGCCACGCGCCACCGATATCGACGTGTTATTGGGATTGGATGCATATAGTGTGCGCTTCTGGCGGGGTTGGCCAGTATCATATCAATTCATTCGTACACGTCCTCATTAAGAATAGGATTACAACGCTTGAAAAACTTGATGATTTTTCTGGAAAGATCATGTCGTGCAACACGTCTAGGTACCAGAAGCTTGCCAGCACGTTTTTCCAAGATAGGATTCAGGACACGTTTTCTGGCCACTTGACGGCCTTCGCAGCCGAGGTTCTCACGGCTATTGCAGTGCTCGCGCATTGATCGGCCTGCGGCCCCACCGACGTGCCTCCCTACTGTTTGGGGCGGGGGTGGCGGGGGGCAGCAGTGGGTTGGCAGGTGGTGTGGGCTGTGTGCATACTGCCATGCGCGCATTGCGACGCATGCGCATATGTATATATATAGAGAGAGAGGGAGAGCGAGAGAGAGAGAGAGAGAGAGAGAGAGAGAGAGAGAGCGAGAGAGAGAGAGAGAGAGAGAGAGAGAGAGAGATAGAGAGAGAGAGAGAGAGAGAGAGAGAACGAAAGAAAGAGGGAGAGAGAGAGAGAGAGAGAGAGACTCTGACTGCGCAAACGCCCTGTTGACCCGAATGTCGGGTTGGCGGAGTTTTGCGTGTTGTTTCTGGAGCCCAGAAACATCTTGCCTGAGCACTGCGCCTGTTTTGGCCTCTTGCGAAAGTGTGTATCGCCGCCTCTCGGCGCGAGCCGCAGACCCCCAGCCCCCATCGCGGCCCCTCGCGGCGCGAAGCATCCGCGCGCTCGATCGGCGCGAAGCGACCATGAGCCACCGCTCGGTGCCTGGAGCACGCCGTTAGGCGTGCGGCGGGTGAACATTTTGACGCTGGGAGATCGGGCCGTTCAGCACGCCAACCGATTGGCGGACTTGCTGCAGCGGTACCACGCTGACTTTCTTAGGCTGTACGGCAGGCAATGCATCAAAATCAAGATGCACCTCGTCCATCACGTCCGAGGCCTGCGGCTTTCTTTTTCCGCTGCCCCACTATCCGTCTGCCAGCTTGGAGTCATGCGGCCAAACCCTGGCTGTCCCAGCGAGTTGCCGCGGTCAGCATAGTGCGGTACAGCGCGTCTATGAGTGGAGCGGGCGTACATTGTAACTGACCTGCCTGACGACCTCGCCTTGGGCAGGGTCGGCGGATGCCGCAGAACTTACTTTTTTTTTCAAGTCAACCTGAATTGTTTCAGTTGCGAGCGCAGGAACCGTCTGTTGAAGGCGGTGCTGGTTCATTACAAAGGTGTCAGGGGCTTTGACCCAGCGAGGCCCATCATTGGCAGGATAGTGCTAGATCTGGTTGATCGGATATCGAATTCGTCGTGTTTTCCAAGAGCCCTGTGCGGGGTTTCGAAGCCAGCGCCAGAGATTCTGGACCTCTGTGAAGGGCCGTCTCGGCCATGCTCGGCATCAGTATCGAAGTCGATGCGATGGGAGCGCGGCGTTTTGCGGCGAGGTGACGTGATGTCGGTCCAGGCAGTGGGCCTCCAATACGTCAAGGCGGTTGGGTTCGTGGACTTTAGGTTCTCGGACAACCCCCACGTGCCAGAGTGCCTGGTCGTGGCAGCCCATTGCCGCCAGCACGAATCCAACTCTGACTTGTGGATTGCCGACGGCCCAATGCATCTCGTGTCACCAGATCAGATAGCCGACGTGCATATGATTCTCTTAGCGGGCGAATGTTTTTGCCCCATCGTCAAGGATATATGAGTGCCAATTTTAGGCGACTCGTCATGGTGGGCAAGCGCCCGCACGCGGCGACCCTTTGGTGCATAGGTGGAGGGGGGATGGCGAGGGGGAGGGTTCGGGGCGAGGCAGGGATGCAAGGAGTGCAATGAGGGAGGTGGCGGCAACGAGCGAGCGAGAGAGACAGAGAGGGAGAGGGAGAGGAAGAGAGAGAGAGAGAGAGAGAGAGAGAGAGAGAGAGCACGACGATGAGGAGGAGCAGGGCTGCGGGAGCCACGGGGTTGGCGGTGGGCAAGGGGTGGACGATGCATGTGTTGATGCATTGGTGTGGGGGGTCCCTCGGGCGATTCTGAGAGCAGCGTTGGGATCGAAACGACGCTATCTTCTTGGGGCCATCCTGGGGGTTCTCGGGCCCACCACGTGGCCATGCCGTTCACGGCGGGCGGGGTCTTGCTGAGGGCACCTTGGGCGGTTCAGGGGGTCCTTTCTCAGAGGCTTACGGAGGGATCCTTTCTCAGAGGCTGACGGAGGACGGGTTCGGAATTATTGAACGCATGCATCTAGGCACTGTTAAGTTTAGAGGAGCTGCTCAGACATGCGGCAGCTCCGATGGGCACGACGCTTGCTTCTTGCGAGCGCGTGTGCTTGGCACGCGCTCATCGTACTGAATGCAGACCCCGCAGAGGATAAACAAAACAACCAGCGGACAATTGGCCAGGTCGGGCTGGCGACCGAGAGGGGTTTGCCATTGGATGGCAAGGACAGGGGTGGAAGGGAACGGCTAGTCGGGGGCGGCACGGCGCCCCTTCGTGACCCGACCCTTCCTTGGGCTCCTCATCGCCACTGCCTGACGCAGCTCGGAAAATATGTGCGTTTGCTGCCGCCCGCCAGCCTTGCCCCTGGAGCGATGGGCGTGGCGCGCGGAGAGAGCGCGCCGATCTTTTCTCGACCGCGTCTGTCTCGCTGCCAGCCGCCTGGCAGCGTCGTCGTCGAGAGGGGGGCCATCACCCTTGCCGGCGCCCCCTTCCAGCCGCCCCTCTCCTCGCCACCCTCCCAATGACGTAGTCCCACTGCCCCTCCCTCGCCCTTGCACCCGCAGCCCCGCCCACGAGCCCGCGCGGGGGGGGGGTCTGGATCGCGGCTTCGACGATGGCGACGGTTGCAATGGCAAGCACGCCGCAGGTGTTCTTGCGCTCAAGACACACGACCAGCATGTCTGAGTACGGCCCCCCTGTATTCGGCCCGATAGCCACCGTGCGCGAGCCCCTGCCATCAGGCACGATCACAGCATCGCAAGCGCAATGGATCTTGAATCTGACGTGGTGCAAGGCCCGCGTCAGGAGCCGTACGTTCGGGCGCGAGCTCGTGGTGACGGGCCGTTCGAGCTTCCTCCAGCATGCGTACAATGAGTGCATGCGAATGGCAACGATCAACGGCGAGGAGGGGGGCAGGAAGTGGGCCCCCAAGACCATCCCGCAACCATCTTCTTTCGCTGGGTCCAGCGCCGAGTGGGCCGCCGTCACAGCGGGTGGCAACTACCACTGGACCGATCGGTGGAACCCCCTCGACCCGATGACCATCGCGAGCGGAGGAGCGCCGCCGCGGGGGGCGGGGGGCCAGATGCGGAGGGCGGGGAGGAGGAGGAGGAGGAGGAGGAGGAGGAGGAGGAGGAGGAGGAGGAGGAGGGGGGAGGAGGAGGTGGTCGAGCTCCATTGCGACCAAGGTCCAATGGTCGGAGGATAAGACTTTGGGTTACCCCCTCACTGACGCCGCGGCACCCCACAACTGGAGGGCGCCAGCGGCGGCGCCAGTCGGCATCCGTCGGCGCACGGCCGCATTCACCAAGGCTGACTGACAGCTCTACTGGATCAAAATGTGCACATGTGGTTTTGGATGGCACCAGAAATCACATCCTTTGTACTCCCTCCAGGGACGCGCTGCACACTGCTCAACTCGCACTCTCATGCACGACGACGCATCTACGTATATGTATATGCACGGTCGGGCATTGTAGAAACGAGGATGATGTCGGGGAGGATGTAGGCGAGGTCAATGAGGATGAAATGGGGTCGGAAGGATGAGGAGGAATGCGAGGCCGGGGTGGCGGCAGCGGGCGCCGCCGACGTCGGGTGCGACAGCGACGTCGGCATGCGGCTGCGGCAAGCATCGGCCCTCCGCCTGCGCAGGATGTGATCACGGACACGCTGCTGCTGCTGACCAGGGCCACGTGCTCGCTCACGTTCCTGCCCAGGCCCGCGGCGTCGTCGGCGTCGTCGTCGCTGTCGCCTGTGCCGCCCTATTGGTCCACTCTCCGTACCTGGGCACCGTTGCATCTTCCCAGTGACACTGTTCATACGGGGCGCGGCATGCTGGAGGCCCATGGCGCGCTGTCGCCCGAGGGCCGCGCGTCTCATCATCTCTCGCTCTATCCGAACCTCGCCCCCTCCCTCCGCCCCACCCCCGCCCCCCCTCCCCCCTCTTCCCCATCCCTCCCCTCCGCGCGCCGCCGCAGGCCGCGGAGAACGAGCAGCTCGTGGAGAAGCAGCTCGGTTCGAACGGCGCGTCCTCGGGTGGGCCGCCGTTGCCCTGCCTCCCTCGCCCCGCGGCTTTCCCCTAGAGTACCGATCCTTGCTCTTTGGGCCCCGCCGTCGCCGTCGCCGTCGCCGTCGCCGTGGCCGCCGCCGTCGTCGTCGTCGTCATCGTCGTCGTCGTCGTCTTGGGGGCCATCTTGAGGCATCTTGGGCTATCTTGAACTATCTTGGAGGTAACCTTGGGCTCTCTGAGGCGCCTTTGGAGACGTATTGGGCCATCTTGGAAACCCCGCCCCCTCGCGAAACTCCCTGTCCAGGTCCAGGGGGTGGGTGTAGGGGGAGGGGCAAACCCATCCCCGAAGGCGAGGGAGTGGGTTGGAAGGGGGCACGCTTTAGACCACCCCACGCCCTACAGGGCTGGTGTGATTATTTCTCCCCTTCCTTCTTCCCCTCCTCCTCTCTCCTTCTCGTCCTGCTCCCCTATCCTGCCCCCCCATCCTGGTCGCCCCGCCTTGCCAGCGATTTAGGCCATGATTCTCCGGAGCTCGGCCCCCCCCGCCCCCGCCCCCGCGCCCGCGGGCCCCGGGGGTCGGGGGCGCTCCGACGACGACCGCGACGACGACGGCGGCGGCGACGACGACGCTGACGACGATGACGGCGACGACGCCTCCTGGGGCCGTCGTGGGTCTTCCTTGGGCCGTCTTGGCCCCTCGAGGGTGCCCCTCGGACAGCCTGGGGATGAAGTTGGGGGGGCCCGTGGGCTGCTTGGGTTTCTGGCCTCTCGAGCCGTCTGGGGGTTATCTTGAAACCGTTTTGGGCCGCGTTGCGGTCCTCTCGGATTGTCTCGAGGCCATCCTCGGCAGCATGGGAACGACCTCAGGCGGGTTTGGCTCCTCTCGGAGCGCGTTCGGGCCGTCTTGGAGCCTCGATGGACCCCTCCCTTGGGGCGTCTTGGGCATGAGGTATATCATGGGCCGCATGGGGCGCCTTTATGCTCACCCATAGCATCTCTGGTCCAAGTCATTCTCCTTGACCTCGCGCTGTCAAGCTTAGCCCTGCATCGCAGGCAGTTCGCGCTCGTGCAGAGCAATGTCCCTCGCCCCAGCAGCATCCGCCTCTGGGCCCGACGCGGCGGCGGCGAGCGGCCAGCTCGTGGCGGTCGAGGACGTGGATCTCGGCTTTTGCTACCTGTGCTGTGACACCATCACGGACGAGGCCGAGAAGCTGGTGGTGCAGGAGGGCTCGGACACCCGCAGGGAGATCGCGTGCCGCAAGAAGTGCAACAGCCTCAAGAAACGCGTTCAGACCGTCCGCAACAACGTGTCGGGCTTCGAATGCTTCTGCGAGGTTGAAGGCGACCAGCGGGCCGAATTCTACAAGACGGCCGTCGGGCTGCACGGGCCCGACTTGCAGAAGGTGATGACGGAGACGTTGGAGACCGAGCGCGTGGATTCGAACGTGGCCGACTTCATCGAGGAGGGCGACTTCATGGAGGTCAATGAGGCCCGCGAGTAACCGCGCTTCAAGCGCGACCCTGCCGCCTTCCAGAACCTGCTGGAGCGGGCGCCCAGGAAGACGTGCGCTATGACGGATATCGAGTACGTGTACGTGCCGAACTACAAGTTCTCGAACCACAGGAAAGTGACGGATGAGAGCACCAGGGCGAGGCACATCTCAGGGGCGAAGACCTTGAAGAAGCCGAAGGCGCTGGCAGCGCCGAAGGAGCCGAAGGAGCCAGCCGCGCCCAAAGGCTCGAAGATCCCGAAGGGCATCCTGAACAGGAGCGACAAGCTGGAGGAGCGCATGGGCCAGTGCATCCTCGACACGGCCGAGTCCATCATGGTTGCGAACAGCCCCGAGGCCGACGGCCACGTGTCCGCGCGCGCCCTGGAGCAAGCTGTAGCCTCGCACTCCAAGCTCGAGCAGGCCCTCCAAGAGTTCAAGGAGGTTCGCACCACCGAGGGGCTCACGAAGGAGACGCTCGTGCTGAAGATCGAGCACGCCGAGGCCCTGATGAACTCGCACACTGACATCCAGTCCAAGCTCGACGGCCATGGGTTGTCCAATTCATCAGAACGCACACGAGCTCGAGTAGTTGTTTGCTGTGTGGTTTGAGGTATTTTTTTCCAGAGCCAGGTGGGCGGGCCATCCTCGTCGCCACGGTTGGACGCAGCTCGAAAACTCGGCTCCCCAGACGGCCGTTGCCACCACTCCCATCGCCCTCCCCAGTGGGTCACTGGGGAGGGCGATGTGGCGGAGGACAGGACGAGGACAATGCGGGAGGCGGGGCGTCAGTAGGTGTGAATGGAGGGGAACGTGAGGACGGGCGAGAGGGTGGGTGGGTGGTCGGGCCAGCGCCGCAGGCATGCTCGAGGACGTGGCGGAGCCCATCTTGGCCGCGCAGGCGGAGAAGGATGCGGCGGCGACGTTGGGGGAGTCTTCGGAGGAGGGAGCTGCGGGGGCCGCAGCGGCGGCGGAGGAGGCAGGGGCCTCGGGGCCCAGTGAATCGGCGGCGGGCGATTCGGCCGCCCTTGACCGCGGCGGCTCGGGCATGGCTTCCAGCGGCCTCGAGTCGCCCCAGGCCTTTGTATCCAGGGAGTCGGCGGCGTCGGCTGGAGTCGCACCGTTCGCTGGTTCCGAGAGTCTTCAGGAAATCTTCGATGCCGAGAATTTCGTTGGCGAACCCGAGAGCGATGCCCACGATTCCGAGGGCGATGCTCTCTCGGCCGACACACTCCGACTCGGGTCGGCCCAGGTGCCCGCGGCCGCTGGTGCTGCGGATGGCGCCGATGGCAAGGCCGCGGGGCGTGGCAAGCGCAAGGCCGTAGGGGCTGCCACGACCGCCAGGCCCAAGGCCTCGGGCAAGCAGAAGGGGAAGGGGCGTGGCAAGGGCAAGGCCAAGGCGAAGGCGAAGGGCATCAAGGCTAAGGCTTAGACGGTGTGACCTTGGCTATCGTTAGAGTGCGCAGTTTTTGGGTAGCTCGGCCTTGCGCGGCGCGTAGGGCGCTCGGCCAGAGCTCAGTACGTACACTCGTCGGCTGTTGTGGTTTCTTCGCAGGCTTGCTGGTTGCGCAGCTCTTGGGGCGCTCGCGCCCGCTGATTGATACAAGCTGTGCGAGCGCTCGCGCTCGCCACCTACAGGGTGCTCGCGCCCATTGCAGCTGGTGGCGCTCGCGCCAACCCTCGATCAAGTGCGTGCAAAAAAACACATGCATCATCATCACCGCACACCCCACCCACCATCACTGCGCATCACACCCAACATGTGCCACCTGAGCAGGGGTATCAGCAGGGTGTCAGCTGGTGTCAGCGCGTTGAGCGCTGATGGTATCACGCATGGGTGTCAGCGAGTATCAGATGATGGATGTCCCAGCTAGATCGGGTATCAGCGCATTCCAACTTGATGGGTATCAGCGCGGGTGTCAGCGCGTATCAGCTCCTCAGGCCTTGCGATCGTTGCGAGGGCGACAACGGCGACGGCCGTGACCACGGCGACGACTTCGGCGACTACGACGACGACGGCAACGACGACGACGACGACGACGATTCCCGCCACCCTATCCCCCCGTCTGCCGACACCCACGCAATCATTTATCCGAGCGGGCTTCCAGGGGCCGATCCTGCCTCGGCCGCGGCAGCGCCTCCGCGTGGGCGCCGAAGAGCAGGGGTCGCTGGCCTCGTGCGGGTTGGGCGACGGTCCGCTTGAGACCCCCATGCGTTGCCCCCTCCCATTTCGTTTTCCCAATCCAACGCCCTCCTTCTTATCGCATTCGTTCTGCCATGTCACCGCCCGCCACTTCTTGAGCCCCCCTCCCCAGTCATTCCCAGCATGTGCAGCGGCGGCTTGCGACCAATGATTGGCGAGTCGAGCGCCCAGCCATCCCATCCAGAAACGATGCCCTGGAGAGTTGACGGGGGGCCCGAAAGCACAAGTGCATGGACTGATCAACCAAGCGGGCGGGCGGGGTGCGCGGGTGGAACCAGGGGGAGGGGTGAGGGGGGGGGAATGGGGAGGTGGATGGGGAGGGGGGAATGGAAACAGGAGGAGAAGGATGATTGCGGTGGCGATAGCGGGTGACAAGTGCGATAAGGGGGAGGAGGGCAGGCCTGGTACTCCAAAAGCCCAAGAGATCCAGCCTTCTCGGTAGGGGGGAGGGGCGCGGCTCGACTGTGCTGACAATGGGACGAGCTAGCCGACATGTAAACGACCTCCCCCCCTCCGCCCTCCCTCCCGCCCATCGCGCATAAACAGACAGATCAGAAGTGTTGGGCGAGCGAGTAGGTATCCCTTTGGGCCTCATTGGCTCAGAAGGCTAATGATATTGTTGTCATTAAGTGCTCTCGCCCGCAGCTCATACAGGGCCTGGCGCCTGCCGCTTAGGCGGATTCGTAGGACACGTGGCTCAAGCTTCCGACCGCGCGCCCTCGCACAGCGAACTCAGTCTGAACTTGCGCCTTCCAGGGGATGGCGGGTGCCGAATACGCTGTTGGCAACTCTGGCTTCAGCGACGACTCGTACCAGTCGAGGCTGTGGGCCAGGGCGTCCGTGAATGCGTGGACGCCCGAACCGCGCGATAGCACGCATCCGAATTCGGGCGGTGCGGTTGGCGCTGGCGGGGGCCCCTCTGCTTTGCCCGACTTGCCCGACTTTGACGCGAAGCCCAGCAACTCCGACGAGCTCGGCCCGCCAGAGGACGGCGACGAGGGCGGCCAGGGCCATGCCGCCGATCCAGCCGACAGGGCGGAACCTGACAAGGTGGGCGACGACGCCGACGGGGCGGGATCTGACAAGGTGGGCGACGCCGACGCCGAGGCGTCCTCGACGCCCACGCCGCCCCCTGGGACAGGCGGCAGTGACCTCCCCCCCCGACTACTTCGTCTCGGCCGCACCTTCGACTCGATGGATGTTGCCATTCAGTGCGCCCGCAATGCCGTCTTCATCTACCAGGCGCTGGAGGATGAGATTGGGGCTGCCCCGCCGCCGCACTGTTCTCGGAAGCGGAGGTACCACATCGCGTTCGAGGTCCGCGACGAGATCAAGCGCCTCACTGAGTGAAGCTGGGCCGAATACGATTGCTGTAAGTTGCAATTGTAAAGTGTTGCTTCAGGTGCAGCGCATTCTGTGTTGCTCCTAGATATCAGTGAAGGGCTCGCCCTGTTAGCCACTAGCCGAATGCGGACGGCTGGTCGAGACAACTCTGGCGCTCGCGCCCAATTCCTTAGTGCTCGGTATGTTGCGCCCTGCGACGACGACGACGGCGGTGGCGGCGGCGGCGGCGACGACGGTGGCGACGTCGGCTGCGGCGGCAGCGGCGACGACGAGCACGACGACGACGACGACGACGACGACATCGGCGGCGGCGACGTCGGCGGCACGGCGTCGTCCTCCCCCGCCTCGACGTCGCCGCCGATGCCGTTGCCGCCGTCGCCGCCGCCGCCGACGTTGTGCTCGTCGTCGCCGTCGTCCTCCTCCTTCTCCTCCGCCTCCGTATCGACGTCGCCGCCGATGTCGTCGCTGCAGCCGCCGCGGTTGCCGCCGCCGTTGTCGTTGTCGCCGCCGGTCTCGTCAACTTCGCCGCAGCCATCGTCGTCGTCGCCACTGTTTACCTCGTCGCATCCGCCGCCGTCGTCGAGGGCGTCGTCGCCGTCGCCGACGCTTTTGCCGTCGTCGTCCCGCCGCCCTCCCCCCGCGCCTGGTAGGTGCGTGAGATCGCGAACGGCTTCGGCGCGCAGCCGTTCATGTGCATCCGTCGGTGCGTCCTCCGCTGCCGCGCCCAGCGGGGGCCAGCAGCCAGCGCGCGCTCGGTAGAGAGGGTGGATGTCTGGATTTTGAATGAGGGGTGTGCTGGCGATTGGGGCGGGGTGGAGGGCGCTGATGGGGGTGGGCGAGGAGGCTGCAGAAGGGGGGGGATGACAATGACGACGATGATGAGGATGGCGAGGAGGGCGAGGCGGAGAGGGAGGGGGAGGGTACGACAACGACGGCGACGACGACGACGACGACATCGGCGGCGGCGACGACGGCGGCACCGCCGACGGCGAACACGACTTGGAGCTGGGGGGGGGCCTTAAGAGCAAGGGTCGGCGATCCTCTGATAGAGCAGGGAGCTGCCGCCGTCGTCGTCGTCGTCGTCGCCTCAGTCGGCGTCGCCCTCCCCCGCCTCGACGTCGCCGCCGATGCCGTCGCCGCCGTCGCCGCCGCCGCCGTCGCGGTGCTCGTCGCCGTTGTCGTCCTCCTCCTTCTCCCCCGCCTCCGTACCGACGTCGCCGCCGATGTCGTCGCCGCAGCCGCCGCGGTCGCCGCCGCCGTTGTCGTTGTCGCCGCCGTTCTCGTCAATTTCGCCGCAGCCATCGTCGTCGTCGTCATTGTCTACATCGTCGCAGCCGCCGCCGTCGTCGAGGGCGTCGTCGCCGTCGCCGACGCTTTTGCCGCCGTCGCCCCGCCGCCCTCCCCCCGCGCCTGGTAGGTGCGCGGGGTCGCGAACGGCATCGGCGCGCAGCCGTTCATGTGCATCCGTCGGTGCGTCCTCCGCTGCCGCGCCCAGCGGGGGCCAGCAGCCAGCGCGCGCTCGGTAGAGAGGGTGGATGTCTGGATTCTGAATGAGGGGTGTACTGACGATTGGGGCAGGTGGAGGGCGCAAATAAGGGTGGGCGGGGAGGCTGCAGAAGGGGGAGGATGACAATGACGACGATGACGAGGATGGTGAGGAGGGCGGGGCGGAGGGAGGGGGAGGGCACGACGACGGCGACGACGGCGGCGGCGACGACGGAGACGACGACGACGGCGGCGGCGGCGACGACGACAGCGACGACGACGGCGACGATCGCGACGTCGGCGACGAACGACGAACGGCGACACCGACGTATCTCACTGGTCCGATCCACCCTCTATCAGCTCTGATTGTCGCGCCGCCATGTTTTCTAGGCGCTCGCGTGCCATTGCCAGGCGCGCCGCCGATAATGCGACTTGCTTCCGCCATCCGTGCATGTGTACATCTGCGCATTCATGTTTAAGGTGTGCGTAAGCAACAGCGTTGCACGCTCACAGACTGTCGAGGGCAAGCCTCGCCGCCCGACGATGGCGGAGTCTTCGCCGCGCGCGGTGGGAAATAGCGGATATGGCACCCCTCCTCACCCAACCCTTTTTGCATGTGATTTCTTAGGGCATGCGACCGTGTGTTGGGTATTTGTTTTCTGTGGGGCTCCCTCCCCTCTCCGCGACGGTGCTGCGCGCCTGCTCGGTGGTTGCCTTTTGGCTGGGGAACTTCGCCAGGCCCCAAGGAGCCACGGTCGCTCTCGCTGCATTGCGCGAGATGTCGCCAAGCACTGGAACTTGCTTGGTTTCTGTTGCCCTCAGTTCGTGCACGAGCGTTTTCAGTGGCCAGTTCCGTAGGTACGCAGCGTGGCATGTGCATTCTGTGTCGTGCGCCGCACGGCCGTGCGGGGGGGAGTTAGGCAGGCTTGGAGACACCCAATGGAGCCGCAGGCCTCGGGAAGCACCCAAGAGAACGATACGATGCACATAGGCGTCTGCTAGGGTGTCGCGTCGTCTAGGCCCTGGAGCCATATGGGAGCAATCCAGATGGCCATGTCCAGGGCATTGGTCCCGACATTGTGCATGGGGTTGGAGCGGCAGGCTGTAAACCTTCAGTATAGCGTTCCTCCCCCCTCCACCCCCCCGTGGCCCCTCGTGCGCATGGAATAATGACGCCCCTCCCCCTCCCGACACCCCGCACCCTTGCTAGGAATATTGAGCGCACCTGGGTCAACGTGTCAATGCATGGCTAGTGGCCTGGGGGTGGAGTGGGTGGTGGGGGGCGGGGCGCGCCCCAGGCCATGCGCATCGAGCCCCCTCTGACGGCGCTCAAGGGCTTTCGTTTGGCGCTCGGCGGGTGTGAGGGGAGGGGCTATGGGGGTAGTTGCACCTCGGCACCACATAGGGCGCCCCCTGGCCCTCCGCGTAGGCGGGCGGATGGTTTGCGTGCCAGAGAAACTCGCAAGGTCGACGGGGCGCCTCGCTTGTGAAACTAGCCTGTTTCGTCAGTAGCCATTTCGGTTTGCTTAAGCAGTCGTTCTGGCATCCAAACGATATCTCAGCATCCTCGGCCATCTCGGCCATGGCTTCGAAGGCGAAGCAGACTAAGGCGCCGACCAGCAGCAACAAGCAGGCGACGACTCAGGCGCCGAGCAGCAGCAAGTCCGCGGGCAAACCCGACAAGCCTATCGACCACGACATCGGCAAGATCATCGATACGTACGAGCGCAAGCATCTGACGGTGGTCACGCGCAACATGAGCCAGAAGGTGACCATCCAGCAGCACAGGCGGACTATTGGCACGATGCGCAGGACCATCATCAGCAAGCAAAAGAGGATTGATCGCCAGCAGGCAACAATCAGCGCCAAGCGCCAGCAGTCCAAGCTGTTGAAGAGCAGTGAGGCGACAGTCAAGCGCCCGCAGAATATCATCGAGCAGCAGAAGGTGAGGATCAAGAATTTGAGGGGCAAGCTTGCTCGCAAGGATCAGACCGTGCGCTTTACCAAGCACGCCGCCGCCAGCATTGTTGGCCGCATCATCCAGGAGAGCCCGAAGGACGTCATCGCTGAGTTCGAGGAGACCGCGTACGGCTTCGAGTTGGACCGCCCGCCAGTCCACCAGCGCCTCTTGCCCCGCAAGTTCGAGGACCTGGGCGCCATTACGCTCATGCTGCCCTATGTGCCGCCGCATAAGCGCGGGTAGAGGGTAGAGCACGGCGGCTCGCCAGAATCCGCGTCGGTCAGGTTTTTTTTGTTGCTGGTTGCTGGCCCGTGCTTTCGCGCCCCCCCCGTCTCAACTGGCTCTTCTTGTCCAAGCTGCCCGCGGGCAGTCGGCTCTCGCCGTCGCGCGCGTCGGCCACCGCCAAAGGTCGCCTCCTCGCCCCCCCCCAAAAAAACAAACGCCGCCATCCCTGCGGTCGGACCCCCTCCCTTCATCATCACCCACCTCCTCCTCCTCCTCCGACGCCCGCCCGCCAGCGTAGCAACTGTCCTGCCAGCGCGCCGCAGGCTTTGCTGTAGCTGGCAGTGCCGTAGGTGCCCGCCAGCATCGCCTGAGTTACCAGCGCAAACGACACGGGGCAGTCGGCTCGCCGATCGCTATCGCCCCGAATGTACGATGAGAAAGTCTAGACGCCTCACGTACCCCCACCAGCCCATCGAGGGACGATGTCCAGGCGAGTTGAGGTGATCCGAGCAGTGCGGTACCAAATACGGTGACGGTCGAACCGTGCGAAGGAGGGGGGAGGGGACGGAGGAGGCTGGAGGGGTGGGCGAGGGAGTGGGGAGAAGTGCGATTGATGTGATGGGGAGGGCGATGACGAGGAGGAGGGAACTATTGAGTAGGATAAGGAAGGATGATCGTAATGAGCCTCGGGCTGTCTTGAGCTATCCTGGAGGTCATCTTGAGCTCTGGGGCGCTCTTGGAGCCGTCTTGGGCCATCCTGGGCGCATCGCCCTCTCGCGACCCGCCCGTCCAGGTCCGCGGGAGAAAGTATAGGGGGTGGGCGGGTGGGTAAACCCCTCCCCGATGGGGAAGAAGGGGGTTGGAAGAGGAGACGCTGTAGGCAACCCGCGCACTAGAGGGCTTGCGGGGCTCCAGCCTCTCCCCTGTGACGTGGGAGCGTGAGGTGATGCGCCCTCCCCCATTCCCCCCCCCCACCCCTCCTTCCCCCCTCGCTCAGCAGGCGGAGGAGAGGCGTGATGGAGGGAGGGTGAGGACCAGGCGGAGGCACCTCTGCTTGCGCTGCGTACTTGCGATTAGGGGAGGGGGAGGAGCAGGAGAAGGAGGAGGAGGGGGAGGAGGAGGCGGATGATGATGATGATGAGGAGGAGGAGGAGGAGGAGAAGGAGGAGGGGCAGGATGACGGGTGGGGCGATGCACATGCGGACGGTGTTGATAGTTATTTGTTTCAGGTGGTGTGGCAACGCGAGGGCCGCAGGGGCGGGGCGCCGCTGGCGTGCCGTGCACGGCGCTGCGCGCAGATGCGTTCGGCGCCCGCCTCCCCACACCCGCCCTGCCCTTGCTTTGCGGAGTTAGCTTTTGGCTCGAGCGTTGGGGCATTGCGCGCCGTGCTGATTGCTGTTTATCTTCACCTAGTTCCGTTTCCCTGGCCGCTGGTGCGATTACCCACGTCGTGCAGGCGTGCCGCGAGATCGCAGAGCACATGCAAGTGCAGAAGGAAGTCGCTGGCACGGTGGACCTCGCAGACGCAGCTGCTCGTTTCAAGACGGTCGCCGCGGCGCAGCACACGGTCGAGCTCACGGATGCAATTGCGGTCATGTCCATGATGAACGGCACAGACTTGCCCCTGTCGGATCGCAGGGAAATCATCGAGATTCTGAAAGGCAAGATTGACACAGGCGCCCCGCGGCGGCCAGGCCAACGCGGCGGCGGCAGCCACGCGGGCGGCCGCCAGCTTGGCCAGAATTGCCCGACGTTCCACCGTTACATGACCAAGGGCATGCTGGAGCTGTGGATGGCCCCGCACACCACCTTCGCGGAAGCGCTCCAGAGTCTGTCCCAGCGGTGCGACGATATGGGGCTCGTCAGCCCGTCGGAGACTTGCAAGCGTGACATCTGGTGTGTTTGGGTCGCGCGCAGGACCCCTCCAGGCATGCGCCCCGTGGAGGACGCAACCGAGTGCCTTCGCCAGAAGGATGCCATCGGCCAGGAGCTTGCGATGCTGCGCGCTCGGTTCCGCCTGCCGCACCACGGCCGAGTGCAGCACTACCCCGACAACCCGCAGGATCTGTCGACGATGGACAAGCTGGTGTGGGACAAAGCCTACCCGATTGACGCGCCGCCCGTGCCCTGCCCCCTGAACGAGACGATCATCTTCATGCTCCAGCAGAAGTTGCCGTGCCGCGTCTCCCACCACGCGATCTCGCAGCCCACGCGCCCTGTCAGGCGCCAGCGCTCGGGGCTCGGGCAGTCGATGGCGCTCGGGCTCGCTGATGGCATGCATGAGGCAGGGGACCCGTATTGCCCTGGCTTGCGGCTGACGGGTCAGGGCGGGTTCAGGGGCCAGCCAGGCTTGCAGCAGCCAGGCCAGCATGGCCATCACCACGGGCACCTTGGCGGTGCGATGGTGCCGTACCAGCCGCCGCACCAGCCGCAGTGCCAGCAGTACTACCAGCCGCGCTACCAGGGCTTCACGGGTGCCTGCGCGGGGGCGCACCCTCCTCTCGGGGCGCCGCCACAGGAGGCTGCGGCTGCGCAGCAGCCAGGCGGGGCGGCCCCCGTCGCGCCCACGCAGGGCGGCGCGGCGCCTGCCCAAGCGGGCTTTGGGTTCCCCGCGGACGGCGTAGCAGGACTGAGTGGGGTGATAATGATGGCGGCGGGGATAAGTGATGGGGGTAAGGGGGAGGGCGATGAGGAGGAGTCGGAGGAATCGGAGGCGGCGGCGACGACGGCGGTTACGACGACGGCGGCGGCGGCGGTGACGACGGCGACGACGGCGGCGGCGACGACGGCGACAAGGACTGCGGCGATGGCGACGGCGACGGCGGCGGGGTTGGATGGCTTGGGGGTGCGGGCTGTGCCAATTGCCCTCCATGCAATCCCCACTCCCCCCCAGCCATCTCCCGAAGAACCCCCCCCCCCCTCCCTCCTCCCCCAGCCGCCGACGCCACCATCCTGCCAACAACCCACGCTCTCACCCCAATCCCTCCTCCCCTCCCTTTCACCCTCATCGCACCATTCCACAGCCCGTCCAACCCCTCCCTAGCTGCCTCGAGCGATCCCTCCAGCCACCCCGATGGGCAGCCTCCATACCCTTCCACCCTTCCCACCACAAAATGCATGACCTCTGCCCCCGCGGCGAGAGGAGCCTCGGCCGCCGACGCCGCCGCGCGGCCCGTGCTGGACGTCGACGGCATGGCCGATGAGCGGCCAGGGAAGATCAAGGGGGTGATCTAGGACCTACCTACCTACCTACCTACCTACCTACCTACCTACATACATACATACATACGTACATACATACATACATACAAACATACATACATACATGCATGCATGCATACATACATACGTACGTACATACATACATACATACATACACACACATATATATATATATAAATAAATGTATGTATACATATGTATATATACATATATATCAAGGATCGTGGAGGAGGGGTTGTGGAGGGCGGGTGGCGGAGGGTCGGTCGGGCGGGAGGGGGAGGGAGGGGGTGGGTGCCGTCATCCGGCCGCATCGGGGGCCTCAGGGCAACTTGGATGGCGCCTCGCTCGTCTCCGAAGGTCGGGGCCCACTGCCGTCTGGCATGAGGGCGCTCCCCCCCCCTCGTCGCCACGGCGGGGCGCGGCTCGGACGACTGGTGCGCTTCGACTCCAGAAGCCCCGCCCCCCGCCCCGCTGCTGCCGTTCCCGCGCCCATGTTTGCCCAGGTTCCTGGGCGTCGTGGGCGGCAAGAAGAACGGCAGGAAGGGCAAGGGCGCGCGGGCTTCGGCGGCGGGGAAGGGCAAGGAGCGCAAGCAGGCGGTCCTCAAGCGCCCCGCCGCGGCGGCCGCGGCGGCCACGACGGTGCGCAGGCGCCCTGCGGCCGCTGCGCAGGCGACCACTCCCACGAAGATCTCGAGCCTGGCGTACCCAGGCGTCCCGACGAGCCCCCAGAAGCCGTTCCGCTACCGCAGCTTCAACATCAAGCCGTCTTCCGATTGGCCCGACCACCCCGAAAAATCTCGGCCGACCCCTCGCGCGGATCGTTCCGCCGACGGCGGCGACGACGACGGCGACGGCGACGGCGACGGCGGCGACGGCGACGGCGACGACGACATCGACGACGGCGACGACGACGACGCGCGACGACGACGATCTACGATATGCCTGGCACCCCGCTGGGGTTAGAGTATCTACACGTCTGTTCCCACCCAGCGCTGGAGGGCCTTGAAGGACGGTGAGCGGGTCGACAAGGCCTTTTACTATTCGGTTGATCCGAAGGCAGCGTGGGCTGCCCTCGTCAGGCACGTGAAATCATAGGCGGCGCACGGCTGCCAGTGATAGATCGGCGTGGAGGGGAATCAGGGGACGGGTAAGGGAAGGGAAATCTCAGAGCAAGGCCCCATTGCAGGGCCACCGCAGAGTGTGATGTGAGACACTCGTATTTTGGGCCACGAGTTGTGGCAATCGCAGGCTTGCTGGTTGCACGCCGCCATGGGCGCTCGCGCCCCTAGCTGATTGATACAGTGATGGCGCTCGCGCCAAACGAGTCCGAAAACCAGCCCGTATCACTACGAGGGAGGAGCGAGAGGGGGGAGGGCGATGGGGGAGGGGGGGGAGGAAGCGGAGGAGAGAGGGAGGGAGTAGGAAGGAGAGGGACGGAGGGGGCGGAGAAGGCGGGTGAGGAGGACGGGGAGGGGGGAGGGAGGAGAAAGAACGAAGGAGGAATGGGGGATAGAGGAGAGAAAGGGGGAGGACGGATGAGGGATGGAGCGCGGGTGGGTGGGAGGGGGGGGGGGCAGCGCCCGCGCCCGCGCCCGCGGGGTGGGCGGGTGCCGCTTCGGCGACTTCGAGGCTAGCGCGCCGCCGTCGCTTGCTTCCCCTCCTCTCCCCCTCCCCCAAGAGGTCGTCTTCGGTCGTACTCATCCTCCAAACTTTCGAGGCCTGCCGACGGGTCCGTCGTCGTCGTCGTCGTCGTCGTCGTCGTCGTCGTCGTCGTCGCGGTCGTCGCGATCGTCGTCGCGTGAGGCCCCCCTGGAGAGAGAGTACAACCGACGACGACGGCGACGACAATGACGGGGTCCGCTGGTCGAGCGGCGGCGGCGACGACAGCGGCCGCGGCGGCGACGACGACGACGACGGCAGTGGCGACGGCGACGGCGACGGCGGCGGCGGCGCGGCGGCGGCGACGAGGCCTCCGCACGCAAACAACTAGTTGGCCCGTAACTGGTCTCATCTCGCCCTTAGTTGAGACGCCGTGCTCGTAAGTGTTCGGAGGGTCAGGCCGTTTTCTTTCGGTTGCGGTGCATCTGATCATTAACTGCATGCTAGTTGATTCCCTGGAGTATATGTTGGTTGTGCCAGAGATGCTACAAACTAAAATGGGGTTGCCAAGTGCGTTTGTAAGTCACTCCTATACGCTTCATCCTGATGTAGCGAATTACCAACTTCTGAAAGTTATAACTGACAAGTATTCAACTGCGTTGGTTATATCAGTGGTTGCCCCTTCTATAATTGCGCTTGGCAGGCTTATAACCAAACTTGCAACCAACATGCAAGTGGCTTTGCGCGCAATTCTGCAAAGCAGGGCTAACTCGGGTTCGTTTTTCTGGAGTCCGAACCCGACTTACCCCGGGCCCGAGTCACCCCGGATATTTCGGGCGTCCAGAACCCCATATCATCAGGGGTAACTCGGGTCAGGGCTAAGTCGGGTTTCTTTTTCGGAAATCCAAACCCGAGTTACCCCGGGCCCGAGTTACCCCGGATAACTCGGGCGCCCAAAGCCAGAGCGCCGGATCTTGCGGGGCCCGGCAGAGGCAGAGGCGCACTGGCCTCGGCAAGAGCGCAGGCCGCTGCAGGGTCGCGCAGGATCTCGCAGGATCTTGCGAGGCCCGACCGGCGCAAACGAAACCTTTTCGAGGCGCCGCCGGCGCCCCGAAACGCGGCCATTCCGCCGCGGACCGCGCTTGCGGCGCGATGGGGCGCGATATATATATATATATATATACATATATATACATATAGATATATATCGATGTATGTGTATATCTACACATTTATACATTTGTATGAAAAAGTACATTTATGTAGTTGTTTGTAGAGTTTCGTCAGGTGCCCATTTTGCCCAGGTTTCGGCGCGCCCTCGCTTTGCGCGCGCCCATCCCCCCCTTGCTTGGCGCCGCTTGTTGGTTTGAGCTCCCGCGCGTTCCCAGTGAAACGCCCCGAAGCCATCGACATTTACCCATGGAGGGTCCGCGGGTTTAAGAGGTTGGTTGTGCGCAAATCCTGAACAGCCCGCGAGCCCTTCAACGCAACGCAACGAAGCATGATCGGTGGCCTCCTGGAGTCCGTCCGCCCCGCTACTTTTTTGAAACGCTCGCGGTGCAAGTTGCGTTGTGGAAGTTCGTTGCCTCCAGCGACTGCAGGGTCGGCGCCCTCGCGGGCCCCTTCGGGGTTGTCAGGGGCCCCCCCAGGTTGTCTCCAGGCCCTGGGGGGCGCCCCGATCAGGCCCAGGAGGAGGGAGGAGGGAGGAGGGAGGAGGGAGGAGGGAAGAGGGAGGAGGGCGGAAGGGTTCCCCGAGAGGGCTTCTATATGAGGCCCATCAGCGATGTCGTGCCCAGGGCTCTTCGTCTGATCTCGCTCGGGGCCCTGCGGGGCACTGTC
The DNA here is from genome assembly GCA_963575745.1 of Prorocentrum cordatum. Lineage (NCBI taxonomy): Eukaryota > Dinophyceae > Prorocentrales > Prorocentraceae > Prorocentrum > Prorocentrum cordatum. Next base: position 708,083 of record CAUYUJ010009335.1, read on the forward strand.
GCGCCCCCCCCTGGAAACTCTCGCGGGGGCCCGGCGGCCCGACGCATGGCGGCAGAAGCGCGGCCGGCGCGCCGCCGCAGAGGACGCCGACGCCGCCCGCGTCGCCGCCAGAGCGAAGACCGCCGACCTCTGTCGGCAGTTCTACTCCGGCCACTCCAATAGCGCCGACCACGGCAGCCAGATGATACTCCGGATATTTCAACAATCGCCCCCCAGGTCCGGTTTTTCAAGGCGCCTTGTGGGGGGGGGCAGGGTTGCCCGCTTCATGGGGCCGTTTCCAGCGCCTCTGGCGCGCGCACTCTTGCGCCCCTCGTGCGCGCCATGGCCTGTGGAGCCATATGAGTTTTCGACGTGCGTTGTTGGCGTTCGAGCCTCCGTCGTTCTGGGGGCCCCGCGCGCCACGCAAATATTCTGCGGGGGGAAGCGGGCGCAAGTCGCCGTTTCGCCCACCGCGTTGCTCAACGCTCAACAATGCGGCCCAACCTCCGCGCCAGCAGCGGCGCCTACTTATCGTCGCCGCTATCCTCCAGGATGCCGCAGCCATGAACGATCGCGCTCGCAACTATGCTGGGTTGCCCAGAATATGAAGGCGCCCTCTGCGTGGGGGTTGTCGGGGAAATTAAGGCGCGAAGGAAAAGGTTCGTTTTTTTCCAGGAAACATATGGGTCTATTATCAGGCGACCCAGCGTGTTGTGGCGATCGCGGCGCAGGCCCGCAACGCAGGCGCGCGGGGCGCCGACGCGGGGGCGTTCGGGCGCGCGCAGCACGGCGACCAGGAGGCCCTCTCCGACGCGGTGGACAGCGCCGCGCTCAACGGGTTCTGGCGGGCGGCACCGCGGCCGGCAGAGCGCGCTGCTCCCTTGAGCAGGCCCCGGGCGCTGCCGCGCGGCTCCAGGCGCCGTCCGGCGAGACCCCCGGCGCCGCGTGCAGGTCGGCCTGCAGCGGCGTCATCTTACAGGGGGGGTCGTTCTGCCCAGCCTGCGTCGGGGTGATGGGTGTCTTTTGCGACCGCGCCCTGGTCTGCGCCTGCCGCGGCGACGGGTCCAAACGCCGCGGCGCCCAGCGCAACCGGGCCTTCTTCGACGCCTTGGCCGCCGGCCACGCCGGGGCGGAGATTCGCGGAGATGGCAATCCTGGGGGTGCCGCCCCTTGGGAGCGATCGAGGCGGCGTGGCGGGCCCCCTGATTTGACGGCGACGGCCGCCCCCCTGCCGACGCGTGCCAGTGCCGCAACGGCGCGGCGGCGACTTTGCCGCCGCCTCCGGGCTGCGCGCCGCCCGCGTCGGCCCCTTCGCGCAGCGCGGCAACAGGGCGGCGCGGGGAGTTCGAGAACCAGCGCCGGGGCACCGTTGACAAGGCTTCGCCTTCCCCCCCATGGTGGCGGTGGAAGCCGCGGCGGCGGGCGGGGCCGCGAGGCGCGCGTGGCTTTTGGGGCCCTGGCCGAGCGGGCGGCTGACGCCGCGGAGAAGACGCCGCGCATGTTGCGGACAAACGCGCCCAGCGACTTGCCGTCTCCGTGCTCGCGGGGAACGCGCGGTTGGCGTTGCTAGGCAGGCGGGGATTGCAGCGGCCCGCCTGGCCGCGGCCGCGGCTGCCTCCGCGGCGGAGGTCCCCCTGGCGTTGCCGCTCGCCTGGCGCCCCCCGCCCCCCCCCCCCCGCCCTTGCTGGGCAGCGCGGGCGCCCCCCGCGCCCTTTCGCCAACGTCGCGTCGGCGACCCTTCGCAGGCGCTGGGCGGCCCTTCCTCGGCGGGGCTCTCCCCGCTAGGCCGCGGCGCGCTGGGTCTGGTCGGCCGGCCCGCCCAGGTCGCCGCCGCAGGGTCCGCGGCTTCGTCGCGGGCGGCTCATCTCTCCGCCAAGCCGCCCCAATCCGGCCCGAATGCCCTCATTTCGGGTTCGGGGGGGCGCGGATTCCACGTGCGTTCTTCTCGATGTTCCCCGATTGCACCGCAGTGGGAATTGAGGACACATGGGGGCCTTCAGGTTGGGTTGGGGTGGCATGGTGGGCGGTGCGCTGCGGCGCCGCCCGCGCGTCTGTTTCGCGATATCCCCCATTTGAGGGATTTCGCAGCGCGCGCCGAAGAAGAACCCCGGGCAATCGGGATGTCGGATGGGGCTAAGACGAGGATAAAATGCGTTCCAGGGCGCTCCGGAATTCTGTCAGAACCTCCCGGAACGCTCTGGGACGGCCGCGGCGCCCGAGACATTTTCCAAAACCGTCGCCCGATTCTATCAGATTCATCGTCCTAGCTTTGTCGCAAATTTGTAGATATAACGGACCATCGCGGGGCGGGTCGCCTCAGGGAAAACGTTTTTTTTTTTTTTTTTTTTTTTTTTTCAAAGATGTGTTGAACGCTGCTTTTGTTCCGCAGCGCTCTCTCGTATGGCCTCATAATTTGGTCGCGACCGTGCATGGCACTCTCTGCACTGCGTGTGCATACCCGGATATCTAATGCCTGTTGGGGGCGGGGATGGTGAGATGGGCAGACGAATAGCCAGGTTTCAGCACCACCTAACCGGCAGCGAGCAACACTAAACAACAAACGCACGAACTATGATATCAGAAAGTGTTGTTTGCGTGCGTAGCCCGTAATCAGATTTTCGTGAAATAAACAAGCATAGTTGAACTGAATCGACACAGCCGTCATATGGCAATTTTGACTCCTGGGTCTGAGGATATTTCGCTGGCAGATTCAAGCCATGGGTTGTGATCACATTTCGCTGGCAGTTTTAATTCAGGGGGTTGCGGATATGTCGCTGGCAGTTTTAGGCCAGGGGGTGAGGATATGTCGCTGGCAGCTTGAGGGCAGGGGGGGAGGATATTTCGCTGGCAGCTTTAGGCCAAGGGCGTGAGGATTTCCGCTGGCAGTTTTACGTCAGGGGGTGAGGGTATTACGCTGGCAGTTATAGGCCAGGGGGATGGGGCTATTCCGCTGTCAGTTTTACGCCGGGGCGTGAGGACTTGTAAGCGAGGTGTGTGAGGATCTTTCGATGGCAGTTTTTAGCTCCGGGTGCAAGGATTTTTCGCTTGCAATTGTACATCAGGTGGTAGCGGATATCACGCTGGCAGCTTTAAGCCAGTGAGTGTGGATATGTCGCTGACAGTTTTGAGTCAGGGGGTTGAGGGTATCTCGCTGGCAGTTTTAGGCCAGGCGTTGAGGAGATGTCGCTGGCATTTGTAAGCGAGGGTGTGAGAATATTTCGCTGGCAGTATTCAGCGAGGGGTGTGAGGTTCTGCTGGCCGTTTTAAGCGAGGGGTATAGGGATACACCGTTGGCAGTTTTAAGCGAGGGGTGTGGGGATGTTTCGCTGGCAGTTCTAAGCCAAGGGGTTCAGGATGTCTCGCTGGCAGTTTTAGTCCAGAGAGTGATGAGATTTCGCTGGCAGTGTTAAGCCAGGGGGTTGAGGATATCTCGCTGGCAGTTTTAGGCCAGTGGGTGAGGATATCTCGCTGGCAGTTTTTAGCGAGGGGTGTGAGGATATTTCGCGAGCAGGTTTAAGCGAGTGATGTGAGGATATTTCGCTGGCAGTTTTAAGCGAGGGGTGTGAGCACAATTCGCTGGCAGTTTGAGGCCAGGGTGCCGAGGATATCTCTCTGGCAGTTGTAAGTCAGGGGGTGCTGAGGACATCTCTCTGGCAGACGTAGGCCAGGGGGTGTGAGGACATCTCGCTGGCAGATGTAGGCCAGGGGGTAAGGATATCTCGCTGGCAATTTTAAGAAAAGGGTGTGAGGCGAGTTCGCTGGCAGTTTGAAGTCAGGGGGTTGAGGATCTCTCGCTGGCAGTTTTAGTCCAGGGCGTGAGGATAGCTCGCTGGCAGTTGTAGGACTGATCGTCGGAATTGTTTGTCTGGGGTTCGGGGCGCATCATGCAGCCACAACGATGGAATGTGGATCACGTTCGGTATTGGGCTTAGGCTCAATTCGTTGGGCTGGGGTTCAGGGCGCATCATGCAGCGACTGCGTTGGAACATGGATCATGTTCGACATTGGATGCAGTATTGGGTCTTCCCCTGCCTGGTCCAGCCGAATGCATCGCATCAAGCGCGGTGCTACGCCCGTGCATATCCTCGCCCCTTGGCGTGGGGCTGGCGGGAGGCCAAGGGGCGAGCACCTGGACGCCGCAGATGCGGATAAGACGGAGGGGGCGGTGGCGGCGTCGCCCGTCTGCGAGGCCCTGGAGAAGCCCGCCGCAGGCGCCAGAGTTTCACAACTTATGCAGCGAGCCCGCCGCAGGCGCCGATCTTTTCGTTAACACAATGTGGGTAGGTCGCGGGTTCGTCGGGGGCGGGTCGCGGGTGGGTCGCGGGGTCGGTCGCGGGTGGGTCGTTGGCTGGTCGTGGGGTGGGTCGCGGGTTTGTCGCGGGTGGGTTGCGGGTGGGTCGCGGGTGGGTCGCGTGTGGGTCGCGGGTGGGTCGCGGGTGGGTCGCGGGGTGGGTCGCGCGTGTGGGTCGCGGGTGGATCGCGGGATGGGTCGCGCGTGTGGGTCGCGGGATGGGTCGCGGGTGGGCGGCGGGTGGGTCGAAAGTGGGTCGCGGGGTGTGTCGCGGGTTGGGTCGCGGGGTTGGGTCGCGGGTGGGTCGCGGGGTGGGTCACAGGGTGGGTCGCAGGATCGGTCGCGGGGTTGGTCGCGGGTGGGTCGCGGGTGGGACGACGACAACAGTCAACAACAACAACAACAACAACAACAACAACAACAACAACAACAACAACAACAACAATAACAACAACAACAACAACAACGACAGCGACAACGACAACGACAACAACAACAACAACAGCAACCACAACAGCAGCATCGACGCAACAAGCAGAATCCTCACCACGGATCTCTTTTCAGCCACGTACCCAGGGACAATAAATGACCGTTCGGCCCCATCACTCTGATATATAAAAAAACTGAGCAGGTGTTTAACACGAGATGGCGTTGGGGGGATGGTGGAGAAGGCCACGGAGCACATGGAATCTGGTCCGGAAAGGAGAAAGGCTTGGTGTTAACGGGAGGAGGAATAGCTTGAGGTGACGGGACAGAAGGTTACATGGAGACAGAAGGGGGAGCAGAGGATGAGAAAATAGTACAATTGCTAAGACTCAAATGGTGCGACCCAGCCCCAGACCCAACGAAGCGCACCAGTCCAGCCAGCAGCGATGAAGCTGATCTTGGACCTCGCCCTCGCCCTCGCCCTCTGTGCGCCTGGCCGCGCTGCCCTGCTCCGCTCCGGCGCGGCCGACGCGGCGCAGCGAGTCGATACCGGCACCAGCCTGCGCGCGAAGGTGGGCTACATGGTGCAGGGCATGCTGCAGAGGAAGCACACCACCACGCGGCACATCGCGAATACGTTGCACAAGAAGATGAAGTTGAGCGACGCGCTGCCGATGTTGGAGGACAAGCTGCCCAAGGATGTGACGTCCCTGCTGCACCTGTCCAACGGGGAGCACGCGGCGGCCGCGGGGCAGTTCAGCGAGGTATCGTTGGCCAAAGGACGTGTGTACTTGAACAACATGATGTATGACGCGTGGCTTCAGCTGGACCAGATCGAGGTCGAGTGCAAGGAGTTCGAGGAGAGCAACCGCATGGTGTTCAGCCAGGTGGTGACCGACCTGGAACACTTGGGCTCGGACCTCGCCGACAAAGAGCGCATGAAGAGTGAGGCCGAAGGGGGCATCGCCGACATGCAGACTCGGATCAACAGCCTGGAGGGCGCTCTGGATACGCTGAAGCGTGGCTTCCAGTCAACCCGCGAGAAGAACGCATACGAGCTCTCGCTTCGCCAGGACGATCAGGATGTCTTCACCGCCATCCTGCAGCTGTCCAAGTGCCCGAACGCCTACGGAGACGACACGTACTCCTTCGCGCAGCAGTTCCAGGTTTGCGACACGGGCAATGGCACCGAGTTGGTGGTCAACGATTCCTCCATGTCAGCAAAGCTGAAGCGGTCGCCGCGGGTGCAAAAGGTGCTCGAGGAAGTCTTGGGGGCCGCCGAGTCGGGGACGCCCTCGCTGCTGCAGATCGCTCAGGCGCCCCCGCCGCAGAGGGTCAAGCAACCGAAGGGCGGCTCGAGAAAGTGTCTGAACGGCATTGTCAACTGCGGTTACCTCCACGATATCATGGCGTTGGAGTGGGGCAAGTTCAAGGACCTGGTGGACGAGCTGACCTACATCATGCAGCGCAACCGCGACGCCTACGAGGGCGAGAAGGAGAACATGAACGAACAGATCGCGACGCTGAGATCGAACAAGATGAAGTTCACGGAGATGCTGAGCGAGGCCATTTCCGAGATCAACTCGCTCACGGCGGCGACGCGCGAGAAGCAGCAGCAGCACCGCGACATCGAGCGTGCGTTCACGATCAAGATGGCGGATTGCAAGAAGCGCATGAGCGAGATCCTCTACACGAACATCTGCGGGACTCGGACCGTGCGCAATGCGTTGATGCGGTACAGCGCAGTGTCGCCCACGCATTCGATCAAGGACTGCGACGTGACAGACTGGTCCGCGGGGCCGTGCACCGCCGACGGTAGGGGCAACTCACGATCGGTAGACTGCGACGACAGCTGCCCGGCTGACGTGGGGGGCGTCGACGTCGACACGTGCGGTGGCTTGAAGTATCTCACCAGGCAGGTCATCATCTCCCCGAACTCTTTCGGCATGGCGTGCCCCCCTTTATTCTTCGAGCGCACGAACGGGACCGTCGGCATGAAGTGTAACCAGTTCCACTGCCCAGTTCACTGCCTCATGTCCGAGTGGTCCGGCTGGTCCGGATGCTCCAAGGAGTGCGGGGGCGGCGCCCAGGGGCAGACCCGTTCCATCCTCGTGAAGCCCAAGAACGGTGGGACGGAGTGTGACACCACACTCGAGGAGCAGCCGTGCAACACCGAGTCGTGCGACCGCGATTGCACGCTCATGCCGTGGACTGCTTGGGAGCCTTGCTCGATGGCTTGTGGCGGCGGCATCCAGGAGCGCGTGCGGAAGGTGGACATCCCCATCCGCGCGAACGGCAAGTGCCCAGGGTCGAAACACCCCGACCGCTTTCAGATGCAGCAGTGCAACACCCAGGATTGCGTTGGTGACGAGATCTGCATCGCCAGGCAGGATCTCGTCATTGCGCTCGACGGCAGTGGCTCCGTGAAGCAGGAGGGCTTCGACATTATCAAGAATTTCGCCCTGAACCTCACCAGCAAGTACCAGAGCACATATTACGGCGTGGAGGACATGCGCATCGGGCTGGTGCTGTTTGGGAACGGCGAGTACTTCGACAATGGCACCGTCGCGCCGGCCCTGGAGGTGGTCTCGATCACCAGCGACCTTGATTCCGTCAGCACAGCGATCGAAGGGCTGCAGTGGCAGCGCGGCTTCACTAACATGATGCAGGCCCTCAAGGCGGCCGACAACATGTTCGCGGACGGCCGGGACGACGCTCAGAGCGCCGTCATGATGATCTCGGACGGCAAGTGGACCAACGCGTACCGCACGACCATGCTGGCAACGGCTATGAAGGACAAGGGCGTGCAGATCTTCATGGCCCCGATCGCCGAGACCACGACGCAGAATCTGGTAGTGCTCAGGGGCTGGGCGAGCGATCCGTGGGAGACCAACTACGAGCGCATTCCTGGCCTCACGGCGCTCGTCAACAACGAACCGGAGTACGCCCAGAAGTTGCTGGTGAAGTTCTGCCCCCGTGCGTTCTCGCCGTCTGCCAAGTTGGAGGAGGAGCAGCAGCAGGGCTACCTCAAGATCCATGAGGAGGGCTACCCCTCCGACAGCTGCGGCCGGTGGAGAGACATGGGCAGGGTCGACTCCGCCGAGGCCTGCATGGAGCGGGTAAAGGAGGCGGGCATCCTGGCCTTCGCGTACGAGAGTGGGGGTCTTTGGGCGGGGACCTGCTACTCGGAGGCGATCGACGTCACTGATGACTTGTGGAACCAAGCGCTGGCTTCCCGCGTCGACCTGTCGTGTCCAGGTGGCGCTTGGGTTAACAACGAGTACGCCTCCACCTACATCATGAACCCGAGCATGTTCGGAGACCTCTTCGACGAGTGAGCTGTCCTGGGTCCCGCGCTGCAGTGCCTCCGCAGGCTTGCCAAGAGCGCCGCAGATCTGCCCCACAGGCTGGCCTCTTGTGTCTGCATGGCCCATGGAGTACGTATCCTGCATTCGCACAATATTCGTCATGTTCGTAAAGCAACAGGCTAGCACGTTGCGTTTGTCGCTTCGGGTATTTCCAGAATTCCCACCAACGCACAGCTAAATACCAAGCAAGCTTTTCGTGAGAGTGGAAATGCAGTGGCACGGATTAGTCATCAACCGTCATCGAAGTTGGAGTCAGCACGAGAAGACCCGCAGGCATCACCACTGTGGAGGCTCTGGGTGCCTCCTGGAGCCATCTTGGGACTTCCTCCTGGGCGTCTTAGGGGCCTTTGAGCCCCTCTTGGGGCTCGCCTGTGCCCTTTCAGACGCGTTTGGGAGCCTCCCTCGGAGCCGTCCTGAATGCCTGAAGCCGTCCTACACCACTGCGCTCCTGGGGGCCCAGAAACTTAAGGAGACAGGAAACTTCTCTCCACTTCCATGGTTTCCGTCTTCCGTGGGGCTCAGGCGCCATGTCACAGCCATCGTTGGGCCATCCATGCCTTCTCGGAGCCACACTGAAGGCCGTCTGGGCCATCGTGGGGGCAACCTTGGGCTACGCAGGAAGATATCGGAGCCACCCAGGGCCGACTTCAACGCTGTGCCCCACCCTCGTGAATTTCACCCTTGCAGCCTCCTGGACCGCCATGGTGTAAGCGGGTCCTGACGGAAACGGGCCCTCGAGGTGTTTTCCCAACCATCCCGTGGTGTTGGGTCCTCGGTTTTGATTTGCGGCGCCCCGCGCCCGAGTGCCGTGCCATATTCCCGTCAACCTTCTATATGTTGTCCCGCCCGAGAGCGGTTTCCACACCCCCGCCACGTTGTTTCCAACTGTTGTTTCCATTTCTCGCTTCTTGTTGTTCCCTTCCGCTGCCTCGGGCCTCGGAACTGATTTTTGTTATTGTTGTTTTGTTTTGTTACCCCTGGCGCCTTGTTTTGTTGTGTCCTCTCGCCCTTTTCATGTTTCTTTTCCCTCGGGAGGGGGGTCCCCAGACTGAGTGGGGGTGACTGATCTGGGGGTTCAGAGGCCGCGCACATCGGCCCAGCACTCACCATCCTGTACAATGAATGCAATTCGGTGCAAATCTGCTGATCTCCGCACCCATCCAAAACCCTAACATCCACACCCTTCAAACATTGGATTGTGCCCATTGAGTCCCCCCAGATGCATTGTATTGTATGGAAGCTCAACATACGGCCCCAGTGGGCGTCGCTGAGGACATGTTTGCATGCCCCTCACATGCTGCGTGCCCCCTTGGGAAGCTCCACCGACGGCCTCACTGGGCGCGACCGCCGGGCTTCCCCAAGCGCGTGTCTTGCAGTTTCAGGTCAGGGGGTTGCGGATATCTCGCTGGCAGTTTTAGGTCAGGGGGTTGAGGATATCTCGCTGGCAGTTTTAGGCCAGAGCGTGAAGAGATTTCGCTGGCAGTTTTTTTTGGCCAGTGGGTGAGGATATCTTGCTGGCAGTTTCAAGCGATGGGTTTGAGGATCTTTCGCTGTCAGTTTTAAGCGAGGGGTGTGAGGATATATCGCTGGCAGTTCGAAGCGAGGGGTGAGACAATGGCCCTGGCAGTTTTAGGCCAGGGGGCTGATGATATCTCGCTGGCAGTTGTAAGCCAGGGGGTGTGAGGATCTTTCGATGGCAATTTTGAGCGAGGTGTGCGATGATGTTTCGCTGGCGGTTTTAAGCGAGGATCAGAGTGAGGGTGCTGAACCGAACGGTCATTCACTGTCCCTGGGTGCGTGATTGAAGTGGAATTCCGCGATGCGGATTCTTGTTGTTGTTGTCAATGTTGTTGTGGTTGTTGTCGTCGTCCCACCCGCGACCCGCCCGCGACCCACCCCGCGCGCGACCCACCCCGCGACCCACCCGCGACCCACCCCGCGACCCACCCAAAATTTTCGGCGCCTGCGGCGGGCTTCTTTTGCATTCGTTCCACCCGCGACGCAAACCGCGTCAGTGTACAAATCAACATGTTCGGCGCCTGCGGCGGGCTGTTTTTGAATTCCTTCCAGGTGGAGGTGGAGAGCCCGCGACCCACCCGCGACCCAAACTACGTTCACTGAACAAGCCAAGATTTCGGCGCCTGCGGCGGGTTTTTTGTTGCATTCGTTCAAAGTGGAGAACCTGCGACCCAAACCGAGTTCAGTGTACAAATCATAATTTTCGGCGCCTGCGGCGGGCTGTTTTCGAATTCCTTCCCGATGGAGTTGGAGAGCCCCCGACCCACCCACGACCCAAACTACGTTCACTGAACAAACCAACAATTCGGCGCCTGCGGCGGGCTGTTTTTGCATTCGTTCCGGGTGGCCCACCAGCGATTCCCCCCGCGCTGAACTTGTTAGAGCACGCAAATCGGCGCCTGCGGCGGGCTTCCTCGCATTGGTTTGGAGGAGGAGGAGAAGGAGGAGGAGGAGGAGGGCGCCATCGACAGGGAAGGTGGAGGAGGAGGAGGTGGAGGAGGAGGAGGAAGAGGAGGAGGAGGAGCAGGAGGAGGAGAAGGACGACGACGACGACGATGAGGACGAGGACGCGGACGAGGAAGAGGAGGAGGAGGAGGAGGAGCAGGAGGAGGAGGAGGAGGAGGGCGCCATCGACAGGGAAGGTGGTGGCCACGAGGTCCGCCGGCTCGACGCCCGCGTCGCCCGCGCCCGCCCCCTCTTGTCCGCAAGTGCGGGGTGCTACGGTATTGCGCTGGCAGTTTTAAGTCAGGGGGGTGAGGGAATCTCGTTGGCAGTTTTACGTCAGGTGGTAGAGGATATCTCGTTGGCAGTTTTAGACCAGGGGGTGAGGATATTTCGCTGGCAGTTTTGAGTCAGGGGGTTGAGGATATCTCGCTGGCAGTTTTAGGCAAGGAGATTAGCAGATTTCGCTGGCAGTTTTGAGCGAGGGGTGTGAAGATATTTCGACGGCAGTGTTAAGCGAGGGGTGCGAGGATTTTTGCTGGCAGTGTTAAGCGAGGGGTGCGAGGAGATTTCGCTGGCAGTGTTAAGCGAGGGGTGTGAGGATGTTTCGCTGGCAGTTTTAGGCCAGGGGGTTGAGGAGATTTCGCTGACAGTTTTAGGCCTGGAGATGAGGAGATTTCGCTGGCAGTTGTTTTGGCCAGTGGGTGAGAAAATTGCCCTGGCAGTTTTAAGCGAGGGGTGTGAGGATGTTTCGCTGGCCGTTTAAAGCGAGGGGTATGAGGTTATTTCGTTGGCAGTTTTAAGAGGTGTGAGAGAAAATTGCCCTGGCAGTTTTAGGCCAGGGGGCTCAGGATATCTCGCTGGCAGTTGTAAGTCAGAGGGTGTGAGGATATCTCGCTGGCAGTTGTAGGCCAGGGGGTAAGGATATCTCGCTGGCAATGTTAAGGAAGGGTTGTGAGGATATGTCGCTGGCAGTTTGAGTTCAGGGATGCGAGGATATCTCGCTGGCAGTTTTAAACGAGGGGCGTGAGGATAGTTCGATGGCAGTTTTAGGAGTGATCGGCGGATTCGTTGGTCTGGGGTTCGGGGCGCATCATGCAGCCACAGCGTTGGAATGTGGATCACGTTCGGTATTGGGCTTAGGCTCAATTCGTCGGGCTGGGGTTCAGGGCGCATCATGCAGCGACTGCGTTGGAACATGGATCATGTTCGACATTGGATGCAGTACTGGGTCTTCCCCGGCCTGGTCCAGCCGAATGCATCGCATCAAGCGCGGTGCTACGCCCGTGCATATGCTCGCCCCTTGGCGCGGGGCTGGCAGGAGGCCAGGGGGCGAGCACCTGGACACCGCAGATGCGGATAAGACGGAGGGGGCGGTGGCGGCGTCGGCAGTCTGCGAGGCTCTGGAGAAAAGCCCGCCGCAGGCGCCAACGTGCCACAAATTATGCAACGAGCCCGCCGCGGGCGCCGATTTGCGTTGAAGCAATCTGGGTTGGTCGCGGATGGATCGGGGGTGGGTCGCGGGTGGGTCGCGGGGTGGGTCGCGGGTGGGTCGCGGGTGGGTCGCGGGTGGGTCGCCGGGTGGGTCGCGGGGTGGGTCGCGGGTTGGGTCACGGGTGGGTCGAGTGTGGGTCGCGGATGAGTCGCGGGATGGGTTGCGGGTGGGTCGCGGGTGGGTCGCGGGGTGTGTCGCGGGTTGGGTCGCGGGTTGGGTCGCGGGTGGGTCGCGGGGTGGGTCGCGGGGTGGGTCGCGGGGTGGGTCGCAGGGTGGGTCGTGGGGTGGGTTGCGGGTGGGTCGCGGGTGGGTCGAGGGTGGGACGATGACAGCAAGCAACAACAACATCAACAACAACACCAACAACAACAATAGCAGCAATAACAGCAACCGCAACAGCAAAAGCAACAACAACAACGACGCAACAAGCATAATCCCAGCCACTTTTGTTTTTTCAGTCACGCACCCAGGGTCAATGAATGACCGTTCGGCCCCATCAATCTGATATATGTATATATACACAAAAAATTGCGCAAGTATTCAAACGGAGATGACGTCGGGGGGATGAAGAAGACCACGGTGCACATGGAATCTGGGCGGGAAAGAAGAAAGATTTGATGTGAATGGGAGGAGAAATAGTTTGAGGGGGCCCAAAAGAGACAGAAGGATGCATGAAGACAGAAGGGGGAGAGGATGATGAGAAAGTACTACAATTGCTCAGCCACTAAGACTCAAGTGGTGCGGCCCAGCCCCAGACCCAACGAAGCAGACTAGGCTAGTCAGCCTGCAGTGATGCGGCTGTTTTTTGACCTCGCCCTTGCCCTCGCCCTCTGTGCGCCTGGCCGCGCTGCCCTGCTCCGCTCCGGCGCGGCCGACGCGGCGCAGCGAGTCGATACCGGCACCAGCTTGCGCGCGAAGGTGGGCTACATGGTGCAGGGCATGCTGCAGAGGAAGCACACCACCACGCGGCACATCGCGAGAACGGTGCACAAGAAGATGAAGTTGAGCGACGCGCTGCCGATGTTGAAGGACAAGCTGCCCAAGGATGTGACGTCCCTGCTGCACCTGGCGAACGGGGAGCACGCGGCGGCCGCGGGGCAGTTCAGCGAGGTCTCGTTGGCCAAAGGACGCGTGTACTTGAACAACATGATGTATGACGCGTGGCTCCAGTTGGACCAGATCGAGGTCGAGTGCAAGGAGTTCGAGGAGAGCAACCGCATGGTGTTCAGCCAGGTGGTGACAGACCTGGAACACTTGGGCTCGGACCTCGCCGACAAAGAGCGTATGAAGAGTGAGGCCGAAGGGGGTATCGCCGACATGCAGACTCGGATCAACAGCCTGGAGGGCGCCCTGGATACGCTGAAGCGTGGCTTCCAGTCAACCCGCGAGAAGAACGCGTACGAGCTCTCGCTTCGCCAGGACGATCAGGATGTCTTCACCGCCATCCTGCAGCTGTCCAAGTGCCCGAACGCCTACGGAGACGACACGTACTCCTTCGCGCAGCAGTTCCAGGTGTGCGACACGGACAATGGCACTGAGTTGGTGGTAAACGATTCCTCCATGGCAGCGAAGCTGAAGCGGTCGCCGCGGGTGCAGAAGGCGCTCGAGGAAGTCCTTGGGGCCGCCGAGTCGGGGGCGCCCTCGCTGCTGCAGATCGCTCAGGCGCCCCCGCCGCAGAGGGTCAAGCAACCGAAGGGCGGCTCGAGGAAGTGTCTGAACGGCATTGTCAACTGCGGTTACCTCCACGACATCATGGCGTTGGAGTGGGGCAAGTTCAAGGACCTGGTGGACGAGCTGACCTACATCATGCAGCACAACCGCGACGCCTACGAGGGCGAGAAGGAGAACATGAACGAACAGATCGCGACGCTGAGGTCGAATCAGATGAAGTTCACGGAAATGTTGGGCGAGGCCATCTCCGAGATCAACTCGCTCACGGCGGCGACGCGCGAGAAGCAGCAGCAACACCGCGACATCGAGAGAGCGTTCACGATCAAGATGGAGGATTGCAGAAAGCGCATGAGCGAGATCCTCTACACGAACATCTGCGGGACTCGGACCGTGCGCAATGCGCTGATGCGGTACAGTGCAGTCTCGCCCACGCACTCGATCAAGGATTGCGACGTGACAGACTGGTCCGCGGGGCCGTGCACCGCCGACGGTAGGGGCAACTCACGATCGGTAGATTGTGACGACAGCTGCCCTGCCGACGTGGGGGGCGTCGACGTCGATACATGCGGTGGCCTGAAGTATCTCAGCAGGCAGGTCATCATCTCCCCGAACTCTTTCGGCATGGCGTGCCCCCCTTTGTACTTCGAGCGCACGAACGGGACCGTCGGCATGAAGTGTAACCAGTTCCACTGCCCAGTTCACTGCTCCATGTCCGAGTGGTCCGGCTGGTCCGCATGCTCCAAGGCGTGCGGGGGCGGCGTCCAGGGGAAGACCCGTTCCATCCTCGTGAAGCCCAAGAACGGTGGGACGGAGTGTGACACCACACTCGAGGAGCAGCCGTGCAACACTGGTTCGTGCGACCGCGATTGCACGCTCATGCCGTGGACTACGTGGGAGCCTTGCTCGATGGCTTGTGGCGGCGGCATCCAGGAGCGCGTGCGGAATGTGGACATCCCCATCCGCGCGAACGGCAAGTGCCCAGGGTCGAAACACCCCGACCGCTTCCAGATGCAGCAGTGCAACACCCAGGATTGCGTTGGTGACGAGATCTGCATCGCCAGGCAGGACCTCGTCATTGCGCTCGACGGCAGTGGCTCCGTGAAGCAGGAGGGCTTCGACATTATCAAGAATTTCGCCCTGAACCTCACCAGCAGGTACCAGAGCAAATATTACGGCGTGGAGGACATGCGCATCGGGCTGGTGCTGTTTGGGAACGGCGAGTACTTCGACAACGGCACCGTCGCGCCGGCCCTGGAGGTGGTCTCGATCACCAGCGACCTTGATTCCGTCAGCACAGCGATCGAAGGGCTGCAGTGGCAGCGCGGCATCACTAACATGATGCAGGCCCTCAAGGCGGCCGACAACATGTTCGCGGACGGCCGTGAGGACGCTCAGAGCGCCGTCATGGTGATCTCGGACGGCAAGTGGACCAACGCGTACCGCACGACCATGCTGGCAACGGCGATGAAGGACAAGGGCGTGCAGATCTTCATGGCCCCGATCGCCGAGTCCACGACGCAGAATCTGGTAGTGCTCAGGGGCTGGGCGAGCGATCCGTGGGAGACCAACTACGAGCGCATCCCTGGCCTCACGGCGCTCGACAACAACGAACCAGAGTACGCCCAGAAGCTGCTGGTGAAGTTCTGCCCCCGTGCGTTCTCGCCGTCGGCCAAGTTGGAGGAGGAGCAGCAGCGGGGCTACCTCAAGATCCGTGAGGAGGGCTACCCCTCCGACAGCTGCGGCCCGTGGAGAGAAATGGGCAGGGTCGACTCCGCCGAGGCATGCATGGAGCGGGTAAGGGGGGCGGGCATCCTGGCCTTCGCGTACGAGAGTGGGGGTCTTTGGGCGGGGACCTGCTACTCGGAGGCAATCGACGTCACTGATGACTTGTGGAACCAAGCGCTGGCTTCCCGCGTCGACCTGTCGTGTCCAGGCGGCGCCTGGGTTTACAACGAGTACGCCTCCACCTACATCATGAACCCGAGCATGTTCGGAGACCTCTTCGACGAGTGAGCTATCCTGGGTCCCGCGCTGCAGTGCCTCCACAGGCTTCCGAAGAGCGCCGCAAATCTGCTGTACAGGCTGGCCTCTTGTGTCTGAATGGCCCACGTAGGATGCATGTTGCATTCGCACAAGATTCGTCAAGTGCATAGAACAGCAGGCTAGCACGTTGCGTTTGTCGCTTCGGGTATTTCCAGAATTCCCACCAACGCACAGCTAAATATCAAGCAAGCTTTTCGTGAGAGTGGAAATGCAGTGGCACGGATTAGTCATCAACCGTCATCGAAGTTGGAGTCAGCACGAGAAGACCCGCAGGCATCACCACTGTGGAGGCTCTGGGTGCCTCCTGGAGCCATCTTGGGACTTCCTCCTGGGCGTCTTAGGGGCCTTTGAGCCCCTCTTGGGGCTCGCCTGTGCCCTTTCAGACGCGTTTGGGAGCCTCCCTCGGAGCCGTCCTGAATGCCTGAAGCCGTCCTACACCACTGCGCTCCTGGGGGCCCAGAAACTTAAGGAGACAGGAAACTTCTCTCCACTTCCATGGTTTCCGTCTTCCGTGGGGCTCAGGCGCCATGTCACAGCCATCGTTGGGCCATCCATGCCTTCTCGGAGCCACACTGAAGGCCGTCTGGGCCATCGTGGGGGCAACCTTGGGCTACGCAGGAAGATATCGGAGCCACCCAGGGCCGACTTCAACGCTGTGCCCCACCCTCGTGAATTTCACCCTTGCAGCCTCCTGGACCGCCATGGAGTAAGCGGGTCCTGACGGAAACGGGCCCTCGAGGTGTTTTCCCAACCATCCCGTGGTGTTGGGTCCTCGGTTTTGATTTGCGGCGCCCCGCGCCCGAGTGCCGTGCCATATTCCCGTCAACCTTCTATATGCTGTCCCGCCCGAGAGCGGTTTCCACACCCCCGCCACGTTGTTTCCAACTGTTGTTTCCATTTCTCGCTTCTTGTTGTTCCCTTCCGCTGCCTCGGGCCTCGGAACTGATTTTTGTTATTGTTGTTTTGTTTTGTTACCCCTGGCGCCTTGTTTTGTTGTGTCCTCTCGCCCTTTTCATGTTTCTTTTCCCTCGGGAGGGGGGTCCCCAGACTGAGTGGGGGTGACTGATCTGGGGGTTCAGAGGCCGCGCACATCGGCCCAGCACTCACCATCCTGTACAATGAATGCAATTCGGTGCAAATCTGCTGATCTCCGCACCCATCCAAAACCCTAACATCCACACCCTTCAAACATTGGATTGTGCCCATTGAGTCCCCCCAGATGCATTGTATTGTATGGAAGCTCAACATACGGCCCCAGTGGGCGTCGCTGAGGACATGTTTGCATGCCCCTCACATGCTGCGTGCCCCCTTGGGAAGCTCCACCGACGGCCTCACTGGGCGCGACCGCCGGGCTTCCCCAAGCGCGTGTCTTGCAGTTTCAGGTCAGGGGGTTGCGGATATCTCGCTGGCAGTTTTAGGTCAGGGGGTTGAGGATATCTCGCTGGCAGTTTTAGGCCAGAGCGTGAAGAGATTTCGCTGGCAGTTTTGTTTGGCCAGTGGGTGAGGATATCTTGCTGGCAGTTTCAAGCGATGGGTTTGAGGATCTTTCGCTGTCAGTTTTAAGCGAGGGGTGTGAGGATATATCGCTGGCAGTTCGAAGCGAGGGGTGAGACAATGGCCCTGGCAGTTTTAGGCCAGGGGGCTGATGATATCTCGCTGGCAGTTGTAAGCCAGGGGGTGTGAGGATCTTTCGATGGCAATTTTGAGCGAGGTGTGCGATGATGTTTCGCTGGCGGTTTTAAGCGAGGATCAGAGTGAGGGTGCTGAACCGAACGGTCATTCACTGTCCCTGGGTGCGTGATTGAAGTGGAATTCCGCGATGCGGATTCTTGTTGTTGTTGTCAATGTTGTTGTGGTTGTTGTCGTCGTCCCACCCGCGACCCGCCCGCGACCCACCCCGCGCGCGACCCACCCCGCGACCCACCCGCGACCCACCCCGCGACCCACCCAAAATTTTCGGCGCCTGCGGCGGGCTTCTTTTGCATTCGTTCCACCCGCGACGCAAACCGCGTCAGTGTACAAATCAAAATGTTCGGCGCCTGCGGCGGGCTGTTTTTGAATTCCTTCCAGGTGGAGGTGGAGAGCCCGCGACCCACCCGCGACCCAAACTACGTTCACTGAACAAGCCAAGATTTCGGCGCCTGCGGCGGGTTTTTTGTTGCATTCGTTCAAAGTGGAGAACCTGCGACCCAAACCGAGTTCAGTGTACAAATCATAATTTTCGGCGCCTGCGGCGGGCTGTTTTCGAATTCCTTCCCGATGGAGTTGGAGAGCCCCCGACCCACCCACGACCCAAACTACGTTCACTGAACAAACCAACAATTCGGCGCCTGCGGCGGGCTGTTTTTGCATTCGTTCCGGGTGGCCCACCAGCGATTCCCCCCGCGCTGAACTTGTCAGAGCACGCAAATCGGCGCCTGCGGCGGGCTTCCTCGCATTGGTTTGGAGGAGGAGGAGGAGGAGGAGGAGGAGGGCGCCATCGACAGGGAAGGTGGAGGAGGAGGAGGTGGAGGAGGAGGAGGAAGAGGAGGAGGAGGAGCAGGAGGAGGAGAAGGACGACGACGACGACGATGAGGACGAGGACGCGGACGAGGAAGAGGAGGAGGAGGAGGAGGAGCAGGAGGAGGAGGAGGAGGAGGGCGCCATCGACAGGGAAGGTGGTGGCCACGAGGTCCGCCGGCTCGACGCCCGCGTCGCCCGCGCCCGCCCCCTCTTGTCCGCAAGTGCGGGGTGCTACGGTATTGCGCTGGCAGTTTTAAGTCAGGGGGGTGAGGGAATCTCGTTGGCAGTTTTACGTCAGGTGGTAGAGGATATCTCGTTGGCAGTTGTAGACCAGGGGGTGAGGATATTTCGCTGGCAGTTTTGAGTCAGGGGGTTGAGGATATCTCGCTGGCAGTTTTAGGCAAGGAGATTAGCAGATTTCGCTGGCAGTTTTGAGCGAGGGGTGTGAAGATATTTCGACGGCAGTGTTAAGCGAGGGGTGCGAGGATTTTTGCTGGCAGTGTTAAGCGAGGGGTGCGAGGAGATTTCGCTGGCAGTGTTAAGCGAGGGGTGTAAGGATGTTTCGCTGGCAGTTTTAGGCCAGGGGGTTGAGGAGATTTCGCTGACAGTTTTAGGCTTGGAGATGAGGAGATTTCGCTGGCAGTTGTTTTGGCCAGTGGGTGAGAAAATTGCCCTGGCAGTTTTAAGCGAGGGGTGTGAGGATGTTTCGCTGGCCGTTTAAAGCGAGGGGTATGAGGTTATTTCGTTGGCAGTTTTAAGAGGTGTGAGAGAAAATTGCCCTGGCAGTTTTAGGCCAGGGGGCTCAGGATATCTCGCTGGCAGTTGTAAGTCAGAGGGTGTGAGGATATCTCGCTGGCAGTTGTAGGCCAGGGGGTAAGGATATCTCGCTGGCAATGTTAAGGAAGGGTTGTGAGGATATGTCGCTGGCAGTTTGAGGTCAGGGATGCGAGGATATCTCGCTGGCAGTTTTAAACGAGGGGCGTGAGGATAGTTCGATGGCAGTTTTAGGAGTGATCGGCGGATTCGTTGGTCTGGGGTTCGGGGCGCATCATGCAGCCACAGCGTTGGAATGTGGATCACGTTCGGTATTGGGCTTAGGCTCAATTCGTCGGGCTGGGGTTCAGGGCGCATCATGCAGCGACTGCGTTGGAACATGGATCATGTTCGACATTGGATGCAGTACTGGGTCTTCCCCGGCCTGGTCCAGCCGAATGCATCGCATCAAGCGCGGTGCTACGCCCGTGCATATGCTCGCCCCTTGGCGCGGGGCTGGCAGGAGGCCAGGGGGCGAGCACCTGGACACCGCAGATGCGGATAAGACGGAGGGGGCGGTGGCGGCGTCGGCAGTCTGCGAGGCTCTGGAGAAAAGCCCGCCGCAGGCGCCAACGTGCCACAAATTATGCAACGAGCCCGCCGCGGGCGCCGATTTTCGTTGAAGCAATCTGGGTTGGTCGCGGATGGATCGGGGGTGGGTCGCGGGTGGGTCGCGGGGTGGGTCGCGGGTGGGTCGCGGGTGGGTCGCGGGTGGGTCGCCGGGTGGGTCGCGGGGTGGGTCGCGGGTTGGGTCACGGGTGGGTCGAGTGTGGGTCGCGGATGAGTCGCGGGATGGGTTGCGGGTGGGTCGCGGGTGGGTCGCGGGGTGTGTCGCGGGTTGGGTCGCGGGTTGGGTCGCGGGTGGGTCGCGGGGTGGGTCGCGGGGTGGGTCGCGGGGTGGGTCGCAGGGTGGGTCGTGGGGTGGGTTGCGGGTGGGTCGCGGGTGGGTCGAGGGTGGGACGATGACAGCAAGCAACAACAACATCAACAACAACACCAACAACAACAATAGCAGCAATAACAGCAACCGCAACAGCAAAAGCAACAACAACAACGACGCAACAAGCATAATCCCAACCACTTTTGTTTTTTCAGTCACGCACCCAGGGTCAATGAATGACCGTTCGGCCCCATCAATCTGATATATGTATATATACACAAAAAATTGCGCAAGTATTCAAACGGAGATGACGTCGGGGGGATGAAGACCACGGTGCACATGGAATCTGGGCGGGAAAGAAGAAAGATTTGATGTGAATGGGAGGAGAAATAGTTTGAGGGGGCCCAAAAGAGACAGAAGGATGCATGAAGACAGAAGGGGGAGAGGATGATGAGAAAGTACTACAATTGCTCAGCCACTAAGACTCAAGTGGTGCGGCCCAGCCCCAGACCCAACGAAGCAGACTAGGCTAGTCAGCCTGCAGTGATGCGGCTGTTTTTTGACCTCGCCCTTGCCCTCGCCCTCTGTGCGCCTGGCCGCGCTGCCCTGCTCCGCTCCGGCGCGGCCGACGCGGCGCAGCGAGTCGATACCGGCACCAGCTTGCGCGCGAAGGTGGGCTACATGGTGCAGGGCATGCTGCAGAGGAAGCACACCACCACGCGGCACATCGCGAGAACGGTGCACAAGAAGATGAAGTTGAGCGACGCGCTGCCGATGTTGAAGGACAAGCTGCCCAAGGATGTGACGTCCCTGCTGCACCTGGCGAACGGGGAGCACGCGGCGGCCGCGGGGCAGTTCAGCGAGGTCTCGTTGGCCAAAGGACGCGTGTACTTGAACAACATGATGTATGACGCGTGGCTCCAGTTGGACCAGATCGAGGTCGAGTGCAAGGAGTTCGAGGAGAGCAACCGCATGGTGTTCAGCCAGGTGGTGACAGACCTGGAACACTTGGGCTCGGACCTCGCCGACAAAGAGCGTATGAAGAGTGAGGCCGAAGGGGGTATCGCCGACATGCAGACTCGGATCAACAGCCTGGAGGGCGCCCTGGATACGCTGAAGCGTGGCTTCCAGTCAACCCGCGAGAAGAACGCGTACGAGCTCTCGCTTCGCCAGGACGATCAGGATGTCTTCACCGCCATCCTGCAGCTGTCCAAGTGCCCGAACGCCTACGGAGACGACACGTACTCCTTCGCGCAGCAGTTCCAGGTGTGCGACACGGACAATGGCACTGAGTTGGTGGTAAACGATTCCTCCATGGCAGCGAAGCTGAAGCGGTCGCCGCGGGTGCAGAAGGCGCTCGAGGAAGTCCTTGGGGCCGCCGAGTCGGGGGCGCCCTCGCTGCTGCAGATCGCTCAGGCGCCCCCGCCGCAGAGGGTCAAGCAACCGAAGGGCGGCTCGAGGAAGTGTCTGAACGGCATTGTCAACTGCGGTTACCTCCACGACATCATGGCGTTGGAGTGGGGCAAGTTCAAGGACCTGGTGGACGAGCTGACCTACATCATGCAGCACAACCGCGACGCCTACGAGGGCGAGAAGGAGAACATGAACGAACAGATCGCGACGCTGAGGTCGAATCAGATGAAGTTCACGGAAATGTTGGGCGAGGCCATCTCCGAGATCAACTCGCTCACGGCGGCGACGCGCGAGAAGCAGCAGCAACACCGCGACATCGAGAGAGCGTTCACGATCAAGATGGAGGATTGCAGAAAGCGCATGAGCGAGATCCTCTACACGAACATCTGCGGGACTCGGACCGTGCGCAATGCGCTGATGCGGTACAGTGCAGTCTCGCCCACGCACTCGATCAAGGATTGCGACGTGACAGACTGGTCCGCGGGGCCGTGCACCGCCGACGGTAGGGGCAACTCACGATCGGTAGATTGTGACGACAGCTGCCCTGCCGACGTGGGGGGCGTCGACGTCGATACATGCGGTGGCCTGAAGTATCTCAGCAGGCAGGTCATCATCTCCCCGAACTCTTTCGGCATGGCGTGCCCCCCTTTGTACTTCGAGCGCACGAACGGGACCGTCGGCATGAAGTGTAACCAGTTCCACTGCCCAGTTCACTGCTCCATGTCCGAGTGGTCCGGCTGGTCCGCATGCTCCAAGGCGTGCGGGGGCGGCGTCCAGGGGAAGACCCGTTCCATCCTCGTGAAGCCCAAGAACGGTGGGACGGAGTGTGACACCACACTCGAGGAGCAGCCGTGCAACACTGGTTCGTGCGACCGCGATTGCACGCTCATGCCGTGGACTGCGTGGGAGCCTTGCTCGATGGCTTGTGGCGGCGGCATCCAGGAGCGCGTGCGGAAGGTGGACATCCCCATCCGCGCGAACGGCAAGTGCCCAGGGTCGAAACACCCCGACCGCTTCCAGATGCAGCAGTGCAACACCCAGGATTGCGTTGGTGACGAGATCTGCATCGCCAGGCAGGACCTCGTCATTGCGCTCGACGGCAGTGGCTCCGTGAAGCAGGAGGGCTTCGACATTATCAAGAATTTCGCCCTGAACCTCACCAGCAGGTACCAGAGCAAATATTACGGCGTGGAGGACATGCGCATCGGGCTGGTGCTGTTTGGGAACGGCGAGTACTTCGACAACGGCACCGTCGCGCCGGCCCTGGAGGTGGTCTCGATCACCAGCGACCTTGATTCCGTCAGCACAGCGATCGAAGGGCTGCAGTGGCAGCGCGGCTTCACTAACATGATGCAGGCCCTCAAGGCGGCCGACAACATGTTCGCGGACGGCCGTGAGGACGCTCAGAGCGCCGTCATGGTGATCTCGGACGGCAAGTGGACCAACGCGTACCGCACGACCATGCTGGCAACGGCGATGAAGGACAAGGGCGTGCAGATCTTCATGGCCCCGATCGCCGAGTCCACGACGCAGAATCTGGTAGTGCTCAGGGGCTGGGCGAGCGATCCGTGGGAGACCAACTACGAGCGCATCCCTGGCCTCACGGCGCTCGACAACAACGAACCAGAGTACGCCCAGAAGCTGCTGGTGAAGTTCTGCCCCCGTGCGTTCTCGCCGTCGGCCAAGTTGGAGGAGGAGCAGCAGCGGGGCTACCTCAAGATCCGTGAGGAGGGCTACCCCTCCGACAGCTGCGGCCCGTGGAGAGAAATGGGCAGGGTCGACTCCGCCGAGGCATGCATGGAGCGGGTAAGGGGGGCGGGCATCCTGGCCTTCGCGTACGAGAGTGGGGGTCTTTGGGCGGGGACCTGCTACTCGGAGGCAATCGACGTCACTGATGACTTGTGGAACCAAGCGCTGGCTTCCCGCGTCGACCTGTCGTGTCCAGGCGGCGCCTGGGTTTACAACGAGTACGCCTCCACCTACATCATGAACCCGAGCATGTTCGGAGACCTCTTCGACGAGTGAGCTATCCTGGGTCCCGCGCTGCAGTGCCTCCACAGGCTTCCGAAGAGCGCCGCAAATCTGCTGTACAGGCTGGCCTCTTGTGTCTGAATGGCCCACGTAGGATGCATGTTGCATTCGCACAAGATTCGTCAAGTGCATAGAACAGCAGGCTAGCACGTTGCGTTTGTCGCTTCGGGTATTTCCAGAATTCCCACCAACGCACAGCTAAATACCAAGCAAGCTTTTCGTGAGAGTGGAAATGCAGTGGCACGGATTAGTCATCAACCGTCATCGAAGTTGGAGTCAGCACGAGAAGACCCGCAGGCATCACCACTGTGGAGGCTCTGGGTGCCTCCTGGAGCCATCTTGGGACTTCCTCCTGGGCGTCTTAGGGGCCTTTGAGCCCCTCTTGGGGCTCGCCTGTGCCCTTTCAGACGCGTTTGGGAGCCTCCCTCGGAGCCGTCCTGAATGCCTGAAGCCGTCCTACACCACTGCGCTCCTGGGGGCCCAGAAACTTAAGGAGACAGGAAACTTCTCTCCACTTCCATGGTTTCCGTCTTCCGTGGGGCTCAGGCGCCATGTCACAGCCATCGTTGGGCCATCCATGCCTTCTCGGAGCCACACTGAAGGCCGTCTGGGCCATCGTGGGGGCAACCTTGGGCTACGCAGGAAGATATCGGAGCCACCCAGGGCCGACTTCAACGCTGTGCCCCACCCTCGTGAATTTCACCCTTGCAGCCTCCTGGACCGCCATGGTGTAAGCGGGTCCTGACGGAAACGGGCCCACCATCCCGTGGTGTTGGGTCCTCGGTTTTGATCTGCGGCGCCCCGTGCCCGAGTGCCGTGCCATCTTCCCGTCAACCTTCTATATGCTGTCCCGCCCGAGAGCGGTTTCCGCCCCCCCCCGCAATTGTTGTTTCCATTTCTCGCTTCTTGTTGTTCCCTTCCGCTGTCTCGGGCCTCGGAACTGTTTTTTTTTGTTTTTTGTTGTTGTTTTGTTGTGTTACCCCTGCGCCTTGTTTTGTCGTTTCCTCTCGCCCTTGTCATGTTTCTTTTCCCTCGGGAGGGGGGTCCCCAGACTGAGTGGGGGTGACTGATCTGGGGGTTCAGAGGCCGCGCACATCGGCCCAACACTCATCATCCTGCACAATGAATGCAATTCGGCGCGCATCTGCAGATCTCCGCACCCGTCCAAAACCCCACCATCCAGACCCCTCAAATGTATGGTATTGTGCCCATTGAGTCCCCCCAGTTGTATTGTATTGTATGGAAGCTCAACATACGGTCCCAGTGAGCGCGACCGCATGGCGTCCTTGAGGACATGTTTGCATGCCCCTCACACGCTGCGTACCCCCTTAGGGAACTCCACCGACGGCCTCACTGGGCGCGACCGCCTGGCGTCCCCAAGCGCATGTCTGGCACACCCCTCACGCAGGTGGAGGGAAGGGATGGGGCGAGGAGGGAGCAAGCGAAGCTCGATAAGGAGGACCAGGAGCAGTAGGCGGTCTGTACCCATTTTGGTTCAAGTGGTGCCTCCCGAACCGCGGCATCGGAGGGATTGGCACCCAACTCCAGATCGAACGAAGCAGACCAGTCCAGCCAGCAGCGATGAAGCTGATCTTGGACCTCGCCCTCGCCCTCGCCCTCTGTGCGCCTGTCCGCGCTGCCCTGCTCCGCTCCGGCGCGGCCGACGCGGCGCAGCGAGTCGATACCGGCACCAGCTTGCGCGCGAAGGTGGGCTACATGGTGCAGGGCATGCTGCAGAGGAAGCACACCACCACGCGGCACATCGCGAATACGTTGCACAAGAAGATGAAGTTGAGCGACGCGCTGCCGATGTTGGAGGACAAGCTGCCCAAGGATGTGACGTCCCTGCTGCACCTGTCGAACGGGGAGCACGCGGCGGCCGCGGGACAGTTCAGCGAGGTCTCGTTGGCCAAAGGACGCGTGTACTTGAACAACATGATGTATGACGCGTGGCTCCAGTTGGACCAGATCGAGGTCGAGTGCAAGGAGTTCGAGGAGAGCAACCGCATGGTGTTCAGCCAGGTGGTGACAGACCTGGAACACTTGGGCTCGGACCTCGCCGACAAAGAGCGTATGAAGAGTGAGGCCGAAGGGGGCATGGCCGACATGCAGACTCGGATCAACAGCTTGGAGGGCGCTCTGGATACGCTGAAGCGTGGCTTCCAGTCAACCCGCGAGAAGAACGCGTACGAGCTTTCGCTTCGCCAGGACGATCAGGATGTCTTCACCGCCATCCTGCAGCTGTCCAAGTGCCCGAACGCCTACGGAGACGACACGTACTCCTTCGCGCAGCAGTTCCAGGTGTGCGACACGGACAATGGCACCGAGTTGGTGGTAAACGATTCTTCCATGGCAGCGAAGCTGAAGCGGTCGCCGCGGGTGCAGAAGGTGCTCGAGGAAGTCCTTGGGGCCGCCGAGTCGGGGGCGCCCTCGCTGCTGCAGATCGCTCAGGCGCCCCCGCCGCAGAGGGTCAAGCAACCGAAGGGCGGCTCGAGAAAGTGTCTGAACGGCATTGTCAACTGCGGTTACCTCCACGATATCATGGCGTTGGAGTGGGGCAAGTTCAAGGACCTGGTGGACGAGCTGACCTACATCATGCAGCGCAACCGCGACGCCTACGAGGGCGAGAAGGAGAACATGAACGAACAGATCGCGACGCTGAGGTCGAATCAGATGAAGTTCACGGAAATGTTGGGCGAGGCCATCTCCGAGATCAACTCGCTCACGGCGGCGACGCGCGAGAAGCAGCAGCAACACCGCGACATCGAGAGAGCGTTCACGATCAAGATGGAGGATTGCAGAAAGCGCATGAGCGAGATCCTCTACACGAATATCTGCGGGACTCGGACCGTGCGCAATGCGTTGATGCGGTACAGTGCAGTCTCGCCCACGCACTCGATCAAGGACTGCGACGTGACAGACTGGTCCGCGGGGCCGTGCACCGCCGACGGTAGGGGCAACTCACGATCGGTAGATTGTGACGACAGCTGCCCGGCTGACGTGGGGGGCGTCGACGTCGATACATGCGGTGGCCTGAAGTATCTCACCAGGCAGGTCATCATCTCCCCGAACTCTTTCGGCATGGCGTGCCCCCCTTTATTCTTCGAGCGCACGAACGGGACCGTCGGCATGAAGTGTAACCAGTTCCACTGCCCAGTTCACTGCCTCATGTCCGAGTGGTCCGGCTGGTCCGGATGCTCCAAGGAGTGCGGGGGCGGCGCCCAGGGGAAGACCCGTTCCATCCTCGTGAAGCCCAAGAACGGTGGAACGGAGTGTGACACCACACTCGAGGAGCAGCCGTGCAACACCGAGTCGTGCGACCGCGATTGCACGCTCATGCCGTGGACTGCGTGGGAGCCTTGCTCGATGGCTTGTGGCGGCGGCATCCAGGAGCGCGTGCGGAAGGTGGACATCCCCATCCGCGCGAACGGCAAGTGCCCAGGGTCGAAACACCCCGACCGCTTCCAGATGCAGCAGTGCAACACCCAGGATTGCGTTGGTGACGAGATCTGCATCGCCAGGCAGGACCTCGTCATTGCGCTCGACGGCAGTGGCTCCGTGAAGCAGGAGGGCTTCGACATTATCAAGAATTTCGCCCTGAACCTCACCAGCAAGTACCAGAGCAAATATTACGGCGTGGAGGACATGCGCATCGGGCTGGTGCTGTTTGGGAACGGCGAGTACTTCGACAACGGCACCGTCGCGCCGGCCCTGGAGGTGGTCTCGATCACCAGCGACCTTGATTCCGTCAGCACAGCGATCGAAGGGCTGCAGTGGCAGCGCGGCTTCACTAACATGATGCAGGCCCTCAAGGCGGCCGACAACATGTTCGCGGACGGCCGTGAGGACGCTCAGAGCGCCGTCATGGTGATCTCGGACGGCAAGTGGACCAACGCGTACCGCACGACCATGCTGGCAACGGCGATGAAGGACAAGGGCGTGCAGATCTTCATGGCCCCGATCGCCGAGTCCACGACGCAGAATCTGGTAGTGCTCAGGGGCTGGGCGAGCGATCCGTGGGAGACCAACTACGAGCGCATCCCTGGCCTCACGGCGCTCGACAACAACGAACCAGAGTACGCCCAGAAGCTGCTGGTGAAGTTCTGCCCCCGTGCGTTCTCGCCGTCGGCCAAGTTGGAGGAGGAGCAGCAGCGGGGCTACCTCAAGATCCGTGAGGAGGGCTACCCCTCCGACAGCTGCGGCCCGTGGAGAGAAATGGGCAGGGTCGACTCCGCCGAGGCATGCATGGAGCGGGTAAGGGGGGCGGGCATCCTGGCCTTCGCGTACGAGAGTGGGGGTCTTTGGGCGGGGACCTGCTACTCGGAGGCAATCGACGTCACTGATGACTTGTGGAACCAAGCGCTGGCTTCCCGCGTCGACCTGTCGTGTCCAGGCGGCGCCTGGGTTTACAACGAGTACGCCTCCACCTACATCATGAACCCGAGCATGTTCGGAGACCTCTTCGACGAGTGAGCTATCCTGGGTCCCGCGCTGCAGTGCCTCCACAGGCTTCCGAAGAGCGCCGCAAATCTGCTGTACAGGCTGGCCTCTTGTGTCTGAATGGCCCACGTAGGATGCATGTTGCATTCGCACAAGATTCGTCAAGTGCATAGAACAGCAGGCTAGCACGTTGCGTTTGTCGCTTCGGGTATTTCCAGAATTCCCACCAACGCACAGCCAAATACCAAGCAAGCCTTTCGTGAGAGTAGACGTGCAGTGGCACGGATGAGTCGTCAACCGTCATCGAAGTTGCAGTCAGCACGAGAAGACCCGCAGGCATCACCACTGTGGAGGCTCTGGGAGCCTCCTGGAGCCATCTTTGGGACTTCCTCCTGGGCGTCTTAGGGGGACTATCTTGGGACTTCCTCCTGGGCTATCTTGGGACTTCCTCCTGGGGTCCCCCGTGGGCGTCTTGGAGCTATCTTGGGACTCCCTCCTGGGCGTCCTGGGGGCCTTTGTGAGCCCCCTCTTGGGGCTCGCCCGTGCCCCCTCAGACGCGCTTGGGAGCCTCGCTTGGAGCCGTCCTGGATGCCTGAAGCCGTCCTACACCACCTGCGCTCCCGGGGGCCCGGGCACTCAAGGAGAGACAGGGAATTTCTCTCCCAAGCGAAAGGGAGAGAAGGAAGCAGCAAACCACTGGTACACTCCCAGGGTTTCCGTCCCTCGTGGGGCCATCTCACAGCCATCGTTGGGCCATCCATGCCCTCTCGGAGCCACACTGAAGGCCGTCTGGGCCATCGTGGGGGCAACCTTGGGCTACGCAGGGAGATATCGGAGCCACCCAGGGCCGACTTCAACGCTGTGCCCCACCCTCGTGAATTTCACCCTTGCAGCCTCCTGGACCGCCATGGTGTAAGCGGGTCCTGACGGAAACGGGCCCTCGATGTGTTTTCCCAACCATCCCGTGGTGTTGGGTCCTCGTTTTTGATCTGCGGCGCCCCGCGCCCGAGTGCCGTGCCATTTTCCCGTCAACCTTCTATATGCTGTCCCGCCCGAGAGCGGTTTCCGCCCCCCCCCCCCCCCGCAATTGTTGTTTCCATTTATCGCTTCTCTCGTTGTTCCCTTCCGCTGTCTCGGGCCTCGGAACTGTTTTTTGTCGCCTTGTTCCCCACATGTTTCGTGGGGTTCTGGTTTTCTTTTCCGCCGCGTCTCACCCGCGTTTCTCCTCCTCATTCGTTTCCCGCCTCGTCTCGCGCCCACACGCCCACATACACATGATACGCACGCTCACATACAGCCGCACACGCATCATGGGCACCCACATGAGACACGCGTGCAGAATACGGCACACCGACACAGACACATACACACAGACACACAGACACACACACACACATACACAAACACACACACAGACACACATACACTCCCTCACCCACGCGCAACGCCTGCACGGCACGTACATGAGACATGCGTAGCACACTTCACAACACAGCGCAGCGCAGCACAACACAACGCTGCTCAGCACAGCGCAGCTCAGCTCCGTCGCACGCTCGCAAAGCGCGGCAGGCGTGGTAGTTCATCGACACGAGAGAGGGGGCGGCCGCTATCCGTGCCAGTCCTTTAAGCATAGCAGGCGTGGCACTTTCTCGACACCATAGGGGGTGCGCAGGGGGTGTTCCCTGAGCGCGGGCGCTATACGTTCCAGTCGTCCAGGCATAACAACCGGGGCACTTTCTCGACACCATAGGGGGTGCGCAGGGGGTGGTCCCTGAGCGCGGCCGCTATCCGTGCCAGTCGTCCAGGCATAGCAGGCGTGCGAAACCACAGGGGGTGCGCAGGGGGTGGTCCCTGAGCGCGGCCGCTATCCGTGCCAGTCGTCCAGGCATAGCAGGCGTGGCACTTTCTCGACACCATAGGGGGTGCGCAGGGGGTGGTCCCTGAGCGCGGCCGCTATCTGTGCCAGTCGCCCAGGCAGAGCAGGCGTGCCATTTTCTCGACACCATAGGGGGTGCGCAGGGGGTGGTGCTTAAGCGCGGCCGCTATCCGTGCCAGTCGTCCAGGCATAGCAGCCGGGGCACTTTCTAGACACCATAGGGGTGCGCAGGGGTTGTTCCCTGAGCGCGGCCGCTATCCGTGCCAGTCGTCCAGGCATAGCAGGTGTGGTACTTTCTCGACACCATAGGGGGTGCGCAGGGGGTGGTCCCTGATAGAGTAGCGCACTTTCTCGGGGTGGTCCCTGAGCGCGGCCGCTATCCGTGCCAGGCGTCCAGGCATAGCAGGTGTGGCACTTTCTCGACACCATAGGGGGTGCGAAAGGGTTGGTACCCGAGCGCGGCCGCTATCCGTGCCAGTCGTCCAGGCATAGCAGGTGTGGTACTTTCTCGAAACCACAAGGGGTGCGCAGGGGGTGGTCCCTGAGCGCGGCCGCTATCCGTGCCAGTCCTTTAAGCATAGCAGGCGTGGCACTTTCTCGACACCATAGGGGGTGCGCAGGGGGTGGTCCCTGAGCGCGGCCGCTAGCCGTGCCAGTCGTGGCACTTTCTCGACACCATAGGGGGTGCGCAGGGGGTGGTCCCCGAGCGCGGCCTGTATCCGTGACGGTGTCGGCCTCCATCCGTGACGGTGTTGCTCAGGGCACATGGGTACGCAAGTTTGCTATCCGTTCCGGTCGCGTTCAGGGCACAGGGGAATGCTGGCGAGGTAAGTGTTCGTATCATCGAACATGTGTAGCCACCTTGGCTCATGTCGGCTCAGGCCGTTCGGGTTTGCACGCAGGCGTGCTCGCGCCGGTGATTGTTCGTCAAAGGTGCGGCGCCCGCCATGGCGCCCAAATTTGCCATGTCCGCGCTGCCGCCTCCGTGCGAGCAGCTCAAGAACACAATGCTAGAAGTGGACGCCGAGGTGAGTTTAGAGGGTTTACGCGCGCATGTTGAGAGCGACAGCTTCTAAACTGGTGGTCCGAGACGTTCCTCGGCAGGGACAATGAGTTGCCGCGAACCAAAGGCGCCGACGATGCTAGGAGGCAGTGCTTGATTAGGTTCTTGTTGAAGCAGTCGTAGTAGTAGTAGTAGTAGTAGTAGTAGTAGTAGTAGTAGTAGTGGTAGTGGTAGTGGTAGTGGTAGTGGTAGTGGTAGTGGTAGTGGTAGTGGTAGTGGTAGTGGTAGTAGTAGTGGTAGTGGTAGTGGTAGTGGTAGTGGCAGTAATACTACGACTGGTACTAGTACTAGTAGTAGTAGTAGCAGTAGTAGTAGTAGTAGTAGTAGTAGCAGCAGTAGTAATAGTAGTAGTAGTAGTAGTAGTAGTAGTAGTACTACTACTACTACTAGTAGTAGTAGTAGTAGTAGTGGTAGTAGTCGTAGTAGTGGTAGTAGTGATAGTAGTCGTAGTACTAGTACTCGTACTCGTAGTACTACTAGTAGTAGTTGTGGTACTATTAGTACCAGTCTTACTAGTGATAGTAGTAGAAGTAGTGGTAATAGTAGTAGTAGTAGTAGTAGTAGTAGTAGTAGTAGTAGTAGTAGTAGTAGTGGTAGTCGTCGTCGTCGTCGTAGTAGCTGTAGTCGTAGAAATAGTAGTAATCGTAGTACTACGAGTAGTCGTAGTAGTGGCAGTGGTAGTGGTAGTGGTAGTGGTAGTAGTGGCATTGGTAGTCGTAGTGGTAGTGGTAGTGGTAGTGGTAGTCGTAGTAGTAGTCGTAGTAGTAGTATTAGTAGTAGTGGTAGTAGTAGTAGTCGTAGTCGTAGTCGTAGTAGTAGTAGTAGTAGTAGTAGTAGTAGTTGTAATACCAGTAGTATGAGTGGTACTAGTAGTACTAGTACTACGAGTGATAGTAGTAGAAGTAGTAGTAGTAGTAGTAGTAGTAGTCGTCGCCGTAGTAGTAGTGGTAGTACTAGTAGTCGTGGCAATAGTAGTAGTAGTAGTAGTAGTAGTAGTCGTCGTAGTCGTAGTAGTACTAGTAGTAGTGGTAGAAGAAGAAGTAGTAGTAGTAGTAGTAGTAGTAGTGGTAGTAGTAGTAGTAGTAGTAGTAGTAGCAGATGCTGTTGTTGTTTTGGTAATACGATTAGTGCCGATGGTACACGCAGGAAATAAAATAGGTATGTGGGGGGTGCCTCGGTCGCGTAATTTTGTCGTTGCCGATCCCCGTTTTCTTGTTTGTTTTCCCTCGGGAAGGGGGGTCCCCAGACTGAGTGGGGGTGACTGATCTGGGGGTTCAGAGGCCGCGCACATCGGCCCAACACTCACCATCTTGCGCAATGAATGGAATTCGGCGCGCATCTGCAGATCTCCGCACCCGTCCAACACCCCACCATCCAGACCAATCAAATGTATGGTATTGTGCCCGTTGAGTCCCCCCATATGTACTGTATTGTATGGAAGCTCAACATACGGCCCCAGTGAGCGCGACCGCATCGCGTCCTTGAGGACATGTTTGCATACCCCTCACACGCTATGTGCCCCCTTTGGAAAACTCCACCGACGGCCTCACTGGGCGCGACCGCTTGGCGTCCCCAATCGCATGTGTGGCACACCCCTCATGTGCGTCGTCCCTCCCATGGCCCCAGGAAACGTCCCGAAGCGGTTCAGGATGACGATTGGGCCAAGAAAGAGAAAGAGACAGAGAGAGAGATAGAGAGAGAGAGAGCCTCCGGAGTCCAGGACCCGTCGTTTTCAATACATGTTGTTTTGCTTTTTCTTCTTAAAAAAGAAGAAGACTTTTCTCGCGATGGGCCACACATGGTTTCTTTTCAGATGAGTTCACCCGCTAAACCACGTCCTCCCAGGGGAGGTCTGGCGGGAGTTGCATGGGCAGCCCCCTGACTCCTACCACACTTACACGGACCGGTCAACCAGCAGGAGGAGGGAAGGGATGGGGCGAGGAGGGAGCAAGTGAAACCCGATGAGGAGGACCAGGAACAGTAGGCGGTCTGTAACCAGTTTGGCTCAAGTGGTGCCCCCCGAACCGCGGCATCGGAGGGAGTGGCACCCAATTCCAGATCGAACGAAGCAGACCAGTCCACCCAGCAGCGATGAAGCTGATCTTGGACCTCGCCCTCGCCCTCGCCCTCTGTGCGCCTGGCCGCGCTGCCCTGCTCCGCTCTGGCGCGGCCGACGCGGCGCAGCGAGTCGATACCAGCACCAGCCTACGCGCGAAGGTGGGCTACATGGTGCAGGGCATGCTGCAGAGGAAGCACACCACCACGCGGCACATCGCGAATACGGTGCACAAGAAGATGAAGTTGAGCGACGCGCTGCCGATGTTGGAGGACAAGCTGCCCAAGGATGTGACGTCCCTGCTGCACCTGTCGAACGGGGAGCACGCGGCGGCCGCGGGGCAGTTCAGCGAGGTCTCGTTGGCCAAAGGACGCGTGTACTTGAACAACATGATGTATGACGCGTGGCTCCAGCTGGACCAGATCGAGGTCGAGTGCAAGGAGTTCGAGGAGAGCAACCGCATGGTGTTCAGCCAGGTGGTGACAGACCTGGACCACTTGGGCTCGGACCTCGCCGACAAAGAGCGCATGAAGAGTGAGGCCGAAGGGGGCACCGCCGACATGCAGACTCGGATCAACAGCCTGGAGGGCGCCCTGGATACGCTGAAGCGCGGCTTCCAGTCAACCCGCGAGAAGAACGCGTACGAGCTCTCGCTTCGCCAGGACGATCAGGATGTCTTCACCGCCATCCTGCAGCTGTCCAAGTGCCCAAACGCCTACGGAGACGACACGTACTCCTTCGCGCAGCAGTTCCAGGTTTGCGACACGGACAAAGGCACTGAGTTGGTGGTAAATGATTCTTCCATGGCAGCGAAGCTGAAGCGGTCGCCGCGGGTGCAGAAGGTGCTCGAGGAAGTCCTGGGGGCCGCCGAGTCAGGGGCGCCCTCGCTGCTGCAGATCGCTCAGGCGCCCCCGCCGCAGAGGGTCAAGCAACCGACGGGCGGCTCGAGGAAGTGTCTGAACGGCATTGTCAACTGCGGTTACCTCCACGACATCATGGCGCTGGAGTGGGGCAAGTTCAAGGACTTGGTGGACGAGCTGACCTACATCATGCAGCGTAACCGCGACGCCTACGAGGGCGAGAAGGAGAACACGAACGAACAGATCGCGACGCTGAGGTCGAACAAGATGAAGTTCACGGAGATGCTGGGGGAGGCCATCTCCGAGATCAATTCGCTCACGGCGGCGACGCGCGAGAAGCAGCAGCAGCACCGCGACATCGAGCGTGCGTTCACGATCAAGATGGCGGATTGCAAGAAGCGCATGAGCGAGATCCTCTACACGAACATCTGCGGGACTCGGACCGTGCGCAACGCGCTGATGCGGTACAGCGCAGTCTCGCCCACGCACTCGATCAAGGACTGCGACGTGACAGACTGGTCCTCGGGGCCGTGCACCGCCGACGGCAGGGGCAACTCACGATCGGTAGACTGCGACGACAGCTGCCCGACCGACGTCGGGGGCGTCGACGTCGACACATGCGGTGGCCTGAAGTATCTCACCAGGCAGGTCATCATCTCCCCGAACTCTTTCGGCATGGCGTGCCCCCCTTTATACTTCGAGCGCACGAACGGGACCGTCGGCATGAAGTGTAACCAGTTCCACTGCCCAGTCCACTGCTCCATGTCCGAGTGGTCCGGCTGGTCCGGATGCTCCAAGGAGTGCGGGGGCGGCGCCCAGGGAAAGACTCGTTCCATCCTCGTGAAACCCAAGAACGGTGGGACGGAGTGTGACACCACACTCGAGGAGCAGCCGTGCAACACTGGTTCGTGCGACCGCGATTGCACGCTCATGCCGTGGACTGCGTGGGAGCCTTGCTCGATGGCTTGTGGCGGTGGCATCCAGGAGCGCGTGCGGAAGGTGGACATCCCCATCCGCGCGAACGGCAAGTGCCCAGGGTCGAAACACCCCGACCGCTTCCAGATGCAGGAGTGCAACACCCAGGATTGCGTTGGTGACGAGATCTGCATCGCCAGGCAGGACCTCGTCATTGCGCTCGACGGCAGTGGCTCCGTGAAGCAGGAGGGCTTCGACATTATCAAGAATTTCGCCCTGAACCTCACCAGCAAGTACCAGAGCACATATTACGGCGTGGAGGACATGCGCATCGGGCTGGTGTTGTTTGGGAACGGCGAGTACTTCGACAACGGCACCGTCGCGCCGGCCCTGGAGGTGGTCTCGATCACCAGCGACCTTGATTCCGTCAGCACAGCGATCGAAGAGCTGCAGTGGCAGCGCGGCTTCACTAACATGATGCAGGCCCTCCAGGTGGCCGACAACATGTTCGCGGACGGCCGGGACGACGCTCAGAGCGCCATCATGATGATCTCGGACGGCAAGTGGACCAACGCGTACCGCACGACCATGTTGGCAACGGCGATGAAGGACAAGGGCGTGCAGATCTTCATGGCCCCGATCGCCGAGACCACGACGCAGAATCTGGTAGTGCTCAGGGGCTGGGCGAGCGATCCGTGGGAGACCAACTACGAGCGCATCCCTGGCCTCACGGCGCTCGTCAACAACGAACCGGAGTACGCCCAGAAGTTGCTGGTGAAGTTCTGCCCCCGTGCGTTCTCGCCGTCGGCCAAGTTGGAGGAGGAGCAGCAGCAGGGCTACCTCAAGATCCATGAGGAGGGCTACCCCTCTGCCAGCTGCGGCCCGTGGAGAGACATGGGCAGGGTCGACTCCGTCGAGGCCTGCATGGAGAAGGTTAAAGAGGCGGGTATCCTGGCCTTCGCGTACCAGGAAGGGGGTCGTATGGCAGGGACCTGCTTTACGGAGGCGATCGACGTCACCGATGACTTGTGGAACCAAGCGGTCGCTTCCCGCGTCGACCTGTCGTGTCCAGGCGGCGCCTGGGTTTTCAACGAGTACGCCTCCACCTACATCATGAACCCGAGCATGTTCGGAGACCTTTTCGACGAGTGAGCTGTCCTGGGTGCCGTGCTGCAGTGCTTCCACAGGTTTGCGAAGAATGCCGCACATCTGCTGTACAGGCTCGCCTCTTGTGTCTGAATTGCCCACGTAGTAATTACCCTGCATTTGCAAAATATTCTGTATTTGCTTAGAATTACAGACTAGCACGTTACTCTTGTCGCTTCGGGCAGTCTAAAATTCCCACCGGCACACGCACAGCTGGATGCCACGCAAGCTTTTCGTGGTCACCGAAGTTGGAGTCAGCCCGAGAAGACCCCCAAGCATTACCAAGTTGGAGACTCTGGGAGCCTCTTGGAGCAATCTTGGGACTTCCTTTGGGGCGTCTTGGGGGCCTTTGAGCCCCTCGTTGGGCTAGCCCGTGCCCATTCAGACGCGTTTCGGAGCCCCCCTTAGAACCATCCTGAATGCTTGAAGCCGTCCTTCACCATTGCGCTCCCTGGGGGCCCGGGAACTTGCCTCATTGGATTTCCCTGGTCTTGTTTTGCGCTGCCAGGGGGGGCTCTACGAGGGCTCGTGTGAGCCCCCTTCGTGAGGCCATCCTGTGGCCTCGGGGGAAAATCGCAAGCGAAAGGGAGAGAAGGAAGCAGCAAACTATTGGTACACTTCCATGGTTTCGGTCTCTCGTGGGGCTCAGGCGCCATCTCACAGCCATCTTTAGGCCATCCATGCCCTCTCGGAGCCACATTAAATGCCGTCTGGGCCATCGTGGTGGCAACCTTGGGCTACGCAGAGAGATATCGGAGCCACCCAGGGCCGACTTCAACGCTGTATCCTCGTGAATTTGAAACGGGCCTCGAGGTGTTTTCCCTACCATCCCGTGGTGTTGGGTCCTCGTTGTTGATCTGCAGCGCCCCGCGCCAGAATGCCGTGCCATCTTCCCGTCAACCTTCTATGCTGTCCCGCCCGAGAGCGGTTTATGCCCCCCCCCGCCGTTGTTTTTTCCCTCTCGTGCTTGTTGATGTTTCTTTCCGCTGTCTCGGCCCTCTGAACTTACACCGCACTCACTTCTATACCCCTGGGTGGGTGTATGTGCGGCCGTTTTTGCGCCGTCGTGTGCGTGCATGTGCGCAGCATGTGCCCTGCATGTGCCCGGCATGTGCGGGCGCTTTTAGATGGATGTCCTATTGTACGCACGTGCCCGGGCATGTGCGGGGTTATGTGCAGTGTGTTTTGGTGCATTCATGCACATGCCCGCGCATGCCGACGCACATGCCAGCACATGCTGAACTTATGTCAACATCGCAGACCGGTCAATTGCACATGCTCGCACATGCCTGCGCACCCCCCCAGCGGATGACCGCGCCCGCACTTGCGCGCACATGCCGATGCACATGCACGCACATGCCCGCACAGCCGGATATTGTGCGAACATCGCAGATCGGGCATGTGCGAACATGCTTTCAGAGTTTTCCAGACTTTGCACCGGACTGTGCATCGGATTGTGGCATGTGCTCGCATGTGCGGCACTGTTGAAGTTTTTGTAGAGTTGCATGGGCATGTGCATTCTTCTGTGCGGCATGTACCCGCATTGTGCTGGCCCCTCCAGATTTCAATTTGAATGTGAGCACTATAGAAGTGAGCGCTATAGACATGATTCCGGTGTATTTGTTGTTGCTGCTCTTGTTTCGGTTGCGCCTTGTTTTGTCCCTCGGGAGTGGTCCCATTCCTGAGTGGGGGTGACTGATCTGGGGCATCAGGGGCCCGCGCACATCGGCCCCACACGCACCATCCTATACCAGTCAGTTCGGCGCACGTCTGCTCATCTCCACTCATCCAAACCCCACCATCCCTGGCCAAACATATCTTTCGGTGGACATCGGCTGATCGTCACAACGGTCCGACACCCACCATCCTATACCAAGCTGATCATTCTGTGCATACATGTGGATCGCCAGACGCACCCAGCCTTCACGATCCATCGCGATACGGCGATACATATCATGTGGTGGGCACCAGATGATCTCCACAGCGTGATCCCAGGTCCCCCACACGCTACCACACGCCCGCAGTTGTTCGCAGGCGCTCCGACAGTTCCCGTAGCGTTCCCACACGCGCCGTCGCTACCAGCAACAGCATCCACATCCTCATGTTCACCGTCCTCGTCGCTTCAGGAGGCGCCAAGAAGCATATGAATGTGATAGCATTGGCGCGGTCAGATGTTTGATAGGCCGATCCTGTGGGAAGGGATGGAAGCAGGGACTAGGTGCGCCCCAAGATCGCCCCGAACAGGCCCAGGTGTGCTCCGCAAGTGTGGAGGATGCAAGACTGAGTTGGCGCGATAAGAGGATATGTCGGTCTTACAAGAGGTTTAGGGCGGGAGGGGTTGTTCCGCGCAAACTCTTGCGCGCGCGAACCCTAACCCCAACAACCTGACGTGACCCCAACATGTTCTCCAATATTTTATCCTGACAGTTAACATCATCGGGGCATTTAACACCCTCACCCAATCTTCTACTATCTTCACTCGGCCACCCGCGCGCCTGGCACCTGAACCCCGACACCCTGTCCTTGAGCCTACGCACGACACTTAGCCCGAGATCGAGAAAAAAAACAACACCTGATCACCATCGGGCAGCCAGAACTTATAGCCCTCAGGACTGGCGCTTCGAGTCGCAACGCCCTAGCCCGTAGCCTTTCAACTGACAACGGACCGCAAATCTAATCCGTAATATGCTGGTGCCCCCCCGATCCCCAAACATTGACTCAAGACCTTCTACCCCGACCCTCAACCTAACCACCTGCCCGATGCAGACTGCCCACTCGAATCTCGAACGACCGCACCCGCCAAACATGTTATCTCCAGCAGGTTAAACCAAATCGCCCATCCTAAACTGTACGCCGTAACCCTTACACCCTTACCGAATAATCAACCACAACTGTAAGACGAAACCTGATACCTAAGTATTCCATGTTCAACACCCTAGCCAGAAGCGCAGACATTCGCCCGACCTAGCCAAGTCTCAACCTATCACTGCGGGGCACCCTAGCGCGTAAGACCTATTGCCTTGTACCTAAGCGCCGAGCCCAATGTTCAGGGCGAAGTCGAATCCCTAGTGCCCTTCACCCGCATCCTGTAACACCCTGGCCTTCTCTCCCGCGCGCCGGATGATACCGCGACCCGATCATCCACCATCGCGCAATCGAGTGGGCGGACCCCGTTGAAAGGGTCGGGCGGGCATCCTGCGGAGCAGATCGGTCGGGCAAGCTGGGTGGACCTCGACGGGTGGGCGGGCGGCCTGGCCTCGCAGACAAGGCCTTGCGGTCGGGCGGGGTATTCGAGCGAGCGAGCGGGCTTTCCAGCAATTGGTCGCCTTGGCGGGCAGTGTGGGCGGACGGAGCGCACGAGCGGGTAATCGGGCACGCGTTGACGGGCGGGTCGGGCGGGCGGGTTATTCGGCGGGGCAGCGGCTGGAACACTGTGCGCGGCTGGCGGGCTGAACATCGCCGCAACTGGAAAAAGGTAGACCCTGACAGGCGGTTCGCGCGGGCTGACCCCAGCAGGCGCGTCGTGTGGGCGGGGCGGGTGGAGCCTGACGGGCGGGTTGGGCGGGCGGGTCCTGACGAACAGGACGACGGGCAACGACGATGAAGAGCGACGGCGATTCACGACGACAACGAAGAGCGACGACAATGAGCGACGACGATGACGTTTTGCGTCGGCGCTGTATGACGAGGACGACGGGAACTACCAGGACGACGAGGTGACGACGGGTGACGACGACCACCAATGATGACGTCGGCAAACGGCGGCGACGTCAAGTGGCAAATGACGACGAGCGACGACGACGATGACGACGACGACATATCACAAGCGATGGCACGACGAAAACGACAACAACTAGTTACAACCACGGTTTCTGACGACCTGGGGCGGGCGAAGACAAATGACAACGACGGCGAGCGACGACGACGACCACGGACGACGACGATTGACTACGTGGAGTGACCTCGACGAGTGACGGGCAACGACCAGTAGCGGGACAAACGATGTTTGCGATGACGGCGACGACAAAGAGTGGCGAAAATGGCGGTCAGGCGCGAACGCCGATGGCGCGAGGCAAAGAGCGACGATGACGACCACGACGACGCCAACCACGCGAATTTATGACATGCGACGTCCAGTGACGACGACGGTGGCGAGAGCAGCGACGACGACGAGAATTTTCGATGACCAGCGACGACGTGGCGCGGCGACCAGCGACGACGACCAACATTACAATAACGACGGCTCACGCAGGACGACGATCGACGATTACGACGACGTCGGCGAGTCAGGAGGCGCGACGAGCGACGTCGACAACGACGAGTAACCACGACAGCGACGGCGACGACAAGGTTCGACGAACATTAGCGACGACAAAGTGGGCGACGACGACGACAAGTGGTGCCGCGACGATGACGATCACGTCGACGATGCTCACGGCGGCGTCGCGAGATCCCAAGCCAAACAGCAAACGCACGCAGTGTATCCATGGGAGCCAAATCCTGGCTCACGCGAAAATGAAACGCAACAATCGGACTGGTGCGCCTGAGAACCGCTACCACAACCAGGAGGAACGAGTCAGAACCGAACCTCGTCCGGCCTTCTGGCGAAAGGACAACGCACTGAGCCACCGGAACGTTAGCCTGGCACCCTGGCACCTGGCCTGTTTTGGGGCACTTTTTTGAAACCTTCAGAAGCCATCGAACCCGCCACGGATGGCGCGGTCCCGCTCTGATCTTCGCAATGCCGCAGTAAGCTGGGCCTAGCAGAGCCAGCACTAGCTTTGGTACTACAACCACTTCCACTCCGATTCCTACACCTCCTACTAGTATTACTATTACTATTCCTACTACCCGTGCTACGGCGACTACCACGACTGCTACCTCTACCACGACTGCTATTACTGCTAGTACTACTACTACTACTACGACTACTACTACTACTACTACTACTGCTACTACTACTACTACTACTGCTACTACTACCACTACTACTAAGACTACTACGACTAACGCTACTACTACTACTACTACTACGACTACTACTACCAGTACTAGTACTAGTACTACTACTA
>CAUYUJ010009335.1:753882-781382 GCA_963575745.1 Prorocentrum cordatum
CGAACAAGATGAAGTTCACGGAGATGCTGGGCGAGGCCATCTCCGAGATCAACGCGCTCACGGCGGCGACGCGCGAGAAGCAGCAGCAGCACCGCGACATCGAGAGAGCGTTCACGATCAAGATGGCGGATTACAGGAAGCGCATGAGCGAGATCCTCTACACGAACATCTGCGGGACTCGGACCGTGCGCAATGCACTGATGCGGTACAGTGCAGTCTCGCCCACGCACTCGATCAAGGACTGCGACGTGACAGACTGGTCCGCGGGGCCGTGCACCGCCGACGGTAGGGGCAACTCACGATCGGTAGATTGTGACGACAGCTGCCCGGCCGACGTGGGGGGCGTCGACGTCGACACGTGCGGTGGCCTGTAGTATCTCAGCAGGCAGGTCATCATCTCCCCGAATTCTTTCGGCATGGCGTGCCCCCCTTTGTACTTCGAG
This sequence comes from Prorocentrum cordatum, assembly GCA_963575745.1. Classification (NCBI taxonomy): domain Eukaryota; class Dinophyceae; order Prorocentrales; family Prorocentraceae; genus Prorocentrum; species Prorocentrum cordatum. Next base: position 754,326 of record CAUYUJ010009335.1, read on the forward strand.
CGCACGAACGGGACCGTCGGCATGAAGTGTAACCAGTTCCACTGCCCAGTCCATTGCTCCATGTCCGAGTGGTCTGGCTTGTCCGCATGCTCCAAGGAGTGCGGGGGCGGCGTCCAAGGGAAGACCCGTTCCATCCTCGTGAAGCCCAAGAACGGTGGGACGGAGTGTGACACCACACTCGAGGAGCAGCCGTGCCACACCGAGTCGTGCGACCGCGATTGCACGCTCATGCCGTGGACTGCGTGGGAGCCTTGCTCGATGGCTTGTGGCGGTGGCATCCAGGAGCGCGTGCGGAAGGTGGACATCCCCATCCGCGCGAACGGCAAGTGCCCAGGGTCGAAACACCCCGACCGCTTTCAGATGCAGCAGTGCAACACCCAGGATTGCGTTGGTGACGAGATCTGCATCGCCAGGCAGGATCTCGTCATTGCGCTCGACGGCAGTGGCTCCGTGAAGCAGGAGGGCTTCGACATTATCAAGAATTTCGCCCTGAACCTCACCAGCAAGTACCAGAGCACATATTACGGCGTGGAGGACATGCGCATCGGGCTGGTGTTGTTTGGGAACGGCGAGTACTTCGACAATGGCACCGTCGCGCCGGCCCTGGAGGTGGTCTCGATCACCAGCGACCTTGATTCCGTCAACACAGCGATCGAAGGGCTGCAGTGGCAGCGCGGCTTCACTAACATGATGCAGGCCCTCAAGGCGGCCGACAACATGTTCGCGGACGGCCGTGAGGACGCTCAGAGCGCCGTCATGGTGATCTCGGACGGCAAGTGGACCAACGCGTACCGCACGACCATGCTGGCAACGGCGATGAAGGACAAGGGCGTGCAGATCTTCATGGCCCCGATCGCCGAGTCCACGACGCAGAATCTGGTAGTGCTCAGGGGCTGGGCGAGCGATCCGTGGGAGACCAACTACGAGCGCATCCCTGGCCTCACGGCGCTCGTCAACAACGAACCGGAGTACGCCCAGAAGCTGCTGGTGAAGTTCTGCCCCCGTGCGTTCTCGCCGTCGGCCAAGTTGGAGGAGGAGCAGCAGCAGGGCTACCTCAAGATCCGTGAGGAGGGCTACCCCTCCGACAGCTGCGGCCCGTCGAGAAACATGGGCAGGGTCGATTCCGTCGAGGCCTGCATGGAGAAGGTTAGAGAGGCGGGTATCCTGGCCTTCGCGTACCAGGATGAGGGTCGTATGGAGGGGGCCTGCTTTTCAGAGGCGATCGACGTCACTGATGACTTGTGGAACCAAGCGCTGGCTTCCCGCGTCGACCTGTCGTGTCCAGGCGGCGCCTGGGTTTTCAACGAGTACGCCTCCACCTACATCATGAACCCGAGCATGTTCGGAGACATCTTCGACGAGTGAGCTGTCCTGGGTCCCCCGCTGCAGTGCCTCCGCAGGCTTGCGAAGAAGGCCGCACGTCTGCTGTGCAGGCTGGCCTCTTGTGTCTGAGCGCCCAGCATAGCGAGCTTTCGCAATCAAGCCAAGAGTGCTGTGCTTCTCGCTTGGGCTATTCCGTGGGTTGACATTGCGCGTAACCCAATCAGCCCATCCAGCCACAGTGCCTAGGCGAGTGGCACCGTTCAGGACAGCGTGGGAGCACTCAGTGGAAAACAAAGGGTTGAAGCCGTCAAATCGACGATCGGCATCATCCTGAGCAGGCCAAGGAGTCAACCGTAAATGATCTTGCGGATCTTCTGCTACTATAGGAGCGTGTTGGCAGTTTGCTTGGGCCACCCTGGGGCGATGCTGGAGGCCGTTCGGGTTCTATTGCGGCCCTGTTGGGGCAATCTTGGGGCTCTCTTGGGGCCCTCTTTTGGGAGCCCGGCTCAGTGGCCCCTTGATCGGGCTTAGTAGCCCCCCTGATGGATCCCACGAAGGCCTCCCAGTCGGGAAAACAAAGCACGACACCACCACCACCAGGGGTGCCACCTCACCTGCGGATGTGGGACGTCTCGGGCGGTGGAGGGTGACCGCACCACCAGGAAGACCCTCCCTGGCTCCTCGCGCTGCTGGTGGTGTCGCCACACGCCGGTCGTTGAGAGTCGGTGTTCTTGGACTCCCAGATCCCAGCCTGCTTCGAGCGCCTTCCTGCTTCATGAGTCGATGTGCTCTCGCTGTGCTCTGCTACTTCCTGGGAGGGTCCCAGCCTAGTCCACCTGATCCACCTTCCTGCTTCATGGTTTTACCTAATGCCCCCGACCGACGCGTATTGTTCGTATGCGTGCTCCTGCCTCAGAGTTGTCTCCCACAGCCAGGACGCCAAGAGCAAGGGCCACGCGAGTCTCAGGAGGGGCTCTGGCCGTCGGTGGGCGTTCCTCAGATGTAGCTCCAGGGGCCCTTTCGTGGCCGAGGCTCCCTGTGGCCAGAAGCTTACCGCTCCTCATTGCGGGATCGTTTAACCCATCCCGATTCCCATCTCCATCCCCGTCGGGACCCCCAACAACAAATTTCCACCCCAGTTTGGAGCACACCACTCGAAGCCCGAAGAGAACAACCAATTTTCCCCATCTAGGGGGGTAAATCGGCCAGCGGGGCCCAGGCCACGCCGCTGGGGATGGGGATCGGTGAAACGATACGCCTCATTCATCCCGTAGACACGTGGCATCGCTCGGACGTGTGCCTTGTTCTCGACGAGGACCATCGAGGAGCACCCTGGATCATCGAGCAACGAAGACACGCGCGAATCCGACACATGCACGGTGAATGGACGTCCGGTCGACGGCAAGAGACACAATCATGCCGATGTAGGTATCGGCTATGTAGGCTTCGGTATCGTAAGTGGGTGTGGTTCGGGGCCAACCCAGTTGTCGACAAAAAGCGCTGTTCGCGTGTTCCTACAAGGTGTTACGCGCGAGTTCGACGTTGCAACAACAATATTCCCAGCATCGCCGTTGACCAACATCGTCGTTAGCGCGGACTTGGTCATCGCTCCTTCGTCGTAGCACGCTGACCCCCTGCTGTCCGAACTTGCGGAACAAACAGCATCGCGAAATATCACGACCAGAGCCCCAGGCCGCATTCTTCTGCTGTTTTTTTCCAGCCAGATCGATCTGTGAGGGCGCCGGGGCCCGAAACTTGGCAAACTCGCTTGTCTTGAGTCGGGGCGGCCAAGAGGGGGGTGATGACTACAGTGGGTGCCCATGCCAAGAAGCACCGTTTCGATATTTTTGCGATTGGTTTTGCGATGGCAAGCTGACGCTCCCACACCAAACATCAATGGACGTCCTGGGGTCTCAGGGTTGGTTTTTTCTGTTGTGGAAGTTTTCTTGTGGACGTGCCTCCACTGTAGAAGGGGTGGAAGTGATGGCCAGGGCCATGATGTCGCCCCCGGATCCCATGGCCCCCAGCTTCTTTCAACGCGCTCCACTGGCCTCCCCTGGGCTGCGCAAAAATGCGCCGGGCCATGACTTGCACACGCGCCTTTGGCACACCGCCGAGCGACACAGGGCTCGTTACTCTAAAGTGAACTGGGCGTTGCCTGTGAATGGGAACGAGCGTGCATCCGCGGCCGCTTGGCTCAAAGCGGCCGGCCGCCCAGATCTGACTGCACCTCAGCGCGAGGTGTACTATTTGCCATCGATGCCAAAACTGCTCGAGATGGCTCGCCCCCTACTAATGGGACTGTCGTTGCTGCGGTACAACAGAGCGGGTGCTTGGTTTCGCCTAAGGCGAAGCTGTTGGTTGGGCCTCCCGACCCCTTCTTCAAACTTGGTAGCGGAGCTGACCTATGGTGGTCAGCTCTTGTTCTACTCCTCACCATCCACGGCACTATCTGGTGGACTACAGGCGTGGTGGAACATCCGGGTGCAGTGGGTTTGCGCGGAGGAATGTACATAACTATGCAGTATAGCAAGGACACTTGCAGCGACACTCTACCTGCGCGGAGGCCTCTCACTTTCGTCCTACAGCCCTGCGCTACCACATTCCTGAAGTCCACCCACCTACTCCAATGGGAAATTTCTTCGAAGACAGAATGCATGGAAACATGCGATACGACATTGTGCCTCCTCCACCCCCACGCAAGTTTACGACCACACATAAGTCACCCCAACCGACTAAATCCGACCACGACCTGCGATGCCATTGGATCGGTATAACTATTTTTGGGGTCGCATGGGTCGCTATCGGGTGTGCGGTAGGACATATGCGCGGCGGAGACGAGACAAGAACGACCGGCCCCCATTGGGACCCAGCAGGTCAAGTACTTTTCCGCGAATTCGTCCGCGAGGTGCATGCCTGGGTCAACGTGACCACAGGCAACATGACGCCCTCCCAGCAAACTGCAGCCATGCAGCGAGGTTTGGGAGGCCTCGCACGGACCATAACCATGAGAGCCCCCCCAGCAGTTATCAACTATGGTGTTAACATCGGTGGCCGCCATACCGACGGCGTCACCTACATCATGTTCCTTCTGTTTGACCAGACGTTGGCACGCTTCGAGATAGCCTGCTATGAAGCTGAAACGGCAGGCTTTAACACTCCCAACTTCTAAATTTGAACATTTATTTTATTCAGAGCCCTTGGGGTGGGGACATCGCGTGCACAGCAACTCCTGCAGCCACTAAACCACCACATGCCGAGAGACCAGCAACAATTTGACTCTCGACCTGGACGCATGAGGTCATATGCACACATTGCCGAGAGAACCCCTTGCAATATTGGCGGTATTTTCAGTCACGGTCACCGATCCGAGACCTTTCACGTCGTGGCAAACGCAGGGGAATTTGCTAATAACGTCTGGATTGACGATCCACAACTGAGACCACTGCCACTACACTACTGGCTCAGAATAGTGGATCGGCCTCGGGGTCGCAAGACTCCTGGGCCAGGTTTCGGGGGCCGCCCGGCGCGGTATCCCCTGCGCCAGCCACGACCCTAATGGGTTCAGCGGAGCAACCTGCCGAGTCCGACTCCGACTCCGGCATTGACACCGGCACGTCTTCGGACGACGAGGCCACAGCCTTTGTTTACCCCGATATGCCCACGTACCTCACGGAAGAGCAACAGGCGCAATGGTCATTCTTGGGGTACCAGAAACATAAACGCAGGTGGAGGCGATGCATGAGGAAGCCAGTTCGCAAGTACTGCGCATCGTCCGACGGGCACTCAAGGGAGAAGGCAAGGGTCGAGGTAAGGCTAGAGGTAGGCGTCGCCGATTGCATGGCAGAGGCATGTTAATATTCCTAGCATCCCTTACTGGGCCACCATATGAAGAGATATTCCTGGGCGCCGGCAGGAATCGCAGGCATACATCGGGAAAAGGTAAGGGACGTCGGAGAAACCCGAAGGATGCCAACGGCAAAACTATGGAGTGCGACATCTGCCACAGCACGCAGCACTTTCGCCGCGAATGCCCTCGGGGCGATGGGAGAGGCGCGGATATACATTCTGTTACTTGGGAGTCGCTTTTAGCCGACGCTGCTGATAGCTCAGTTGCAGTTGGAACTTCATGTCTGCCAGATATTTGAGTGCCAGTATGTCCCTCGAGAATTGCGCCAGCGAGCTGTTCGAGGAGGTATTCACTGGCCGCAATGATATTGATCTGGCAGACTGGCTGGGCACTCCCATCGCGGGCCATATTGTTGATATTGAATTTGTCGAGAACTTCCACGTGCCCGCCGAAGGAGACGACGAAATGTCGGGGGCGCCCGCGGATTCAGATGCCACCATTCCTGCGACAGGGTGGGATATACAGTTGATGCTTTATCCTCGGTTTACCAGAAATCCGACAAACATGGAATTGAGCGATGACGGCGATTTGCGGGGAAGCCCGCGAGATGTTAGCGGTCTGTCCGAGCGCGTTCAGCATGGGCTCGGCCGCAATGAAGGATTTCAATGCACATCTGCAGCTTCGGACCGCTCCATGAGCCGCCATGGGGCGATCGGCAAGCCGCCGTTCCTGGAGACGCAAGTATCGCGCCGACGACGGCGACGAATAATGGGAAGGCGACGCTCGTCTGGCACGTCGCTGTCGGGCCCGCAGTCGCTCGCCCGACCGCGCGCGCGCGCGCTCCAGCGGCGCCCGCGCTAGCGGCCTTCCGCGCCCTCATCCTCCTGATGCGGGGGGGGCAAAGACTTTCCCATTCAAGGTCAATAGACTTGGCGCCCCCCGGGGAGGGGATCGTCTGCGGGGGCGCCCGCCACAAGGGGAACGGCCTCATGAAGAATATCCAGAAGACGGAATACAGCGCCTTGATGGCTACTCGGACGCTGGATTGGCTCGTCAGCGCGTAGACCCAGATGCAATGCAACGCTGGTTGGGCCAGGGTTGGGCTGAGCACCGGATTCGTCGCTGGCATTCTCTGCGCAAGGTTGACCGAAATGAAAAAGGCAAGGTCCTTCGCTCAAAATGGACAGGGGCTGTCAAGTCACAAGAAGCCCTGATCAAGCGCGACCTCCAGAGGGCTACCATCGAGGAACGAAAACTTTACAGACGCGTTGCTTGCACCTGCCCCGAGCATGCCGGCCATTGGCTCGGCTGCCGCATGAGACGCCCATCAAGACAGTCCAACTTCCGCAAGACACCGCGGGCCTGGTCCCACGGTGATGGTTGGGGCTACTGCGCCGAACCGAATGCAACGCCATGGAAGGCGCAGTTGACGGAAAGCGACTTCGACCAAGTTGCGTCTACGAAGATAGAAACGCTGTTCAATTCTTTCTTCATGATTCAAACGCATCGCGTTTGGAACGGAGGCAAACCTGCTTCGCCTGAACCAGAAGGAGACGACCAACAAGGAGCTGGCGAAGCTGAATCTATGGCTGAAGCGGTAGGCCCCACGGCAGCAGCTCCTGCAGGGTACGCCTCGGACTACTCCGACACCCTCTCCATTGGCGCGGATATCGCGTGCGATGCGGACGCCCCTATTGATCCCAGGTACGTCGTCACTGGAATGGATCTCTCTCCAGAAGGATGGGTTGTCTACCGTGCTGGATCTGTAGGCCGGGTAAAGACCAGAATATAACCAAGGGTTAGCTCTACCAAATATAACCTGACCGTGAAGGGGAAGGCCACTATCGGCAATATGGCACTAAGAAAGTCTGATGGTGTCAGAAGGCCCGTGCGATATGGGCCATGGGTACCTGCAGGGGCAACGCCTGAAGCACCTCCGCCCGAGCCGAAGACATATCCGCCCATATATATTTCTTCATCTTCGGATTCGGCGAGTCAATCTGAGTCACTCGGCCCTGACCAGCTCAGGCCACCGCCCAAACAGAAGAAGGGGGAAAGCACAGGTGATCCCAATCCTGGAGACAGCAAGCAAGCAACAACGACCTGCGGGGCAACCTGCTGATCGACGTCGATCCAGAGGACCAGCAGCGGCCGCCGCAGCAGCTGCATTTCCAGGCATCAGCACTCCTACTCAGAAGGACCCTGTACCACGTCGCGGCCCTATACCTGGCCGGACACATAGGACTGGCTGGGCGCCGACACTGGAGGGATCATCGAAGGATGCTTCTACGACGCGGCGCGGTGCCGATAAGAAACTATTGGAAATTGCAGCAAAGGCTTCAGAGCCAGCTCCCAAAGACAAGACGCACGAGAAGAAACGCCAGAACCTCGACGTCACCACCCCGCCGAGGACTCCTCGGACGCACAGTGGATCGGCAGGCGCCGCCTCGTCATCGGCGGGCGCTCGCGCACCCGCAGCATCGGCGGCAGCTCAGAGTTCTGCGGGGCAACCTGCTCTTACTTTGGAAATGCCCCCGCTGTATGGCAACAGCATTGGGACTGTATGCGCGCTTTCGCGCGCGTGAAGATCAACCCGGCATATCACCCCGATTATGATGACGGGTCTGATCGATACATTGCGGTGGAATGCGATATTCTGGATACCGCCGCCGCTGCCGATAAGGGCGCTCGTGCGCGCCAGGTTGCACGTGCTATCTTGCGTAGACGCCCGGCGCTCGCGCACCTGTCCGAGAGTACCGACGTGATAGGGTTCTTTGGAGCAGACAAAGTTGTTCTACGACGTCGCGCGCGCACGCGTGCAGCATGCGCCCTGCATGTGCCCAACATGTGCGGGCGCTTTAAGATGGATGTCCTATTGTGCGCACGTGCTCGGGCATGTGCGGGGTTGTGTGCAGTGTGTTTTGGCGCATCCATGCGCATGCCCGCGCGCGCCGACGCACATGCCGGCACGTGCGGAACTTATGCGAACATCGCAGGCCGGTCAATTTCACATGCACGCACATGCTTGCGCACCCCCCCTGCGGATGACCGTGCCCGCACTTGCGCGCACATGCCGATGCACATGCACGCGCATGCCGGCGTGTGCGGATATTGTGCGAACGTTGCAGATCGGGCATGTGCGAACATGCTTTCAGAGTGTTCTAGACTTTGCACCGCACTGTGTTTCGGATTGTCGCATGTGCTCGCATGTGCGGCACTGTTGTTGAAGTTTTTTGTAGAGCTGCATGGGCATGTGCATGCTTCTGCGCGGCATGTGCCTGCATTGTGCTGGCCCCTCCAGATTTCAGTTTGAATGTGAGCACTACAGAAGTGGGCGCTATTGACATGAGTCCGGTGTATTTGTTGTCGTTGCTCTTGTTTCGTTTGCGCCTTGTTTGTTATTTCCTGGCGCCCTTGTTTTATCCCTCGGGAGGGCGGTCCCGATCCTGAGTTGGGGTGGCCGATCTGGGGCATCAGGGGCCCGCGCACATCGGCCCCGCACTCACCATCCTATACCATTCAGTTCGGCGCACGTGTGCTCATCTTCCCCCATCCAAAGCCCCCCCCCCCTGGCCAAACATATTTTTCGGTGGGCACCGGCTGATCGTCAGAAAGGTCCGAAACCCAGCATCCTATACCAAGCTGATCATTATGTGCATACATGTGGATCGCCAGACGCACCCAGCCTCCACGATCCATCGCGATACGGCGATACATATCATGTGGTGGACACCGGATGCTCCCCACAGCGTGATCGCAGGTCCGCCACACGTTACCACCCGCCCCTAGTTGTTCGCAGGCGCTCCAACAGTTCCCGTAGCGTTCCCACACGCGCCGTCGCTACCAGCAACAGCATCCACATCCTCATCTCCACCGTCTTCGTCGCTGCAGGAGGCGCCGAGAAGCATATGAATGTGATCGCATTGGCGCGGTCAGATGTTTGAGGGGCCGATCCTGTGGGAAGGGATGGTAGCAGAGACCAGGTGCGCCCCGAGATCGCCCCGAACCGGCCCAGCTGTGCTCCGCAAGTGTGGGGGATGCAAGACCGACTTGGCGCGATAAGAGGATATGTCGGTGTTACAAGAGGTTTAGGGCGGGAGGTGCTGCTCCGCGCAAGCTCTTGCGCGCGTGCGAACCCTAACCCTAGCAACCTGACGTGGCAAACTTGTGCGACCTTTCACTGGCCCCAACATGTTCTCCAATATTTTATCATGACAGTTAACATCATCCTGACATTTAACACCCTCACCCAATCTTCCGCTACCTTTACTCGGCCACCCACGCGCCTGGCACCTGAACCCCGACGCCCTGTCCCTGAGCCTGCGCACAACACTTAGCCCGAGATCGAACAAGACAACACCCGATCACCATCGGGCAGCCGGAATGTATAGCCCTCAGGACTGGCGCTTCGAGTCGCAACGCCTTAGCCCGAAGATTTTAACTGACAACGGACCGCAAATATAATCCGTAATATGCTGGTCCCCCCCCCCCCCGATTCCCAAACACTGACTCAAGGCCCTATGCCCCGACCCTCAACCTAACCACCTGCCCGAAACAGACTGCCCATTCGAATCTCGAACGACCGCACCCGCCAAACATGATATCTCTAGCAGGTTAAGCCAAATCGCTCATCCTGCACTGTATGCCGTAGCCCTTGCACCCTTACCGAATAATCAACCACAGCTGTAAGACGCAGCCTGGTACCAAATATTCCATGTTCAACACCCTAGCCATAAGAGCAGACACTCGCCCGACCGAGCGAAGTCTCAACCTGTTACTGCTGAGCACCCTAGCGCGTAAGACCTATTGCCTTGCACCTAAGCACCGAGCCCAACTTTCAGGGCGAAGTCAAATCCCTAGTGCCCTTCACCCGTATCCTGCACCGCCCTGGCCCTCTCTCCCGCGCGCCGGATGATACCGCGACCCGATCATCCACCATCGCGCAACCGAGTGCGCGGACCCCTTTGAAAAGGTCGGGCGGGCATCCTGCGGAGCAGATCGGTCGGTCAAGCCGGGTGGACCTCGACGGGTGGGCGGGCGGCCCGGTCCCGCAGACAAGGCCGCGCGGGCGGGCGGGATATTCAAGCGAACGAGCGGGCTTTCGAGCAATTGGTCGCCTTGGCGCGCAGCGTGGGCGGACAGAGCGCACAAGCGGGTAATCGGGCACGCGTTGACGGGCGGGTCGGGCGGGCGGGTGATTCGGAGGGGCAGCGGCTGGAACGCTGTGCGCGGCTGGCGGGCGGAACATCGCCGCAACGGGAAAAGGCAGACCCTGACAGGCGGTTCGCGCGGGCTGACCCCAGCAGGCGCGTCGTGTGGGCGGGGCGGGTGGGGCCTGACGGGCGGGTTGGGCGGGCGGGTCCTAACGAACAGGACGACGGGCAACGACGATGAAGAGCGACGACGATTCACGACGACAACGAAGAGCGACGACAATGAGCGACGACGATGACGACGGAAACTACCAGGACGACGAGGTGACGACGGGTGACGACGACCACCAAAGATGACGTCGGCAAACGGTGGCGACGTCAGGTGGCAAATGACGATGAGCGACGACGACGATGACGACGATAACATATCACAAGCGATGGCACGACGAAAACGACAACAACTAGTTACAACCACGGTTTCTGACGACCTGGGGCGGGCGAAGACGAATGACAACGACGGCGAGCGACGACAACGACCACGGACGACGACGATTGACTACGCGGAGTGCCCTCGACGAGTGACGGGCAACGATCAGTAGCGTGACAAACGATGTTTGCGATGACGGCGACGACAAAGAGTGGCGAAAACGGCGGTCAGGCGCGAACGCCGATGGCGCGAGGCAAAGAGCGACGATGACGACCGCGACGACGCCAACCACGCGAATTGATGACATGCGACGTCCAGTGACGACGACGTTGGCGAGAGCAGCGACGACGACGAGAGTTTTCGATGACCAGCGACGACGTGGCGCGGCGACCAGCGACGACCACCAACATTACAATAACGACGGTTCACGGAGGACGACGATCGACGATTACGACGACGTCGGCGAGTCAGGAGGCGCGACGAGCGACGTCGACAACGACGAGTAACCACGACAGCGACGGCGACGACAAGGTTCGACGAACATTAGCGACGACGAAGTGGGCGACGACGACGACAAGTGGTGCCGCGACGATGACGATCACGTCGACGATGCTCACGGCGGCGTCGCGAGACCCCAAGCCAAACAGCAAACGCACGCAGTGCATCCATGGGAGCCAAATCCTGGCTCAGGCGAAAAAAAACGCAACAATCGGACTGGTGCGCCTGAGAAACGCTACCAAAACCAGGAGGAACGAGTCAGAGCCGAACCCCGTCCGGCCTTCTGGCGAAAACACAACGCACTGAACCACCAGAACGTTAGCCTGGCACCCTGGCACCTGGCCTGTTTTTGGGCACTTCTTTGAAACCGTCAGACACCATCGAACCCGCGACCGATGGCGCGGTCCCGCTCTGATCTTCGTAAAGCCGCAGTAAGCTGGGCCTAGCAGGGCCAACACTAGCTTTGGTACTACAACCACTTCCACTCCGATTCTTACACCTACTCCTTTAGTGTTACTACTGCTACTCTTTCTACTCGTACTACGACGACTACCACGACTGATATCACTACCACGACCTGCGATTATTGCTAGTAGTAGTAGTAATAGTAGTATTACTCTTACTACTACTACTACTACTACTACTACTACACGTCTCCTACTACTAGTACTACTACTACCACTACTACTATACTACTACTACTGCTACGACTACTACTACTACTACTACTACTACTACTACTACGGCTACGACTATCATCACTAGTACTGTCACTATAATTACGTCTACTACTACGACGACTACTACTATTATTTCGACTACTACTACGAAGACTGCGACGGTCACTATTACGATTATTATCATTATGTCTACGACCCACGACGACGACTACTACTACTTGTACTACTACGACCACTTCGAGCACGACCACGACCAAGAGTGGTAGTACTACTATTCATACTACTACTACAACGGCTACTACTACTGCTACTACTACTGCTACTGCTACTACTACTACTGCTACTACTACTACTGCTACTACTACTGACGAATATAATTACTACTGCTACTACTACTACTGCTATCACCACTACTACGACTACACCTACGGGAACTATTCCTACGACTACTACTACGACTACCTCTATTACTGTTCTTACTACTACTACTTCTACTAGTACTACTACTCCGAGTGCTACAACAACTACTTCGGTTACCACCCACTATTAATACTGCTACGACTTCTACGAATACGATTGTTGTTATTACTACCACCGCTACTACTGTTACCATCACTAGTACTACTACTACTACTACTACTACTACTACTACTGCTACGACGGCTACTACTACTGCTGCTACTGCTATTACCACTGCTACTACTACTACTACTACTACTACTACTACTAACTGCGATCATGACTACTACTACTACTACTACGACTACTACTACTACTACCACTACTACTACTACTACTCCTACTACTACTACTACTACTACTACTACTACTATTACTATTACTACTACCGCTACCACTACAACTACTACGGCTACTACTACCACCACCACCACTACCACTACCACTACTACTACTACTATTACTATCACGAACAGTACTACTATTGTTACAACTACTACGAGTACGACTACGACCAGCACTACGGATACCTTTGCTTGAACCACCACTACAATTATTATTATTATTACTACTTCTACTGCGACGACTACTACTACTACTACTACTACTACTACGGCCACTACACTACTACTACTGCCGCCACTACTACCACTACTACTACTACTACTACTACTACTACTACTACTACTACTACTACTAGTACGGCCACTACTACTACTACTACTACTACTATAACTATTAGTACTACTACTACTACTACTACTACGACTACCATTCGTACTGCTGCTACGTGTACTTTTACTAGTACTACTACTATTACTATTCCCACCGCCACTACCACTACTACTACTACTACTACTACTACTACTACTACTGCTACGACGGCTACTACGACTACTTCTGCTACGTTATATTCATATTTCTAATGTTATCGTTACTACGCTTTAATAGTATTATTACTACCGCTACCACTGCTGCTACGACTGCTACTACAACGACTACGACTGCTACCACTCCTACTACTACTACTACTACTACTACGACTACTACTACGACTACTATTACTGCGAGTACTACTACTACTACTACTACTACGACTACTACTACTACTACTACTACTACTACGACTACCACCACTATTTTTCTTTTACGACTGCTACTACCATTACCACCACTACGACCACGACTACGACTGCTACTACTACTACTACTACTACTATTAAGACTACTACGACTAAGACTACTACTACTAGTATTACTACTACTACTACTACTACTACTACTACTACTACTACTACTGCTGCTACTACTACTACTACTACGACTATGGACTATTATTACTACTACTACTTCTACTATTTCTACTACTACTTCTACTACTACTACAACTACTACTACTATTACTACTACTACTACTACGATTATCACGATTATTATTTCTACTGGTACTGCTTCTGCTGCTACTACCTACTGCTTCTGCTACTGCTCTACTACTACCTACTGCTACTACCTACTGCTTCTACTGCTACTACCTTCTGCTACCTGCTGCTACTGCTGCTACTACTCTACTACTACTACTACTCTACTGCTTCTGCTGCTTCTACCGTTCGTATTAACAACTACGAAACTATATTGCTAAGACGCTGGCGGGAATATATTATTTTCTGCTCTCCCCAGTTCTAAGCTTTCGTGCAGGGCGGGTGCGATACCCCGGGGTGGACCTCTCCCTAGGACGGCCGACGGAGATGAATTCCTCACGGGGAAGTGCGACGGGCGGCGAGGAGAAGGAGAAGGGTCAGGAAGGAAGGGGTGCGAGGAGGAAGCATAAAAAGAGGAGGACGAGGAAGGAGATAGCACCCCATAACTTGTGGTCGAAAGAGAGGTGGCAATTACGGTCGAGGAGTATTTGTGGTCGAAGGGGGGTCATAATTACTTGTTTGTTGCGTCTAGGTGCGGTGCAAAAGATATCGCTCCGTAGAATCCGCCCCCGTGGACGATTCATTCTTATGTCGGAGCGAACGATTACCCAGAGGGGGTTCAATCGCTTCCCACAGTAAACCTGATCCAGGCAGTTCCAAGAGACCCTCCGGAAATGAATTCAAGTCCCAACGCACATAAGCAGAATGCAAGCCACTGCAGGCAGTGGCCCCCGTCGCCTCTCCGTCGCCATTCCGGACCCCCCAGGGCTGACAGGGTCGACTATTGATCACACATGGGGGGAACCATGGAAAAGGGTAGTTGGGAAGCATCAATGGGGGGTGAGAGACACAAAGAAGTAAGGGTGCGAGGGGGAAAGAAAGGTACATCCCTGGAGGGTCGAGTCAAAAGGTTCGTGGGACAACACTAAGGGGATTCCCGGTGCGTTGCGTCATCATCGTTACCGCCATCAGCATCAGCATAAAAATCACCCGTCAGTCAACATCACCATGCGCACGCTTCGTGGCCCCGTGGAGAGTTCAACCTACGGTCTCAATGGGCACGATCGCGTGGGGTCCCCGAGCCCATCTCGGCACACCACATTACACGTTTCTGGTTCCTTAGGGGTCAGCTTATTGTCTCACTTGGCGCGACTGTTTCGCGTTCCCGAGCCGTGCCGGCAGACCCGTCACGCGGAACCGCATCCCCTGGATCATAAAGCATACCTCCCCCTTTCTGCACTTAGATCTCTTTATCCGCGGGAGTGGGTGTGGTTCAATGAACACAGCAGGCGGGGAGGCCGAACTCTGTTATCCTCTCCAAAGTTCCTATCGTAGCTCTGATTGTGAGGATGTCTCTGGCGAACCGCGATCCAGACATCCTGCCATCGATTTCTCCGGGAAAAAGCTTGTTCTCCCGATTGGACCCCGAACCTTCTCATCCCCAGGGGATTCTTCTGACCAGGTCATGGTCATCGTGCCCGTTAGGGAGCTCAACACACGGTCTTAATGGGTGCGACTGCATGGCGTCCTTGAGGTAATTTCGGCACACCCCTCACTCGCCGCGTGCCCCCTTGGGAAACTCCACCGACGGCGTCAGTGGGCGCGACCGACTGGCGTGCCCAAGCGAACCACAGGCGGACCGATCAACCAGCAGGAGGAGGGAAGGGATGGGGTGAGGAGGAAGCAAGTGAAGCTCGATGAGGAGGACCAGGAGCAGTAGGCGGTCTGTAACCAGTTTGGCTCAAGTGGTGCCTCCCGAACCGCGGCATCGGAGGTAGTGGCACCCTCTTCTAGTTTCGAACGAAGCAGACCAGTCCAGCCAGCAGCGATGAAGCTGATCTTGGACCTCGCCCTCGCCCTCGCCCTCTGTGCGCCTGGCCACGCTGCCCTGCTCCGCTCCGGCGTGGCCGACGCGGCGCAACGAGTCGATACCGGCACCAGCCTGCGCGCGAAGGTGGGCTTCATGGTGCAGGGCATGTTGCAGAGGAAGCACACCACCACGCGGCACATCGCGAATACGGTGCACAAGAAGATGAAGTTGAGCGACGCGCTCCCGTTGTTGGAGGACAAGCTACCCAAGGATGTGACGTCCCTACTGCACCTGTCCAACGGGGAGCACGCAGCGGCTGCGGGGCAGTTCAGCGAGGTCTCGTTGGCTAAAGGACGCGTGTACTTGAACAACATGATGTATGACGCGTGGCTTCAGCTGGACCAGATCGAGGTCGAGTGCAAGGAGTTCGAGGAGAGCAACCGCATGGTGTTCAGCCAGGTGGTGACCGACCTGGAACATTTGGGCTCGGACCTCGCCGACAAAGAGCGCATGAAGAGTGAGGCCGAAGGGGGAATCGCCGACATGCAGACTCGGATCAACAGCCTGGAGGGCGCCCTGGATACGCTGAAGCGTGGCTTTCAGTCAACCCGCGAGAAGAACGCGTACGAGCTTTCGCTTCGCCAGGACGATCAGGATGTCTTCACCGCCATCCTGCAGCTGTCCAAGTGCCCGAACGCCTACGGAGACGACACGTACTCCTTCGCGCAGCAGTTCCAGGTGTGCGACACGGACAATGGCACCGAGTTGGTGGTAAACGATTCCTCAATGGCAGCGAAGCTGAAGCGGTCGCCGCGGGTGCAGAAGGTGCTCGAGGAAGTCCTTGGGGCCGCCGAGTCGGGGACGCCTTCGCTGCTGCAGATCGCTCAGGCGCCCCCGCCGCAGAAGGTCAAGCAACCGAAGGGCGGCTCGAGGAAGTGTCTGAACGGCATCGTCAACTGCGGTTACCTCCACGACATCATGGCGCTAGAGTGGGGCAAGTTCAAGGACCTGGTGGACGAGCTGACCTACACCATGCAGCGCAACCGCGACGCCTACGAGGGCGAGAAGGAGAACATGAACGAACAGATCGCGACGCTGAGGTCGAACAAGATGAAGTTCACGGAGATGCTGGGCGAGGCTGTCTCCGAGATCAACGCGCTCACGGCGGCGACGCGCGAGAAGCAGCAGCAGCACCGCGACATCGAGAGAGCGTTCACGATCAAGATGGCGGATTGCAGGAAGCGCATGAGCGAGATCCTCTACACGAACATTTGCGGGACTCGGACCGTGCGCAATGCACTGATGCGGTACAGTACAGTCTCGCCCACGCACTCGATCAAAGACTGCGACGTGACAGACTGGTCCGCGGGGCCGTGCACCGCCGACGGTAGGGGCAACTCACGATCGGTAGATTGTGACGACAGCTGCCCGGCCGACGTTGGGGGCGTCGACGTCGACACGTGCGGTGGCCTGAAGTATCTCAGCAGGCAGGTCATCATCTCCCCGAACTCTTTCGGCATGGCGTGCCCCCCTTTGTATTTCGAGCGCACGAACGGGACCGTCGGCATGAAGTGTAACCAGTTCCACTGCCCAGTCCATTGCTCCATGTCCGAGTGGTCTGGCTGGTCCGCATGCTCCAAGGAGTGCGGGGGCGGCGCCCAGGGGCAGACCCGTTCAATTCTCGTGAAGCCCAAGAACGGTGGGACGGAGTGTGACACCACACTCGAGGAGCAGCCGTGCAACACTGGTTCGTGCGACCGCGATTGCACGCTCATGCCGTGGACTGCGTGGGAGCCTTGCTCGATGGCTTGTGGCGGCGGCATCCAGGAGCGCGTGCGGAAGGTGGACATCCCCATCCGCGCGAACGGCAAGTGCCCAGGGTCGAAACACCCCGACCGCTTTCAGATGCAGCAGTGCAACACCCAGGATTGCGTTGGTGACGAGATCTGCATCGCCAGGCAGGACCTCGTCATTGCGCTCGACGGCAGTGGCTCCGTGAAGCAGGAGGGCTTCGACATTATCAAGAATTTCGCCCTGAACCTCACCAGCAAGTACCAGAGCACATATTACGGCGTGGAGGACATGCGCATCGGGCTGGTGCTGTTTGGGAACGGCGAGTACTTCGACAATGGCACCGTCGCGCCGGCCTTGGAGGTGGTCTCGATCACCAGCGACCTTGATTCCGTCAGCACAGCGATCGAAGGGCTGCAGTGGCAGCGCGGCTTCACTAACATGATGCAGGCACTCAAGGCGGCCGACAACATGTTCGCGGACGGCCGGGACGACGCTCAGAGCGCCGTCATGATGATCTCGGACGGCAAGTGGACCAACGCGTACCGCACGACCATGCTGGCAACGGCGATGAAGGACAAGGGCGTGCAGATCTTCATGGCCCCGATCGCCGAGACTACGACGCAGAATCTGGTAGTGCTCAGGGGCTGGGCGAGCGATCCGTGGGAGACCAACTACGAGCGCATCCCTGGCCTCACGGCGCTCGTCAACAACGAACCAGAGTACGCCCAGAAGCTGCTGGTGAAGTTCTGCCCCCGTGCGTTCTCGCCGTCGGCCAAGCTGGAGGAGGAGCAGCAGCAGGGCTACCTCAAGATCCGTGAGGAGGGCTACCCCTCCGACAGCTGCGGCCCGTCGAGAAACATGGGCAGGGCCGACTCCGTCGAGGCCTGCATGGAGAAGGTTAAAGAGGCGGGTATCCTGGCCTTCGCGTACCAGGATGGGGGTCGTATGTCGGGAGCCTGCTTTTCGGAGGCGATCGACGTCACTGATGACTTGTGGAACCAAGCGCTGGCTTCCCGCGTCGACCTGTCGTGTCCAGGTGGCGCCTGGGTTTTCAACGAGTACCTCTCCACCTACATCATGAACCCGAGCATGTTCGGAGACCTCTTCGACGAGTGAGCTGTCCTGGGTCCCCCGCTGCAGTGCCTCCGCAGGCTTGCGAAGAAGGCCGCACGTCTGCTGTGCAGGCTGGCCTCTTGTGTCTGAGCGCCCAGCATAACGAGCTTTCGCAATCAAGCCAAGAGTGCTATGCTTCTCGCTTGGGCTATTCCGTGGGTTGACATTGCGCGTAACCCAACCAGCCCATCCAGCCACAGTGCCTAGGCGAGTGGCACCGTTCAGGACAGCGTGGGAGCACTCAGTGGAAAACAAAGGGTTGAAGCCGTCAAATCGACGATCGGCATCATCCTGAGCAGGCCAAGGAGTCAACCGTAAATGATCTTGCGGATCTTCTGCTACTATAGGAGGGTGTTGGCAGTTTGCTTGGGCCACCCTGGGGCGATGCTGGAGGCCGTTCGGGTTCTATTGCGGCCCTGTTGGGGCAATCTTGGGGCTCTCTTGGGGCCCTCTTTTGGGAGCCCGGCTCAGTGGCCCCTTGATCGGGCTTAGTAGCCCCCCTGATGGATCTCATGAGGGCCTCCCAGTCGGGAAAACAAAGCACGACACCACCACCACCAGGGGTGCCACCTCAGCTGCGGATGTGGGATGCCTCGGGCGGTGGAGGGTGACCGCACCACCAGGAAGACCCTCCCTGGCTCCTCGCGCTGCTGGTGGTGTCGCCACACGCCGGTCGTTGAGAGTCGGTGTTCTTGGACTCCCAGGTCCCAACCTGCTTCGAGCGCCTTCCTGCTTCATGAGTCGATGTGCTCTCGCTGTGCTCTGCTACTTCCTGGGAGGGTCCCAGCCTAGTCCACCTGATCCACCTTCCTGCTTCATGGTTTCACCTACTGCCTCCGACCGACGCGTACTGCTCGTATGCGTGCTCCTGCCTCAGACTTGTCTCCCACAGCCAGGACGCCAAGAGCAAGGGCCACGCGAGTCTCAGGAGGGGCTCTGGCCGTCGGTGGGCGTTCCTCAGATGTAGCTCCAGGTGCCCTTTCGTGGCCGAGGCTCCCTGTGGCCAGAAGCTTACCGCTCCTCATTGCGGGATCGCTTAACCCATCCCCATTCCCATCTCCATCCCCGTCGGGACCCCCAACAACAAATTTCCACCCCATTTTGGAGCACACCACTCGAAACCCGAAGAGAACAACCACTTTTCCCCATCTAGGGGGGTCAATCGGCCAGCGGGGCCCAGGCCACGCCGCTGGGGATGGGGATCGGTGAAACGATATGCCTCATTCATCCCGTAGACACGTGGCATCGCTCGGACGTGTGCCTTGTTCTCGACGAGGACCATCGAGGCGCATCCTGGATCATCGAGCAACGAAGACACGCGCGAATCCGACACATGCACGGTGAATGGACGTCCGGTCGACGGCAAGAGACACGCTCATGCCGATGTAGTATCGACGATGTAGGCTTCGGTATTGTAAGTGGGTGTGGTTCGGGGCCAACCCAGTTGTCGACAAAAAGCGCTGTTCGTGTGTTCCTACAAGGTGTTCTGCGCGTTGACCAGCATCGCCGTTGACCAACATCGTCGTTAGCGCGGACTTGGTCATCGCTCCTTCGTCGTAGCACGCTGACCCCCTGCTGTCCGAACTTGCGGAACAAACAGCATCGCGAAATATCACGACCAGAGCCCCAGGCCGCATTCTTCTGTTGTTTTTTTTCCAGCCAGATCGATCTGTGAGGGCGCCAGGGCCCGAAACTTGGCAAACTCGCTTGTCTTGAGTCGGGGCGGCCAAGAGGGGGGTGATGACTACAGTGGGTGCCCATGCCAAGAAGCACCGTTTCGATATTTTTGCGATTGGTTTTGCGATGGCAAGCGTGACGCTCCCACACCAAACATCAATGGACATCCTGGGGTCTCAGGGTTGGGTTTTTCTGTTGTGGAAGTTTTTTTGTGGACGGGCCTCCACTGTAGAAGGGGTGGAAGTGATGGCCAGGACCATGATGTCGCCCCCGGATCCCATGGCCCCCAGCTTCTTTCAACGCGCTCCACTGGCCTCCCCTGGGCTGCGCAGAAATGCGCCGGGCCATGACTTGCACACGCGCCTTTGGCACACCGCCGAGCGACACAGGGCTCGTTACTCTAAAGTGAGCGGGGCGTTGCCTGTGAATGGGAACGAGCGTGCATCCGCGGCCGCTTGGCTCAAACCAGCCGGCCGCCCAGATCCGACTGCACCTCAGCGCGAGGTGTATTATTTGCCATCGATGCCATAATTGCTTGAGATGGCTCGCCCACTACTAATGGGACTCTCGCTGCTGCGGTACAACAGAGCGGGTGCTTGGTTTCGCTTAAGGCGAAGCTGTTGGTTGGGCCTCCCGACCCCTTCTTCAAACTTGGTAGCGGAGCTGGCCTATGGTGGTCAGCTCTTGTTATACTCCTCACCATCCACGGCACTATCTGGTGGACTACAGGCGTGGTGGAACATCAGGGTGCAGTGGGTTTGCGCGGAGGAGTGTATACAACTACGCAGTATAGCAAGGACACTTGCCGCGACACCTCTGCCTGCGCGGAGGCCTGTTTCTTTCGTCCTACACCCCTGCGCTCCTACACTGCTGAAGTCCACCCACCTACTCCAATGGGGAAGTTCTTCGAAGACATAATGCATGGAAACATGTGATACGACATTGTTCCGCCTCCACCCCCACGCAGGTTTACGACCATTCATAGGTTACCCCAACCGACTAAATCCGACCACGACCTGCGAGGCCACTGGATTGGTATAACTATCGTTTGGGTCGCATGGGTCCCCATCGGGTGTGCGGTAGGACACGTGCGCGGCGGAGACGAGACAAGAACGACCGGCCCCCATTGGGACCCAGCCGGTCAAATACTTTCCCGCGAATTCGTCCGCGAGGTGCATGCTTGGGTCAACGTGACCACAGGCAACATGACGCCCTCCCAACAAGCTGCAGCCATGCAGCGAGGTTTGGGAGGCCTCGCATGGACCATAACCATGAGAGCTCCCCCAGCAGTTATCCATCATGGTGTTAACATAGGTGGCCGCCATACCGACGGCGTCACCTACATCATGTTTTTTTGGTTGACCAGACGTTGGCACGCTTCGAGATAGCCCGCTATGAAGCTGAAACGGCAGGCTTCAACACCCCCAACTTCCAAATGTTAGCAGTCATTTTATTCAGAGCCCTCGGGGTGGGGACATCGCGTGCACAGCAACTCCTGCAGCCACTAACCGACTCCACCACTTGCCGAGAGACCAGCAACAGTTTGACTCTCGACTTGGACGCACGAGGACATATGCACACATTGCTGAGAGAACCCCTGGCAATATTGGCGGTATTTTCAGTCACGGTCACCGAACCGAGACCTTCCACGTCGTGGCAAACGCAGGGCAATTTACTAACAACGTCTGGAATGACGATCCACAACGAATTGAGACCACTGCCACTACATTACTGGCTCAGAATAGTGGACCGGCCTCGGGGTCGCAAGACTCCTGGGCCAGGTTTCGGGGGCCGCCCGGCGCGGTACCCCTTACACCAGCCGCGACCCTAATGGGTTCAGCGGAGCAACCTGCCGAGTCCGACTTCCACTCCGGCACCGACGCCGGCACGTCTTCGGACGACGTGGCCACAGCCCTTGACTACTCCGATATGCCCGCGTACCTCACGGAAGAGCAACAGGCGCAATGGCTAGATTCTTAGGGCACCAGAAACATAAACGCAGGTGGAGGCGATGCATGAAGACACCAGTTAGTAAGTACTGCGCATCGTCCGACGGGCACTCAAGGGGGAAGGCAAGGGTCGAGGTAAGGCTAGAGGTAGGCTCTGCCGATTGCATGGCAGAGGCACGTTCGTATTCCTAGCATCCCTTACCGGGCCGCATATGAAGAGATATTCCTGGGTCAAGGCAGGAATCACAGGCATACATCGGGAAAGCGTAAGGGACGTCGGAGAAAACCCGAAGGATGCCAACGGCAAAACTATGGAGCGCGACATCTGCCACAGCACGCAGCACTTTCGCCGCGAATGCCCTCAGGGCGATGGGAGAGGCGCGGATATACACTTTGTTGCTTGGGAGTCGCTTTTAGCCGACGCTGCCGATAGCTCAATTGCAGTTGAAACTTCATGGCTGCCAGATATTTGGGTGCCAGTATGTCCCTCGAGAATTGCGCCGACGAGCTGTTCGAGGAGGTATTCACTGGCCGCAATGACATTGATCTGGCAGACTGCCTGGGCACTCCCATCGCGGGCCAACCTGCTGATGTTGAATTTGTCGAGAACTTGCGCGTTCCCGCCGAAGGAGACGACGAAATGTCGGGGGCGCCCGCGGAGTCAGATGCCACCATTCTTGCGGCAGGGTGGGATGCACAGTTGATGTTTTATCCTCGGGTTATTGGAAATCCCACAAACATGGAATTGAGCGATGACGATCCTCTGCGGGGAAGCCCGCGAGACGTTAGCGGCCTGTCCGAGCGCGCTCAGCATGAGCTCGGCCGCAATGGAGGATTTCAACGCACATCTGGAGCTTCGGGCCGCTCCATGAGCCGCCAGGGGCGATCGGCAAGCCGCCGTTCCTGGAGACGCAAGTATCGCGCCGACGACGGCGACGAATAATGGGGGGGCGGCGCTCGTCTGGCACATCGCGGTCGGGCCCGCAGTCGCTCGCCCGACCGCGCGTGCGCGCGCTCCAGTGGCGCCCGCGCTGGCGGCCTTCCGCGCCCTCATCCCCCTGATGCGGGGGGGCCGAAGACTTCCCCGTCGAAGGTCAAGAGACCTGGCGACCCCCGGGTCTGGGATCGTCAGCGGGGGCGCCCGCCTCAAGGGGAAAAGCGCCATGAAGAATATCCAGAAGACGGAATACAGCGCCTTTTTGGCTACTCGGGCGCTGGATTGGCTCGTCGGCGCATACAGCCAGATACAAAGCAACATTGGTTGGGCCAGGGTTGGACTGAGCGCCGGATTCGTCGCCGGCGTTCTCTGCGCAAGGTTGATCGAAATCAAAAAGGCAAGGCCTTTCGCTCAAAATGGGCAGGGGCTGTCAAATCACAAGAAGCCCTGACCAAACGCGACCTCGAGGGGGCTACCGTCGAGGAGCGATTTTTTAACAGAGGCGCTGCTTGCACCTGCCCCGAGTATGCCGGCCATTGGCTCGGCTGCCGCATGAGGCGCCCGTCAAGGCGCCCTAGCTTCCGCAAGACACCGTCGGTCTGGTCTCATGGTGGTGGTCGGGGTTACTGCGCCGACCCGAATGCAACGCCGTGGAAATGGCAGTTGACGTATGGCGACTACGACCAAGCTACAGCCGGAGAAATATCCCAGTCTACGAGGACGGCAACAATTTTCATTTCTTCATAATTTAAATGCATTCAACCGTTGGAATGAAGGCAAACCTGCTTCGCCTAAACCAGAAGAAGACAACCAACAAGGAGATGGTGGAGCTGAGTATATGGCTGAAGCTGTAGGCCCCACGGCAGCAGCTCCTGCAGGGCACGCCTCGGCCTACTCCGACACCCTCCATTGGCGCGGATATCGCGTGCGATGCGGACACCCCTATTGATCCCAGGTGCGTCGCTACTGAAGGAAAGGATATTTCTCCAGAAAGATGGGTTGTCTACCGTGCTGGATCTGCAGGTTGGGTAAAGACCAGAGTATAACATAGGGTTAGCTCTACCAAATATAACCTGACCGCGAAGGGAAGGCCACCATCGGCAATATGGCACTCAGAAAGCCTGATGATGTTGACCTTAACCCTGACAGAGGGCCCGGGCGATACGGGCCATGGATACCTGCAGTGGCAACGCCCATTGATATTTCTCTAAGTCACCCGGACCTCATCAGCTCAGGCCACCGCCCAAACAGAAGAGGAGGACCAGCCCAGATGATCCCAATCCTGGAGACAGCAAGCAAGCAACAACGACCTGCGGGGCAACGTGCTGATCGACGTCGATCCAGAGGGCCAGCAGCGGCCGCCGCGGCAGCTGCATTTCCAGGCACCAGCACTCCTACTCAGAAGGACCCTGTACCACGTCGCGGCCCTACACCTGGCCGGACACATAGGACTGGCTGGGCGCCGACACTGGAGGGATCATCGAAGGATGCTTCTACAACGCGGCGTGGTGCCGATAAGAAACTATTGGGAATTACAGCAAAGGCATCATAGCCAGCCCCCAAAGACAAGACGCACGAGAAGAAACGCCATAACTTCGACATCATCACCCCGCCAAGGACTCCTCGGACGCACAGAGGATCGGCAGGCGCTGCCTCTTCATCGGCGGGCGCTCGTGCACCCGCAGCATCGGCAGCAGCTCAGAGCTCTGCGGGGCAACCTGCTCTTACTTTGGAAATGCCCCCGCTGAATGCCAACAGCAGTGGGGCTGTATGCGCACTGCCAGGCGCGTGAAGATCAACCCGGCATATCACCCCGATTATAATGACGGGTCTGGTCGATGCATGGCGGTGGAATGCGATATTCAGGATACCGCCGTCACTGCCGATATGGGCGCTCCTTCGCGCCAGGTTGCACGTGCTATCTTGCGTAGACGCCCGGCGCTTGCGTATCTGTCCGAGAATGCCGGCGTGATAGGGGTCTTTGAAGCAGACAGTTGTTATTCGCCGTCGCTTGCGCGCATGCGCGCAGCATGCGCCCTGCACGTGCCCGGCGTGTGCGGGCGCTTTAAGATGGATGTCCTATTGTGCGCACGTGCCCGGGCATGCGCGGGGTTGTGTGCAGCGTGTTTTGGCGCATTCATGCACATGCCCGCGCGCGCCGACGCACGTGCCAGCACATGCGGAACTTTTGCGAACATCGCAGGCCGGTCAATTTCACATGCACGCACATGCCTGCGCACCCCCCCCTGCGGATGACCGCGCCCGCACTTGCGCGCACATGCCGATGCACATGCACGCGCATGCCCGCGCGTGCGGATATTGTGCGAACGTCGCAGATCGGGCACGTGCGAACATGCTTTCATAGTGTTCTAGACGTTGCACCGCACTGTGCATCGGACTGTCGCATGTAATCGCATTTGCGGCACTGTTGTTGCAGTTTTTGTAGAGTTGCATGGGCATGTGCATGCTTCTGCGCGGCATGTGCCTGCATTGTGTTGGCCCCTCCAGAATTCAGCTTAAACGTGAGCACTATAGAAGTGAGCGCTATAGACATGAGTCCGGTGCATTTGTTGTCGTTGTTCATGTTTCATGTGCGCCTTGTTTTGTTATTTCCTGGCGCCCTTTTTTTGTCCCTCGGGAGGGTGGTCCCAATCCTAAGTGGGGGTGACTGATCTGGGGCATCAGGGACCCGCGCACATCGGCCCCGCACTCACCATCCTATACCATTCAGTTCGGCGCACGTCTGCTCATCTCCACTCATCCAAACCTCACCACCCCTGGCCAGACATATATTTCGGTGGACGCTGGCTGATCGCCACAAAGGTCCGACACCCAACATCCGATACCAAACTGATCATTATGTGCATACATGCGGAACGCCAGACGCACCCAGCCTTCACGATCCATCGCGATACGGCGATACATATCATGTGGTGGGCACGGGATGTTCCCCACAGCGTGATCGCAGGTCCCCCGCACGTTACCACGCGCCCCCAGTTGTTCGCAGGCGCTCCAACAGTTCCCGTAGCGTTCACACACGCGCCGTCGCTACAAGCAACAGCATCCACATCGTCATCTCCACCGTTCTCGTCGCATCAGAAGGCGCCGACAAGCATATGAATGTGATCGCATTGGCACGGTCAGATGTTTGAGCGGCCGATCCTGTGGGAAGGGATGGAAGCAGGGGCCAGGCGCGCCCCGAGATCGCCCCGAACCGGCCCAGCTGTGCTCCGCAGGTGTAGAGGATGCAAGACCGAGTTGGTGCGATAAGAGGAGATGTCGGTTTTGCAAGAGGTTTCGGGCGGGAGGGGTTGCTCCGCGCAAGCTCCTGCGCGCGCGCGCGAATCCTAACCCTAACAACCTGACGTGGCAAACTTGGGCGACCCTTCGCTGGCCCAAACATGTTCTCCAATATCTTTTCTTGACAGTTAACATCATCCTTACATTTAATTAACACCGTCACCCAATCTTCTACTACCCTTACTCGGCCACCCACGCGCCTGGCACCTGAACCCCGACGCCCTGTCCCTGAGCCTGCGCGCGACACTTAGCCCGAGATCGAACAAGACAACGCCCGATCGCCATCGGGCAGCCGGAATTTACAGCCCTCAGGATAGGCGCTTCGAGTCGCAACGCCCTAGCCCGAAGCCTTTAACTGACAACGGACCGCAAATCTAATCCGCAATATGCTGGTGCCCCCCCCCCCCCCCCCGATTCCCAAACGCTGACTCAGGGCCCGATGCCCCGACCCTCAACCTAACTCCCTGCCCGAAACAGACTGCCCACTCGAATATCGAACGACCGCGCCCGCCCAACATGATATCTCTAGCAGATTAAGCTAAATCGTTCATCCTAAACTGTGTGCCGTAGCCCTTGCACCCTTACCGAGTAATCGACCACAGCTGTAAGACGAAGCCTGATGCCAAATATTCCATGTTCAACACCCTAGCCATAAGAGCAGACACTCGC